>JARQOC010000002.1:248273082-248353054 GCA_033576535.1 Allobates femoralis | reverse complement strand
TGGTTCCTCTGCCTTATCAATCCTTCTTGGGTCTGCACCTGGTTTCTATCGGTCACCTGGGCTTTTTGCCGGATGACAAGAGGCAGGTGATACTCGCCAAGGTAGGCTTTGCGGTTAGCCATCCTTGCATGTCCTTGCACTCTGCTATGTCTTTGTTGGGGTCTTTGACCTCTTGTATACCGGCGGTGTTATGGGCTCTGTTCCACACTAGGTGTCTTCCGCAGGAGATTCTCTGTGCTGAGATGGTTTTGCGGGGGTCCTTAGTCAGTTCCCTTTCCCTTTCTTCAGGGGTCATTGCTTCCCTTTCCTGGTGGTTGACTCCAAGTAATCTCTCTTGGAGTGTTCCGTGGGTGGTTTCCCCGTCTCAAGTAGTAGTTGCGGATGCTAGTCCTGAGGGGTGGGGTGCCCATATGGGGTCACTGTGGGCCCAAGGTCAGTGGTCGGTTCAGGTGGAGAATGAATCTTCTACTGTCCAGGAAGATACAGCGATCCTTCAGGCTTTGCTTAACTTTCTCCCACGGTTGATTCACCAGCACGTCAGAATCCTGACGGACTATATGACTTGTGTTGCATATCTCAATCATCAAGGCTGTACACGGTCCCAGCCTCTGATGTCTACTGCATCCACGATTCTCTGACTGGCCGTACGTCATCTCCTCTCCCTCACGGCCCTTCATATCAAAGGGACGGACGATTCCACGGCGGATTTCCTGATTCGACATACTCTGTGTCAGGGTGAATGGACATTGAGCAAACAAGGGTTCCGACAGATTGTGCGCCTGTGGGGTGTCCCGGCCGTCGACATGTTCACTACCGGGGCGCATCGTCAAGTCGGCTGATTTGCCTCCCTCAATATCAGGGACCATCCGAAGGTGCTGGACTCTCTCCAGGCCTCTTAGATCTTCCATCTCGCATATGCCTTTCCTCCAATGTCCATTCTTCCGTTAGTTATCAGGGAGGAAGGGGCGAGGGTCATTCTCATTGCTCCTTTCTGGCCGAAGAGACCGTGGTTTTTCCTGGCTCCGAGCCAGGTCTCTGTTAGATCCGAGGATCCTGCCGTCAACCCCGACTCTGCTGTCTTAGGGCCCACTCCGTCACCCTCCAGTGCACAGTCACTTGACGGCGTGGTATTGGAGAGGTGGTTGTTAAACTCAAGGGGGTTCTCTGATGGTCTGGGTTCCACCCTTCTCCTGAGTAGGAAGCCCTCTACTACTAATGTCTACTGTAGGGTTGGCGTAAGTTTTTGTCTTTTTTTCACTGCCCCGTTTTCTGCGGTGTTCCCTACCCAAGCTATCCTGGAATTTCTCCAACGGGGCAGGGAATTGGGGTTGTCTGTTAGTACTCTTACGGTTCAGGTGTCTGCCTTGGGAGCCTTGTATGGGGCTAATGTTGCGGGGAATAAATGGATTGCTAGATTTATTCTGCTCGTGAACGCAGCACTCCGGTTCACATTGCCGGTGTGCCTTCTTGGGACCAGTACTTGGTTCAGGAGGTGCTTACTAGTTCTCCGTTTGCTCCGTTAGACTCTTGCTCTCTGAAGGTTCTTTCCCTTAAGACAGCCTTGTTAGTTGCCCTTGCCTCTGCACGCTGCGGTAGAGTCATTCAGGCACTCTCCATAGACCCTCCGTTCTTCTCAGTCTTTCCTGATAGGTTAGAGCTGCTACCTGATCCCTCTTACCTGCCAACGGGAGTTTCTAGGTTTCACCACAGTCAGATCATTCTGCCCTCCTTTTATCCTGACCCTGTTACCTCTGCCGAGTTGAAGTTTCAGTTGCTCAATATTAGACGAGCTGTCCTCTCCTACATTGATAGGACTCTGGCAGGGAGGGAGTGTGGGGCTATTTTTTGTCTCCTTCCAGGATCAGAAGATGCGGTCGGGAGTCTCTAAGAATACCTTGTCCGATGGATCAGTGGTGCTATTTGCTTGGCGTATCAGGCTACGGGTGTGCCTCCTCCGGACAGTGTTCGGGCCCATTCCACGAGGGCGCTGGCTTCCTCCTGGGCTGAACAGGCTGACACTCTATGGAATTGATATGTAAGGCGGCAGCCTGGTCCTCACCTTCTACTTTCTTTGGCCACTATAGACTTGACCTATCCTCTGCTTCTGATTGATGTTTTGGGAGATCTGTCCTCCACACGGTGGTCCCACCCTGAGCTTTTGATCCCTGTAAGTCTCTCTGTGGGTGCTGTTGTGGCGATGAGAAAAGACCAGATTACTTACCGGTAATCTTGTTTTATGGAGTCACGACAGCACCCACTCACTTCCCCCCCTTTTTGCTTTTCCACGGCTTGGCCTTCTGTTTGTCACGTGTGGTGGTGATGTTATTTTTTGGTTTGTCTGATTTGAACTTGTACTAATTAGCATTTCCTCTCGGTCTCTGTAACACAACTGAGGAGGCGAGGGGGACCGCCCCTTTTTATCTGTAGGTTTCCTGTCCCTGGGGGCGGATCCCCTCTCTCGGTCTGTGGGTGCTGTCGTGGCTCCATAAAACAAGATTACTGGTAAGTAATCTGGTCTTTCTCCGGGATTTGGAATTCCTCCCTCAGGGAATCAAATTACTTCAGTGTCCCATTCTGTACGAGCTGCCACACATATTCTAAACCCATGCGCATCCAGGACTTTTGTTCTCCCAATTTATAAAATTCCACCAAATTTTTATTCATCCATACAGAGGTGTACTTTGTCACTCCATCCACTCCTCTCAACTTTTTAATATTAGACCATATCCTTTGTACCAGGCCCAGGGTGGGAAACCCCCTCCCCAATCGACTCAAATCTCCAGCCTCCAAACTCTGTATCAACCTTTTTGTCATATCCTCCAAAATAGACTTTGACGAATTCCCCTTCTCTCTTGAAGCCCATCCTCTAATATGCTGGCTCTGAGATGCTAAAAAATAAATCCAGGGGTTTGGTAAAGCTATACCCATGTCTGTCTTTGGTCCCTGCAACATTTTCAATTTTATTCTAGGTTGACCTCCGCCCCAAACTAGCTCCCTAATTAAGGAGTCAAATCTCTGAAATAACCCCCATGGGAGCCACACAGGTGAATTATAGAGCACATACAGGATCTTTGGCATAAGTATCATTTTTTCAGGTTCGCCCTCCCCACCACCGAGAGACGCAATTTACACCACGCTTGCGCCTTGTATTTTAGTTTTGCTAGCAGCGGGTCTACATTTAGTCAAACAAAATCTGTGACTGGTAAGGCAATTTGTATTCCTTAAATATTTAAACTGATTAACTACTTTTAGTCTGGAACATCCGAATTCACCCAAATCACCCATTCTTTCCCTATCAATCATCAGTAGATTAGATTTATCCCAGTTAATCCCAACATGTCCCCAAATTTCTCAACTAAAGCTACTGCCTGTCTTAATGATTCTGAGGGATCCTGCAAAAACAGGAGCACTTCATCCGCATAAAGTGCAATTGTATATATGGACTGTTGAAAAGATTTTGATATGGTGCCACACAAAAGGTTGGTGCATAAAATGAGAATAATGGGGATACGGGAAAATGTGTAATTGGGTTAAGAACTGGCTCAGTGATGGGAAACAAAGGGTAGTTATTTATGGAACACACTCAGACTGGGTCACCGTTAACAGTGGGGTACCACATGGGTCAGTATTGGGCCTGCTTCTTTTTAACATTAATTAATGACCTTGTAGGGGGCATACAGAGTCGAATTTCAATATTTGCAGATGACACTAAAAGTACCGTCACACGCTGCCATACGGCTTTTATATCGCTGGCGATTTGACATTAGCGCGCACGTTTCGGGCACTTTTTTCAGATCGCTTCGGAGATGTCACACGTAGCGATTTCGTGTGCGATCACCGGCGATGCTGTGTTCCGGAAATCATCTGACCAAGACCGGAAGTGATCTTTCCTTTTCACATCGCCACGTCAGACACCACCACCACATCAGCAATGTGGGTGTAGTTTTTGGGCGCGGCGAGGAGATAGGCATGCCAGAGTGTGTTACACCGCGCCCCTACCACTCCGATTGGCCTACACAACTACATTACCATTGTTCAGCCTTGTCAGGAAGTCTGCCCTCTACATGACGCATTTGCCCTCTCTACTATCTCGCTACTCCACGCTCGTGTCATGTGTTGCGGCTCCTGCAAGACACTTTGGTATTGCCAAAGTGCCACACAGGACGGCTCGTCTGTTGCTCTGTGGATGACACTAGGAATGGCTATGTGTGCGAGTGTTGTTGACGTCAATATGCAACAAACAGCAGTATGGACATATGTGCATGGATTGTGTCTGGTCCAGGCTGAACTATGTGTGTGCAGACGTGTGTGTGCGGATACTGATGTCTACTTGCATCCACAACAAACACTATACAATTGTCCTTGTGTGAACACATACCCATGTGTGAATCTATATAATATGGACAGGGAGACACAGTCACAGCATACAGTGTGGCTGCAAGGCTTGGACCCGTGTACAGAACATGTGCACACAATGCAGCATGGACTCAGAAAGACCATTGTGGCCTCACATACCTTTGTGCACAGCATAATGCTATGTGCAACTGCCCTGTAGTTAAAAGTAAAGACAGACACAGGTAGTTCTGATCAGATTGTTTTTATCAAATGTGTGCCCAAAAAAATAAATACAACAACATAATAACAAAACAACAAGTGTTCACATCACACAAATAATGCAAATGTCATCTCAAACAATGGCCATAAGAACCAAAAAAAGGCACATTCATATTACAAATTTTAAAGAAAAAATATACCAAAAACTAAATAAAAGGAAACATAGAAACATATTAAAAACCAACACAAACACACACCTCCTGGTCATAAGTTTTGATAATGATACAAATATTAATTTTAACAGTGTACTGCTTCAGTTTTTCTAATGGCAATTTGCATATACTCCAGAATGTCATAAAGAGTGATCAGCTTAACAGCAATTACCGTATATACTCGTGTATAAGCTGAGTTTTTCAGCCCAAAAATTGGGCTGAAAAGTCCCCCCCTCGGCTTATACACGGGTCATACGGTATGCTGTGGGGGGGGGCTGTGACCGGGGGCTGGAGGAGGCAGGAGGGGGCCGCGGTGACCGCAGGCGGTCACGTGGGGCCGCCTCATTAGTGCAATGAATATGCACGGCATCCCCCCGTCCATCAGCGGCGGGGGGATGCCGTGCATATTGCACTACACAGCCCCCCCTCCTTAATATGGGTCCCCCAGAGTAATAAACAGCCCCCCCTCCTTATCATGTCCCCCCCCAGGCTGCGGCAGCTGTCAAAATAACAAACACTTTATACATCACCTTCCGGCGCAGCTACTCCGGTCCTCCGCTCCTCCGCTCGCCGGCTTCTTCTTCCTGGTTGTGCCGGTGTCATGTGACCGGGCGCAGGAGATGACGTCATTTCCTGCGCGCGGTCACTGAAGTCGGCACAAGAAGAAGAAGAAGCCGGCGAGTGGAGGAGCGGAGGACCGGAGGAGCGGAGTAGCTGCGCCGGAAGGTGATGTATAAAGTGTTTGTTATTTTGACAGCTGCCGCAGCCCGGGGGGGGGGACATGATAAGGAGGGGGGAGGGCTGTATACTACCACTGGGGCTGTATATACCTCTAGGGCTGCTGGATACTACCACTGGGGCTGTATATACCTGTGGGGCTGCTGTATACTACCACTGGGGCTGTATATACCTGTGGGGCTGCTGTATACTACCACTGGGGCTGTATACTACCTCTGGGGCTGCTGTATACTACCACTGGGGCTGCTGTATGTATACTACCTCTGGGGCTGCTGTATACTACCTCTGGGGATGCTGTATACTACCACTGGGGCTGCTGTATATACCTCTGGGGCTGCTGTATATTACTACTGGAGCTGCTGCTGTATATACCACTGGGGCTGCTGCTGTATACTACCACTGGGGCTGCTGCTGTATACTACCACTGGGGCTGCTGCTGTATACCTCTGGGGCTGCTGTATACCACACTGCTGGGGGCTGTATACCTGTGCTGGGGTCCACCCTCGGCTTATACACAAGTCAATAGGTTTTCCCAGGTTTTGGGGCAAAAGTAGGGGGGTCGGCTTATACATGGGTCGGCTTATACACGAGTATATACGGTACTTGCAAAGTCAATATTTGCCTAGACAATGAACTTTAACCCCCAAAACACATTTCAACATCATTGCCTTAAAAGGAGCAGCTAACATCGTTTTAGTGATTTTCCATTAACACAGGTGTGGGTGTTGATGAGGACAGGGCTGGCGATCAATCAGTCATGATTAAGTAAGAATGACACCACTGGACACTTTAAAAGGAGGCTGGTGCTTGGTATCATTGTTTCTCTTCATTTAACCATGATTATCTCTAAAGAAACACGTGCAGTCATTATTGCACTGCACAAAAATGGCCTAACAGGGAAGAGTATCGCAGCTAGAAAGATTGCACCACAGTCAACAATCTATCGCATCATCAGGAACTTCAAGGAGAGAGCTTCCATTGTTGTCAAAAAGGCTCCAGGGTGCCCAAGAAAGACCAGCAAGCGCCAGGACCGTATCTTAAAACTGTTTCAGCTGCGGGATCGGACTACCAGCAGTGCCGAGCTTGCTCAGGAATGGCAGCAGGCTAGTGTGAGTGCTTCTGCACGCACTGTGAGGCGGAGACTCTTTGAGCAAGGCCTGGTTTCAAGGAGGGCAGCAAAGAAGCCACTTCTCTCCAGAAAAAACATCAGGGACCGACTGATATTCTGCAAAAGGTACAGGGAGTGGACTGCTGAGGACTGGGGTAAAGTCATTTTCTCTGATGAATCCCCTTTTCGATTGTTTGGGACATCAGGAAAACAGCTTATTCAGAGAAGAAGAGGTGAGCGCTACCACAAGTCTTGTCTCATGCCAACTGTAAAGTATCCTGAAACCATTCATGTGTGGGGTTGCTTCTCAGCCAAGGGAATCGGCTCACTCACAGTCTTGCCTAAAAACACAGCCATAAAGAATGGTACCAGAATGTCCTCCAAGAGCAACTTCTCCCAACCGTCCAAGAGCAGTTTGGCGCCCAACAATGCCTTTTCCAGCATGATGGAGCACCTTGCCATAAAGCAAAGGTGATAACTAAATGGCTCAGGGAACAAAACATAGAGATTTTGGGTCCATGGCCTGGAAACTCCTCAGATCTTAATCCCATTGAGAACTTGTGGGTCAATCATCAAGAGACGGGTGGACAAACAAAAACCAACAAATTCTGCCAAAATGCAAGCATTGATTATGCAAGAATGGACTGCTATCTGTCAGGATTTGGTCCAGAAGTTGATTGAGAGCATGCCAGGGAGAATTGCAGAGGTCCTGAAGAAGGGTCAACACTGCAAATATTGACTTGCTGCATTAACTCATTCTAACTGTCAATATAACCTTTTGGTACTCATAATATGATTGCAATTATATTTCTGTATGTGATATAAACATCAGACAAACACAAATAAAAACCAGAGGGCAGCAGATCATGTGAAAATATAATTTTGGTGTCATTCTCAAAACTTTTGGCCATGACTGTACACCCTCCTCCTGCTGGTGGTACCTGACAACTCCAGCCACCCTACACCTGTTCCTGCTGCCAGGCCACTGCCCCAGGGCCATTGAAGTAGGAGCAGTAGCTGTCCCTGCTGCTCCTGGCATCCTGCGGACTCAGACCCTGGCTCAGCAGCTGGAGTGGTGCCAGACCTTGGTCTGTTGCATGCCACGCCCTGGGACTGACTTCCCCTGTTGTGGAGACCACTGAATCCACATAACTTGCCGGTGTGTGTGTGTGATGCAGTATCCCTACGACGCAGGAAGTTATGCTGTGCACAGCATGCCAGCACTACTATATCTATAGATTCCAGTTTCATATTCAAAGACGTATGAAACACGTGGAATCTATTGTCTATGATCCCGAACGCATTTTCAACCACACGATGTGCCCGGGATAGCTGGTAATTGAAAATGCGTTGCTCAGAAGTAACAGTCCTCTGGGGATATGGCCGAAGTAGGTGAGCATGAAGTGGAAATGCTTCATCCCCCACAAACGCGAAGTTGAGATGTCCGGTCGTGACCTCATTTGAGGGCAAGTTGAGAGCAACTCTCCTCAGGTCTTGCCGAAAGGAGCTGTGTCCAAACACACCCCCATCTGAGACACGCCCATTCATGCCAACATCCACGTACAGGAACTCATAGTGAGCATCGACGAGGGCCACGAGGACCACGCTAAATCTTTATAGTTGTAATAAAAGGACCCCGTGTTGGGGGGTTGCGTGATCCTCACGTGCTTACCATCCAATGTGCCACCGCAGTTTGGAAATTGCTAGTGTTCGGCAAAACCACTGACAACGTTCATCTATTCTGCGGTGGTTGTTGTGAAATGCATGTAGGATGGCTGCAGGCAACTCCAGATGGCCTCACACTTCTCGGGTATGAGGTGGCTCGGCAGTGGCTGTGAGACTGCTGCAGAGTATTGCAGGTCCGTCATCAACCTGTTGCCAGGAAGCGCAGAGTCACAGCCAAACGCTCCTAATGTGGCACAGCTCTATGCATCACAGTGTCCTGACGGGCTATCCATGGCCAAAGGCGTTCCAAGAGGAACTTGAAGGAGTCCTCGGACATACGGAGATTGTTCCTGAAGTCATGTGGATTCCTTTCCTCCAGCTGACGGATCAGCTGCATGTGGCTCAGGTCGGCCCTTTTCAGAAGCCACTCACGACACCACACACGCCGTGGTCTATGAGCTCGCAATCTCTCAGCTCTGTCCTCCAGCCACAAGTCCTCCTCCAACAACACTAGAGCCACGATAAGCCTCTGTTCACTGTCCATGATAAGCTGACAAACCCCTGGAAAAAAAAAAAAACATGTTGTCAGACAACAAACATGTGAACACGCACCAAAACACTAACTACTTCCCTACACACCTGCTAGCCATAAAGGCACCTACAACATGCCTCCCATTCCCAGCCCATCCCCCTCTCAGATTTGCGCCATTCTGACTTCATACAATAATAAAATTTAGGAACATACAGACAAAAGAAGTCAGTTCCCCACCATCACGTTTCTCATTTTACACATGGACCTCCCCAACATACATTATTTCAAATAAAAAAAACATATCTAAGTCCACCATCTCTATGTGGTCAAACAAGGACTACAACAAATCAACCAAAATGGGCCCTAAATTTTCACTTCTTGGGCCCCCCCCCCCAAAACCATATTGACAACACGTACCACATGTATGGGCTAGGAGCATAGCCATCTCAAGGCTTCATGAGACACTGCAGGCTTGACCATGAGCAAAAAACAGTCATGCTTTCTTGAAAAGGCAGGATACTCTCCATCACACATTACCAAGCCTCCAGACACACTAAAGCTTGTGTGTGCAAGTCAGGAGAAATTCATGATCAGTGTTGATGTTGGCAGAAATACAGCACTGAGGCAACTAGGGTACAAATTCCAGAATTGACTCTATAAAATGGAGTGATAATGATGAGGGTGCATCCTCCATTGTGTAAACATGCATACAGTTGTGGCCAAAAGTATTGACACGCCTGCAATTCTGTCAGATAATACTCAGTTTCTTCCTGAAAATGATTGCAATCACAAATTCTTTGGTATTATAATCTTAATTTAATTTGTCTTCAATGAAAAAACACAAATGAGAATGAAGCAAAAAGCAAAACATTGATCATTTCACACAAAACTCCAAGAATGGGCCAGACAAAAGTATTGGCACCCTCAGCCTAATACTTGGTTGCACAACCTTTAGCCAAAATAACTGCGATCAACCGCTTCCGGTAACCATCAATGAGTTTCTTACAATGCTCTGCTGGAATTTTAGACCATTCTTCTTTGGCAAACTGCTCCAGGTCCCTGATATTTGAAGGGTGCCTTCTCCAAACTGCCATTTTTAGATCTCTCCACAGGTGTTCTATGGGATTTGGGTCTGGACTCATTGCTGGCCACCTTAGAAGTCTCCAGTGCTTTCTCTCAAACCATTTTCTAATACTTTTTGAAGTGTGTTTTGGGTCATTGTCCTGCTGGAAGACCCATGACCTCTGAGGGAGACCCAGCTTTCTCACACTGGGCCCTACATTATGCTGCAAAATTTGTTGGTAGTCTTCAGACTTCATAAGGCCATGCACACGGTCAAGCAGTCCCGTGCCAGAGGCAGTAAAGCAACCCCAAAACATCAGGGAACCTCCGCCATGTTTGACTGTAAGGACCGTGTTCTTTTCTTTGAATGCCTCTTTTTTTTTTCTCCTGTAAAGTCTATGTTGATGCCTTTGCCCAAAGAGCTCTACTTTTGTCTCATCTGACCAGACAACATTCTTCCAAAACATTTTAGGCTTTCTCAGGTAAGTTTTGGCAAACTCCAGGGTGACTTTTTTATGTCTCGGGGAAGAAGTGGGGTCTTCTTGGGTATCCTACCATACAGTCCCTTTTCATTCAGATGCCGACGGATAGTACGGGTTGACACTGTTGTACCCTCGGACTGCAGGGCAGCTTGAACTTGTTTGGATGTTAGTCGAGGTTCTTTATCCACCATCCGCACAATCTTGCGTTGAAATCTCTTGTCAATTTTTCTTTTCCGTCCACATCTAGGGAGGTTAGCCACAGTGCCATGGGCTTTAAACTTCTTGATGACACTGTGTACGGTAGACACAGGAACACAGGAACGTTCAGGTCTTTGTAGATGGACTTGTAGCCTTGAGATTGCTCATGCTTCCTCACAATTTGGTTTCTCAAGTCCTCAGACAGTTCTTTGGTCTTCTTTCTTTTCTCCATGCTCAATATGCTACACACAAGGACACAGGACAGAGGTTGAGTCAACTTTAATCCATGTCAACTGGCTGCAAGTGTGATTTAGTTATTGCCAACATCTGTTAGGTGCCACAGGTAAGTTACAGGTGCTGTTAATTACACAAATTAGACAAGCATCACATAATTTTTCTAACAGTGCCAAAACTTTTGTCCACCCACTTTTTTTATGTTTGGTGTGGAATTAGATCCAATTTGGCTTTAGGACAATTCTTTTTGTGTTTTTTTCATTGAAGACAAATTAAATGAAGATAATAGTACCAAAGAATTTGTGATTTCAATCATTTTCAGGAAGAAACTGAGTATTATCTGACAGAATTGCAGGGGTGTCAATACTTTTGGCCATAACTGTATATAATATTTGCATTACACCTACTACATATTACATTTAGTATGAGTATTATAAAAATGTGTTCTATTTAAAGGGAGCCTGTGAGGTCCTCTGTCCACTCAGAACCACAAGCAGTTCTGGGAGCATATATAAAATCCCTTTCATGTAGTTCCAGCATCTAGCAGCATATATAAAGTGATCTTTAGAAAAAGTATTTCTAAAGATCATTTATGATATGCTAATGTGGCATGTTCCTCAGACTTTTTTTTTTTATAAGTATATTCCATTTCTGGCACCGTTACAATCCTTGTTGTAAGCCAGCTCTCTCTTATAATAAATTGACTGTATTTAGCTGTGCTACAACTATTTTTGATCATGTCAGTCCCGACATCATTCTCATACGCGGACAATGAATCCTCCACCATCGTGGAAAGAGTTGTTTCCTCCAATCAATTCTTGACAACTACACCCGAGGGAGACGCAACAAAAGGATTATGAGCAATTACTACGACGACAAACTGCTCTTGAACTTCATCAAACTACTCTTGCGGAGTATTTTAGGAATAGACGTATCCCTCGTGGGATAAGAGTAAATCTTCGTCCTACTCTATTTGCGGATAATACTGAGTATTGCGACCGATACGAAAGTATCTTGAACAAATGTTCCTTTGATTTAATGACACTTACTATTGATTACTTGCAGACAGAACTCTCTGTATTGACTGTAAAAGTGAGTACTATTGAAGAACAACTAAAAGACACATTATCATCTGGTGAGTTTTCCAGTGTGAAAAATAAGACCCGTAAGACCATAGCTGATTTCCGGAAGGTAGTCCAGGATCGCAAGAAAAAGAAGTTCTTGCGTGACCAAGATGACTATGTTAATGGACGAGTCTATAGATGGCGCAATAAGGATCCCAATAATTGGCCATATCCCAGACAGGATTTATATGGTTCAGGGAGTAGTATTGAGAGCTTGGGTTTAGGATATCCACCTTATCCATTCTTTCAACCAAGATACTATGGAGGCAGACGCAGGACTGGACGGGGTGGTGGAAGAGGTCGAGGTAATTATCGTTACCCAACACAACCACGACCACAGGTAGGTCAATCAGATTTGGTATATAATATTTCTTCTCAAATTATTTCACCTTCTGATTTGGAGTTACTACAGAGGGGGCTCTCCTTCTGTCCTACACCGAATCTTAATTCCTTTCAGATTGACCAGGAACTTAGGCGGTTCTTTAGAACAATTAGACTTAAAACACATTTTGGTCGTTTAGGCAATGATGTACTTCCAATGCCCACCTCTTCCTTCTCTGAGTTCACCCTGAAGGATCTGAATTTACGCATTGTTAGTTAATTTCAGCCCCCTAAGAACTACCATCCGGTTGAGACGTTTGCTAAACTGGTTACACAGGATGTTGATCGGCTTATTACTGAAATAGAACGAGAAGAGCATAGAGTAAAACGGAATCTTCCAACATATGTTATACAATCTATTCGCCAACTTCAGGCTAAACAAAAAGGTTATTATTAAGCCGGCGGATAAAGGGGGTGCTGTGGTAATTATGGACAGGTCATATTATGTCAATGAGATTAAACAGCAATTAAGTGATGTTGAAACTTATACTCCGATTGACCGTGATCCTACTAGTTCCATTAGGAACATAGTAACTAAGAGGGTTGAGTATTATTTAAATAATAATACCATTGACTCTAAATTAGCTGAATTTCTTGTTGCACAGCACCCCATCACGCCAGTATTTTATACTTTGCCGAAGTTGCACAACAACCTTCTACATCCTCCTGGACGCCCTATTGTAGCGTCCACTGAGTCTCTACTTTCACCTTTGGCAAAAGTGGTGGATAAGATTCTATCTCCTCTAGTTCCCTCAATTCCTTCATATTTAAAGGATACATCTCACTTTCTCACAGTCATTCGGGAGTTAGGGATGTTACCAATGAATAGCATACTGGTCAGTCTGTACACATCCATAGGACATGATTTGGGCCTAGAGGCCATTAAGTGGTTTTTGGCTACATATAGCAAGCTCAGTATCCAGCAAAGAGAGTTTTGCAGCGAGTTTATAGAATTGGTTCTCCGTAACAATTATTTTTTGTTTATGGACCAGTTTTGCATGCAGCGTAGGGGGACCGCCATGGGGTCCAACATGGCGCCCCCCTACGCTAACATCTTGATGGCTTATTTTGAACATAATTATGTCTTATTTGACCCTATGATACAGTCTAGGGCATTAATTTGGAAACGTTACATTGATGACGTGTTCGTTGTGTGGACGGGGACAATTATGGAATTAGAAGTAATGCATAACCGGTTAAATACACTTGTCCCAGGTCTAACATTCTCCATCCATAGTAGTTTACAGGAGATTTCTTTTTTAGACACTTTGGTTATGTTGAGCGATCAAGGCAGAATATCTGTGGATATCTATACTAAACCTACGG
Organism: Allobates femoralis; assembly: GCA_033576535.1. Classification (NCBI taxonomy): domain Eukaryota; kingdom Metazoa; phylum Chordata; class Amphibia; order Anura; family Aromobatidae; genus Allobates; species Allobates femoralis. Next base: position 248,339,438 of record JARQOC010000002.1, on the reverse strand, counting down.
ATAGGAACAGTATTCTTCATTATGAAAGCTGTCACCCACGACATGTAAAACAATCATTGCCCCATTCCCAACATATGAGGATTAAAAGGATTGTCTCGAACCCCATTACACTGATAACTAGACATGGTGAGATGACTCAAAAATTTGTTAAAAGGGGATATCCACAACATCTAGCATCACCCCGCAATATGATTGAATCCAGAACATCTGATCCCTCCCCCAGACTAGCTTTTGTATCCACATTTCATCCTCATTCATATAAAATTAAAAAAATCGTGAAGGAACATTGGCCTATTCTTATGAAATCTTACCTGGACATCATGGAATTTAATGTTCCACCATAATTTTGTTATAAAAGATCCCAAAGTCTTAGGGACAGATTGGTTCGAGCTGATATAGGCCCTGAAAAAGTAACCAGACAAAGGTTTCTTGGTGTTCCGAGAGAAGGAAATTTTCCTTGTCTTGGGTGCCCACATTGTTCCCATATGGTGAAGGGATCAACCTTTACGCATCCTAGATCTGGGAAGGTGTTCACGATTCACGGGTATTTTACCTGTGATTCGTCTTATGTGGTGTATCTTTTGAAGTGTCCGTGCGGTCTCGGGTACGTTGGGGAGACTACCCAGCGTATCCGAGACCGCATTAGTAAACACAAATCCACCATTAGGTGTAGTAATACTCTGCTTCCGGTACCGAGCCACTTTATAGATAGGGGACATGGAATTTCTCATCTTTGCTTTCAAGTCCTGGAACAGGTGCCCCTAGCTAGACGAGGAGGAGATAGGATCAAACGCCTAAAAGATAGGGAATCATTTTGGATACACCGTCTCCAGACTTTATCTCCTTTGGGTCTTAACAGGGAATACGAGGTATCGTGACATGATCTTTTCTTCAATTTTTGTCATATTTGGTTCTAATTCTCTCCATTAAACTACTAATGGCAGTTTATTTGTTGACCCATTGGGGTTGTTCTAGTATTCAATTGTCAAGCTGTTCCTTTAATATAGGATATTACCAGACTAATATATGTATATCTACTCCTTTTCATTAAGTATCATTTGTATACAATTTTGATATATATAGTTACCAGTATATTCCTAGCGATTACTGCAACTAATATAACCTTACTTACTTATTATTTTCCCCTATTTTCTCTTTCTTAGGCTTAACAGTGTTTCCCTGACAACAGTAGCGCTTTTAACAGGAAAACACTACCATGACAATCGTTTCTTTTTGTTTTCCCTGTCTTAATGCATGTTTATAAGTGACACGACGTCATTTCCGGTGACGCCGCTGCCGGTGACGTCACTTCCGGTTGCGTGTGCGTTCCACAGCACGTTTTGCGGTTCAAATACCGGAAATGGGAGGTATTTGACCGCTCTTGCACTATATAAGCTGGCTTCCCCTGTAGTTTGGTGCATTCTTGCCATGGCCCTGCAATGAACAGCACCAGTAAGTAGCTAGGAGCAATACAATTGCCTTTATACTTGTTTGGATTGCTTTTTGATGGACTTTTATGTTATTTTGCCAGGTTTCTGGCTATCCTTCAGTTCTTGGGCTGTACTTTAAGGTATGACATTAAGCTGAGTACTTAGATTGCTGTTATAATGCGGATTGGACCTGATGGCACTGTTATCTTTATTTTCAGTATTTACTTCATGATTGATTCCCATTACATTATGTTGTGGTAGTGTTATCTCAGTTAATCGACATAAAAGGTATGGATTTGATTAGGTGACTATATGGTGTCACATTGATTACAGTAAAAGTAATTTACAAAATATTTTTTTCTATCTAGAATATTCCCAAAGGGACTGTTTTCGATATGATGATTAATTTCAATATTGAACTGCACAGTTATAAACATAAGGTAAAGTGATTGTCCACCACGCATCGCACACGCACTGTGTTTCGTTTTTGGCTTGTTTACGTACTATTTCCTTTTTAGTGCATGTAAATTAGTGTTTTTTTCTTCATTATGGTAGTATGGGTTCCATATGTTACCTATGGTATATGTATAATATACCAATGACCTAATCAGGTCAGATTCAAGGAGTGTTCTCTGGAGGTTCCAGTAGTGCTTAGTTCCCTCAGGGTAGGAGTATACTTTTATTTACTTTTGACAATTATGTTTTTTTCCTCTATAGACACATTGTGCAAAGGAACTTTTTTGTTAATTTGAAGAGATATTGCATACGAAAAAGTGATATAGAGGTATATACGTTTATCAAAAAAAATATTTTCACTATGATGGAATTCTGAACTGTGTTGAACTATTGTTCTGTAATATAAACCTTTTTCCCTTCCCTTTTTCTTTTCTGTATCCTTTATTGATATATAGCTCCCTCTAGAGGTTGCTTGGTTTTTTGTGAAAAATTTCTGTAAAGACTTGAGTGTCATCTATAATTTCTCATGTTATTCATTGTAATTTTTCTGCTTTGATCATCAGTTGTTTGTGTCTGAAGAAGGCGATAAGCCGAAAACGTTATTACGAATGACTGATACCAACACACAAAAAAAATATTGAATTGATTTCACGAATAAAACCATCAACAATATACATTGGACTAATTGTCTTTTTAGAGTGCCAGATTTCTCTTTTTTATAAGTATGTTCCTCGGACTAGCCAGCACACACAGCATGTTATTCCTCCCCTGTGGGCATAACATGCTATGCATAGCATCTTCTGGCTGCGTATTACTCAAATTACTTCAATGGTGTCTCTGTTGCCGGTTTAAGAGAGGCTCACCGCTCATGCTCAGTATGCACTGTTGTTTCCAGTCATGCACACTATAAAGACTGGATACATACACCCAAAGACAGAGAAGTTGAGTGATAATATACTGCTGCGCGAGCTATGCATAGCATGTTATCATGCTTAAAGGGGTGGAATAACTGATTAGTGCGATATTAGCATAACATAAATGATCTTTAGAAATACTTTTCCTAAAGATCTGTTTATGTATGCCGCTTGAACTATCTGAAAGGGATTTCTGATTTGGACCCAGAACTGCTTGTGGTTCTGGGTACACAGGGGACCCCTTTAAGAAAATAAATAAAATAAAACAAAAATGCATCAGCTTAAACAGTTAAAGTTAAGTATTAACATGTAGTTCAGAATCCTATATATAGTATTCATCCATAGGAGGTTAAAAACCCCTAAGAGTAAAAACAAAAAAATACACATTAGGAAATATGAAAGCAAATAAAAATACTGCATCAAATACCCCTATAGGACACAAGGTTAAAGACGGGCAATGCAACATTAACATTCCTTAGGAAATGTACACTTTTTATTACATTACAATGAAAACAGTGTGGAGAGAAGATGAAGTCACAACACAGGTCCAAAGCTTTATTTAATTACAGACAAACAGGAGTAATTGCAACATTATTAACCCCTTGCATGGTTTGCACCTTAATGATCAGGCCATTTTTTGCAATTCTTACCAGTGTCACTTTGAGGTACCGTATATACTTGTGTATAAGCCGACCCGTGTATAAGCCGACCCCCCTACTTTTGCCCCAAAAATCTGGAAAAACCTATTGACTCGTGTATAAGCCGAGGGTGGACCCCAGCACAGGTATACAGCCCCCAGCAGTGTGGTATACAGGCCCCCCCCAGTGGTATACAGGCCTCCCCAGTGGTAGTATACAGCTGCCCCAGTGGTAGTATACAGCAGCCCCAGTGGTAGTATACAACAGCCCCAGTGGTAGTATATAGCAGCCCCAGTGGTAGTATACAGCAGCCCCAGTGGTAGTATACAGCAGCCCCAGTGGTAGTATACAGCAGCCCCAGTGGTAGTATACAGCAGCCCCAGTGGTAGTATACAGCAGCCCCAGTGGTAGTATATAGCAGCCCCAGTGGTAGTATACAGCAGCCCCAGTGGTAGTATACAGCAGCCCCAGTGGTACACAGCAGCCCCCAGGGGTACACAGCAGCCCCCTGGGGGTACACAGCAGCCCCCAGGGGGTACACAGCAGCCCCCAGGGGGTACACAGCAACCCCCTGGGGGTCCCCAGCAGCCCCCTGGGGGTACACAGCAGCCCCCAGGGGGTACACAGCAGCCCCCTGGGGGTACACAGCAGCCCCCAGGGGGTACCCAGCAGCCCCCTGGGGGTACACAGCGGCCCACAGCAGCCCCCTGGGGGTACACAGCAGCCCCCTGGGGGTACACAGCGGCCCCCAGGGGGTCCCCAGCAGCCCCCTGGGGGTCCCCAGCAGCCCCCAAATGCTGGCACTCGCCCCCCCTTGCAAGGGCCCCCCCCGCTTCTCTTACCATTCCGGTCTTCTGATCCGCGCCGCTCCTCGGTGCTCCTCGCTGCTCCGTCCGTCCGTCTTCTACATCCGGGATCCCCTGCCGTCGCGATGACGTCATATGCCTGCGACGGCCGGAGATCCCGGATGTAGAAGACGGACGGAGCAGCGAGGATGAAGCACCGAGGAGCGGCGCGGATCAGAAGTCCGGAATGGTAATATAACCATCGGGGGGGGGGCCCTTACAAGGGGGGGGCGAGTGCCAGCATTTGGGGGCTATATGCACTGCTTCCCCCTGCCGCTGATTGACAGGGGGAAGCAGTGCATATTTAATGAGCAGCCCCACGTGACGGGGCCGCTCATACAGCAGCCCCCCCCCCGCCTCCTGCAGCCTCCACAGCCCCAGACACAGCCCCCCCCCCGTATTGACTCGTGTATAAGCCGAGGGGGAGACTTTTCAGCCCAAATTTTGGGCTGAAAAACTCGGCTTATACACGAGTATATACGGTAATAACTCTGGAATGCTTCAATGGATCCCAGTAATTCCGAGATTATTTTTTTGTGACATATTGGACTTCATGTTAGTGTTCAAGTTTTGTGTTTATTTGTGAAAAAAAAAAAAAAGAAATTTGGCAAAAATTTGAAAATTTCGCAATTTACAAAATTTTAATTTTTATACTTTTAAACCAGAGAGTTATATCACACAAAATAGTTAATAAATAACATTTCCCACATTTCTACTTTACATCAGCACAATTTTGGAACAAAATTTTGTTTTGTTAGGAAGTTAGAAGGGTTCAAAGTTTATCAGCAATTTCTCATATTTCCATCAAAATTTACAAAGCCACTTTTTAGGGACTACATCACATTTCAAGTGACTTTCAGGGGTCTATGTGACAGAAACTATCCAAAAGTGACACCAATCCAAAAACTGCACCCCTCAAACTGCTTGAAACCACATCGATGAATTTTATTAACCTTTCAGGAACTAAAGCGATGTTGAAAGTAAAAATGAACATTTTCCTTTTTTACTCAAAAATGTTACTTTAGCACCAAATTTTGTTTTTTTCACAAGGGTAACAGGAGAAAATGGACCCTAAAATTTGTTGTGCAATTTCTCCTTAGTACGCTTGATACCTCATATACGGTAAAAAAACACTGTTTAAGTGCAAGGCAGGGCTCGGAAGAGAGGGAGCGCCATTTAAGAGGGAAATTGGCTGGCATCGTTAGCAGATGTCATGTTACATTTGGAAAGCCTCTGATTGTGCCTAAACAGTGGAAACCCGCCACAAGTGACTCCATTTTGGAAACTAGACACCTTAAGGAAATTTTCTAGATGTGTGGTGAGCACCTTGAACCTCCAGATGCTTCACATAATTTTTGAACGTTGAGCCGTGAAAAAAAAAAATCACATTTTCTCCACAAACATGTTCTTTGAGATTACACTTTTTTATTTTCACTAGGGTCACAAGAGGAAATAGAACACAAAATTTGTAGTGCAATTTCTCTTGAGTATGCTGATAGATCATATGTTGCAGAAAACCCTTGTTTGGGAGCACGAAAGTGCTTGGAAAGGAAGGAGTGACATTCAAATTCAAAATTGACTGGAATCATTAGCAGACACCATGTCACATTTGGAGAGCCCCTGATGTGCCTAATGAGTGGAAACCCCCATAATTGACCCCAATTTGGAAACTAGACCCCTCAAGGAATTTTGTTGTGCAATTTCTCTTTATGTATAACCTTTATTTATTAAAGGTACACAGGCAAGAAATCATACAAACGTTTTCTGATAATATCAAGGCACATCACACAACATAATAAAAGTCTCTTGCGAAGGATTCAAAGGTCTCAAATCAAGCCCACTAATGGGCAATCACTAAGGGAAAAATATGCATAGTTTGCAAACAATACACTTGTTTGTAAACAGTGCAAATTAACGAAGATAAACTTATCAGCTAAGTTAAAGCTCACTCCTCTTGGAGTTGAAGGTGGATGGTTTATATTTACGAGAATAAGAAATTGTGGAGTCTCAAGTCGCCTAATGAAGCTCATGGAGCTAAAGTTTATAAGTGGTAGAAAGTAGGCGCATGTAGGAAGAATAGGAAAGTGGAGGGGTGAAGGGATGTAGAAAGGTAGGGAGAGTGGAAAGGGAGGGCACTCCCCCCTCAGGAAGGATCAAAGATCTCCATATACCTTGGAAAATTAATAAACATCGTCCAGCGTCCCCATGTGACTATGAATTTGTCACTGGATCAATTTATTTCCGCAGTGAGATCCTCCATCCAACAAAGACTCTGCATTTCTGTCCATCAAAGGGGGACAAACTGCCTTTTTCTAGTACCATGGAATGATTGTATTGGCTGCTGCTATGCAGAACCGCAAGATATCTCTCTTTTGCGATTTGATGTTACCCGGGAGGATGGAGAGCAACACGATTTGTGGCGATGCCTCCATGTCCTCACCACTTATCTCCGTATATGCAGAGAAGACACCCTTCCAAAAGGGCTATTTTTTGCTGCAACTCCATCAGATGCGAGTCATCGTTACCCTCTCCACTTGACACCTCCAACATCTATCTGACACAGAAGGGAATGCCGCATGGAGATCAACTGGACAACGGTACTATCTGGCGATAATTTTGTAATTTTTTCTTGGACTTGACAGGTCAAGGACAATTTATGTGATAGGACGAATGCCTTGTCCCATTCCTCCCCCAAAATGGTGATCCCCGCTCCTCATCCCACTTCCTAGTGTATTTAGGTTTGTCCTCCGTGTCAGGATGACTTAAGTGAGTATAAATTAAGGACAAGTGTAATAGCCCACAGGTAACGGGATACGCAAGGACTGCACGGAACACAGAGGGTTAAACAAATGCAATTTTAATGCAACTGAGGGAAAAGAAGGGGAAGGAGCGGGAAGGTGTGCAAAAGTAAATACAATACATATAACCACTGTGCCTAGTCTGCAGCGAATGCAAGGTCTCTGAATGTCTTTAAATGAAGAAATGCAAAGTCTTTATCAAGCGAGACGCAGAGTGTTTGTTTCCTTTCTATTCCTTGTATATCGAACTGCAGAGTCTTTTCCTATCTGTCCCTAACTAAAACAGTGTGCACACTTTACTACAAGTTTTACTGCAAGGTACCTCGTTGCCGTTGGGGCCCATAATTCGCTGACAGGCGTGTGGAGTGCAGTCAGTCTTGGATCTCTGTCCTGGATCTCAGCTTGCACGTGCCGTCTGGCCCCTGACTCGACATCCAGTCTCTTTAGGTCTGTCTCTCTCTGCAACACACATGGAAGTCCTTTTTTTTCCCTTCAGGAGACCCACCCATCCATCTCCTGGACTGTTCCATGTCATTCTCAGCAGCAGGGGGTTTCTCTGCTATCCTTTCCTTTTTGGCAGCAGGTGGCAGTATAACACAAAGAAGAGTCCACAAAACATTCCTTTAACCATATATATAAATGTTAACAGGTCTTACATTTCCCCCCCTCTCTAACATCGGCCGTCCCGGCCGATACTCTCTTGGGGCCCTCTGCACAGGAACACACGATGGCAACCTCTGCCGTGCTTTACAACCTGTTGCCTGGGAGTCAATGTCTTACAACCGACTCCATTGACAGAATACACAAATTCATCTGCCAAGTACCAATCAGGGGGAATACCAGCATTAGCCCGTTCAGTCCTACGTGGAGGTACGGCTAATTCACCAGATGCTGGTGCAGTAGCAGGGAGTACAATATCCTCGTCATCATCTCTGGAGATTGGTGGCTCATGCTCTGCAGGGGTGGCACCTGCATCTTGAACGGATGGGGGGTTGGACCCTCCCCAGTCTGTTGGGTTGGACGGGGCCCGCCACCATTCTTCATCGTCAGAGCCCTCCTCGAGAGTAGCAGGAACGGGCACAGTCCCCGAGTCGCTTTGTCCGGTCCTGTCTTCTAAATAGCAGGGCCTCAGCATGTTACGATGCAGGATGAGGGTGCCGCCTCCCCGCTCGCTTCTCACTTCGTACACTGGCCCATTGGGAGAGACTCTTCTGGTCACAATGTACGGCTCTGGTTTCCAGCGCTCACTCAACTTGTGTCTCGGGTGTTTCTCTGCAACTAGCACTCTGTCTCCTGGTAAGAACGGGGCCTCATGTACAGGTTCCTGCCGGGGGTATATCTTTTCTTGCAACTGCTTGGTGACAATTCGATGGATAGTCTCCAGCCGTCGACGGTGACCGTCAACCCAAGACCCTACGCTCTGACTTTCACTGATCTCGGGTGGAGCCAGGTTTAGTTCTTCAATGCCTCTTCCGGCTCTTCCGAACAATAGCACGTATGGGGCGTACCCAGTGGTGGAGTGGACACGGTTATTGTATGCCCATACGAGTTCTGCAAGATAACTGGGCCAGTGATTCTTACGATCATCTTCCAGTGTGCGTAGCATTTGTAGGAGGGTCCGGTTAAACCTCTCGCAGGCTCCGTTGCCCTGTGGATGATAAGGCGTGGTTCTTGACTTTTGCATCCCGTAGATCCTTTGCAGTTCTCTCATGACACTGCCCTGAAAGCAGGCCCCTTGATCAGAGTGTATCCTTTTAGGGCAGCCGTATACCCGGATAAAGTCATCACTGATGGCTCGAGCAGCCGATTCAGCCGTCTGATCTCTGGTGGGCGTCACCACCGCAAATTTTGAGAAGTGGTCTGTCATCACAAGGCAGAACTGATAGCCCCGGTGGGAGTGGCCAATCTTCAGGTAATCGATCATAAGTACTTCCAATGGCTCTTTGGTGACAATGGTCTGTACTGGTGCTCGCTGTGGGAGAACTTTATTTAACTCGCAGGAACGACACAGTTTACAGGCCTTCTCCACTGCCCGAAGCATCTGAGGACAGTACACTATTCTTTGCAACCACTGGTAAGTCTTGTCCGGCCCAAAATGGGCTCCTCTCTCGTGCGCTTCTCGGGCCAATGGTACTGCCATCTTCTGGGGTATCACCACTTGCCACCATACTTCCAGCTCCATAGCTAGGTGCACCTTCCGATACAGCATCCCTTCTTGCACCGATAGCTTGTCCCACTGGCTGAGAATCTGTAGGGCCGTGTGTGACAGCATGGCCCGTATTTCCTTCCTAGGCTTACGCTGCCGGATCACCCACTCTTTCACTTGAAGCAGTTCTGGATCAGATGACTGGATCTTCACCCATTCCTCTCTGGTTTGGCCAAGCAGGTGCGATGTTGTGCCCGACGTAATCTCCAGTATACAAGCCTCCACCACTTGGGCGGTGAATTTACTGAAGTCTGGAATTTCGTCTTCCTCTAACTGCTCGTCTCTTTTCCCCACTGGGGCTTCTGTGGTAACACGAGAGAGGGCACCCGCATTCTGATTTTCGTGCTTGGAACGGTACTGCACATGATAATTATATCTGGAGAGTCGTGCCAACCACCTCTGTTCCATTGCCCCCAGTTTGGCGGTGGAGATGTGAGCCAGTGGATTATTATCCGTATAGACTTCAATCTGAGCTCCCGTGAGATATTCAGAGAACCTTTCGGTTATTGCCCATACTAGTGCCAGTAACTCCAGACGAAATTCTCAGGATTGCGTTCGGCTTCTCGCAACGTCCGACTTCCATATGCAATCACCCGTTCAATACCGTCCTGTACCTGGGCCAGTACTGCACCCAGACCGTAGAGGCTCGCGTCTGTATATAACCGAAAAGGGAGGTTGTAGTCTGCATAGGCAAGCACAGGGGCGCTGACCAAGGCCTCTTTTAGTCGGTGTAAGGCTTCTGCTTGTCTTGGTCCCCAGCAAATTTTCTGTACCTTTGGTCCTTTCGCAGTTCCTCGGAGCAATTCATGCAAAGGTTCTGCCTCCTTCGCGAAGTCCTTGATGAAGCGACGGTAGTATCCGGCCAGTCCCAGGAAAGCTCGAACTTCTCTCACTGTGCTGGGTGTGGGCCATTGTAGCACTGCTCTCACTTTCCCATCGGACGGCTGCACGCCAGCCTCCGTCACCTTGTGCCCGAGATATTCAATCTCTTTTTGAAAGATCCGGCATTTTTTTGGTTTCAGTTTAAGCCCATGGTCCCGTAACCGTTGAAACACTTGACCCAGTTGTTCGAGATGTTTTTCGAAGGTTGCAGAGTACACTACGATGTCATCCAGATAAATCAACGTGGCTTCAAAGTTCATGTCTCCAAGGCAACTCTCCATGAGGCGCTGAAAAGTTCCTGGGGCATTATTTAGCCCAAACGGCATGCGATTGAACTCGAAGAGTCCCATGGGCACAATGAATGCGGTCTTGGCCTTGTCTTTCTCTGCCACAGGGACCTGCCAATATCCGCTTGCTAGATCAAGGGAGGAGAAGTAGCGTGCCTTTCCCAGCGCAGACAGGGTCTCCTCTATCCGGGGCAGAGGATAGGAATCACGAACAGTGCATCCATTAAGCTTGCGGTAGTCAACACAGAAGCGAGTAGACCCATCCTTTTTCTTGACCAGCACGATTGGGGCAGCCCATGGACTCTGACTCTCTCTCTTATCACCCCGCTCTTCAGCATCTGTGCCAAGAGCTCCTTCACCTCTTGGTAATATTTTGGGGGTATTTGTCTGTACCTTTCTCTGATCGGTGGTGCATCTCCTGTGGGTATTTCATGCTGAATCTTGTCAGTACAGCCGAAGTCTTCTGCATGACGGGAGAACGTGGCTTGATTCTCCCAGATGAAGTTTTCTATGACCTGGGCTTGCTCTGAAGCGAAGGGGGTCAGGTCCACTTCCATCTGTCCTAGGATAACTTGACTGTTCCACTGATCAGTGGGCTTCTCTTCTCTCTCTATAGAAACAGCCAAAGTCCAGGTCTCCCCTGCTATGGGCTTCAATTCAATCAATTCTGCGTTCGCCACCTCTTCAGGCGCCAGGTAGACATGGGCCAGAACAACACCCGAGGTCAAGGTGTAGGCCTGTTCACCGGTGTTCACGCAACGGAAAGGGACTCTTCCATTTCTTACTGTTGCTAAAGTGCGAGCCACCAACGGTTCGTCTCCGTTCTCTTCACCACGGTAGGGTTCTACCAACACCTCCATCCCCTCGAGCATACGATGGGCCCCGACTGGCAAAGTGAGGACTGTCTCCCGATTTGGAGGTAGAGTAATTGTTGTCTGTCTTGGGACTCGAACCCTCCCCACTGGGTAGCGGCTCCCACCATTCCTCCACAGCCCCCTGGCACGGATAAGGTGTTGGAAGACCTTTTGAGCGGGCCCGTTAGCAGCAGTCATTTTCCAGTAATCACAGCCTTCCTTGTTGAAGAGCAACTGGTCTAGTTCCTTCAGGATGTTCATGCCTACGATAGCCGGCACTTCTCTGTCATACCGGCCCTCCGTTAACACGATCCCTTTTTGGCCTAAGTTCTGACCACAGGCACTTATGTTCATCCACACGACCCCTACAACCGGAATGGGAAGATTATTCGCAGCCTTCAGTCTGATATGTGTCCTCTTATCAATGGATACAGTTTGTCCAAAGTGTTGATAGAAGAACTGTTCTGGCATGGTGGTCACTTGAGACCCAGTATCCATCAGGCATCTTACTGCTTTCCCTTCAAATTCGGCCGTGATTGTTGGCGTGCTGGCTGCTATATCTTCAGGGCGGTTGTTTTCTCTAAGCTCAGTTCGTCCCCCCCCCATGTGCCCGACCATAGAGGGAGGTACTAGTTTAACGGCGGTCTTTCTTGAGACATCCTCCTCTCCGGGCAGTGCCGTGATATATGGTCCCGATTTCCACAGTTCCAGCATTGGTAGTCTCTAGCGGGTCTGGATCGCCTCTGCTCGATCTGTCCCCTCTCTTCTCGATAGGTATACACGCGGGTACCCGACCGCGGTGCTGCCGTTCGGACTTCTGACGCCGGGGCTTGCATATTCTTCAGCAACTCTTGTAGAGCAGTAACAGTCTCTTGTAACTGATCCACTTTAGCTTCAAGCTGGCTTGGTTCTCGGTTTCTCTCACTCGGGACTACTCTATGAGCACAAACTTCTCCCCCCGCGTTCTGCGGGTCGCAATTTTCAGCTTGTGTGCGGGAGACTGCTTCTTCCAGTACTTCCTGAAAAGTTAATTTTTTTTCTACCCTGAGCCGTTCACGGAGAGCACTTCTGATCTTGGGGTTATGTAATCCTCTGAGGAATTGATCTCGCAGGGTACGGTCAGCGTAACCAGGGGTCTGTGCTAGCTCTGGCTCTGCTGTAAGCATTTGTCTTATTATTCTCTGGAGGGCATTCGCATACTGTGGCAAGCCTTCCTCTTCACCCTGCAGCCGGTAGAACAGTTGTGCCTGCAAATCACCTGCTTCTGGCTTGCTGCCATACACCCTCTCCAGAATCTTCACCACCTGTTCTAACGTCTTTCTTTCACTCTCAGGGCGCAATAAAACAGTTTCTTGAGCATGGCCCTCAAGGGCAATCAACAGTATCTCTCCTTGGTTTTCTGCAGTTACTCCTGCTACTTTCAACATGCCCCTCACTCTCTGCGCCCAGTCATGGAGAGGTATATTGTTGCCAGTAAATTTTGGTATATGGGTCAGCATAGCACCCAGGGACAATTGCCTTGCTGGTATTCCCCTATCAGGTTGTATTGGAACATTTACATCAACAACATCCCTCTGTCCTTCCATTGTTCAGTACCAGCCTGCGTATCCTGCCGGCTACGCCAAGTGTAATAGCCCACAGGTAACGGGATACGCAAGGACTGCACGGAACACAGAGGGTTAAACAAATGCAATTTTAATGCAACTGAGGGAAAAGAAGGGGAAGGAGCGGGAAGGTGTGCAAAAGTAAATACAATACATATAACCACTGTGCCTAGTCTGCAGCGAATGCAAGGACTCTGAATGTCTTTAAATGAAGAAATGCAAAGTCTTTATCAAGCGAGACGCAAAGTGTTTTCTTTCTATTCCTTGTATATCGAACTGCAGAGTCTTTTCCTATCTGTCCCTAACTAAAACAGTGTGCACACTTTACTACAAGTTTTACTGCGACGTACCTCGTTGCCGTTGGGGCCCATAATTCGCTGACAGGCGTGTGGAGTGCAGTCAGTCTTGGATCTCTGTCCTGGATCTCAGCTTGGACGTGCCGTCTGGCCCCTGACTCGACATCCAGTCTCTTTAGGTCTGTCTCTCTCTGCAACACACATGGAAGTCCTTTTTTTTTCCTTCAGGAGACCCACCCATCCATCTCCTGGACTGTTCCATGTCATTCTCAGCAGCAGGGGGTTTCTCTGCTATCCTTTCCTTTTTGGCAGCAGGTGGCAGTATAACACAAAGAAGAGTCCACAAAACATTCCTTTAACCATATATATAAATGTTAACAGGTCTTACACAAGCAGTGGGTAGGTGGAGAATTAAATAGAAACAACCTCTCGAATGGGGAAGGCTGAGAGGAAAAGTCAGACCCCCTGCCCCCTTTCTGTATAAATGATTTAAACTGTGAGTATGCCATCCAGGGAACATCACTAACATTCAGAGAAGCGCCATTTTCTGGTGCTGTACCCGACTCTTCCAGCTACCGTGTAGCAATGGCAGACCGGGCAATAAGGGGTTAATGCCAGCTATGTATTGCTAGCTGACACTAAGCCTGAGGTTCATACTGTTAGGCCAATATTAGACTCAGCCAGTATGAATCTCTCAGTAATAATAACTAATACACACAAAGGGAAAAAATATTTATTTAGAAAAAGAACACAGACACAGACCTCTTCTGCCATTTTTATGACCCCCATAATAACCCTCCATGATACTCTGATGACCTGATCACATACAATCGAATACAGTGCATCAGCACTGTATTGGAATGTGTGTGTCAGAGCTGCGTGAGGTTCTGACACTACCTGGCAGCTCTGACAGTCTGCTTAGCTTACCATGCATTCAGCATGGTGCGCAAGACTTTTCGTAGTCAGGTGACCAGGGGTCGTCATGATAACGACCCCGGGTCACCACGGCAGAGATTTGGTCCGCATGATCACGTCACGGGGAACCGATCGCTTGGGAGAGGAGCGCGATTCCTCTCCCTGCCTTTTAGATGCTGCGATCGCATTTCTCGGTGCATTTAGGGGGTTAAACTGCCCAGAGCGGTGCGTCATTGCTCCTGGCAGTGAGAGCCGGTTTTTAGCTGTAAAAACAGCTGCAGACCCTGCGGCAATTGTGTGGGAACAGCTGCAGTGCTCGCAAGATTGGCATGACATACTGGGTATATCCAATGTTGGGAACACAAAGGTTTCCTGGACATAACCAGTACGTCTTATGTCGCAAACAGGTTAAACATCAAAATATAAATATTTTGCATTTGAATTTCTGAGGGTATATGAAGGGTAGAGGGAGGGTAAATGACACGGCTGCATCTTTATTGATGGACAGACAAAAAGAATTATACCATTTGATCCTGCTATGGCACTCGGCCCTTGTCTGACACAGAATATTCAGCAAACCAATCCCTCATTTCTACAACTTCTACTGTTGTTGTCAGCGACATATGTTGACTATCATCCAATCTGCTTTCCACAAGTTCATCCGGCTCCATCGCCAATACAAAATTGTGGAGAATAACACATGCTTTTACTATTGCATCCACAGTCTCAGTTGTCAGATTAATGGCTGTGCCCAAAATTCTCTATTTTGCTGTTAGAAGTCCAAAGGCACACTCAACAGTTCTTCTGGCCCTTGTCAGTCTGTAGTTGAAGATCGTTTTTGTAGCACTCAACCAATGACTGCAGGAGGGTTTGAGCAGGTTTCCACATATCTGGAATGCTTCATCCCCAACAAGATCAAACGGCATTGGTAGTCCTTCAGTATTTGAAAATGGTGTTGGCGGTGGGAAATTAAAATCATTGCCATATAAGCGACGTCTCATTACACAAAGTTTGAAAACCTGAGTCATTTGGTTGTCAATATGAGCCAATGTCCACAGATAAAAAAACAGAATTCTGTATCTGCAATAGCCATTAAAACAATGGAGAAGTACTTCTTATAGTTGTAATACTCTGATTCAATTTCTCTGGGTTTAATAATCTGAATATCTTTTCCATCAACAGCTCCCAAATAGTTTGGAAACTGACAGATCTCTGGAAATGTCTGCAATTTCAATCCAGTTTTCTGTTGTTGGATGGGGATGAATTCCTCATGTAAATTTTCCCATAAAGCCTGATAAATGAATTGGATAATTCCAGAAATTATAGAAATTCAAAGTCTTCACCGGAAATGCAACGATTATAATTATTTATTATTATAGCGCCGTTTATTCCATGGTGCTTTACGTTTGAAAAGGACATACAGTACATAGACAAGTGCAATATTAATGAACTATACAAGGCCTACACAGGTACAGGAGGAGACAGGACCCTGCCCGTGAGTGCTCACAGCCTACATGGGATGGGTGAGGATACACTAGGAGAGGCTAGAGGTGGTCGTGTGTCAGTATAGTGGACTGAGGATCACTGCAGGTTGTAGGCTTGTAGGAAAAGGGGGGTCTTCAGGTTCCTTTTAAAAGTTTCCATTGTAGGCGAGAGTCTGATAGTTTGGGGCAGAGAATTCCAGAGTATCGTAGATGCTTGGGAGAAATCTTGTATGCGGTTATGGGAAGAGGAGATAAGAGAGGAGTGAGTGCAGGAGATCTTGTGAGGATCACAGGCGTGTAGTTAAGTACCAGGAGACCATGTCACAGATGTATAGAGCGGACAGGTTGTGGATGGCTTTCATTGTTAGGGTTTTGAACCGGGGCCTCTGAGAAATTAAGAGCCAGTGAAGGACTTGGCAGAGAGGAGAGACTGAGGAGTAGCGTAAAGACAGGTGGATTAGTCAGGCATCAGAGTTTAGGATAGATTGAAGGGGTGAATGGGTGCTAGAGGGGAGGCCAGAGAACAAGAGGTTTCAGTATTCAAGGCAGGAGATGATGAGGGCATGTACAAGTGTTTGTGCAGTTTCTTGGTCAAGGAATGTACGGATCCAGGAAATATTTTTGATTTGGAGTCGACAGGATGTGGCAAGGGTTTGGATATGTGGTTTGAAGGAGAGGGCAGATTCGAGGATACCAAGGCACTGAGCATGTGGGACTCGAGAGTGAGCAGCCATTCACATTGATGGTTAAGTCTGGTGGTGGGGTAGAGTGAGGAGGAGGAGGAAAGATATTGAATTCTGTTTTGTCCATGTTCAGTTTTAAAATTGAGCAGGAAAGAAAGATGAAAAGTAGACAGACATTGTTGGATTTAGGATAGTAAGGAGGTCATGTCAAGTCCAGAGATGTGGAGCTGTGTGTTGTGTCATCAGCGTAGAGATGATACCGAAAGCCGTGCGGGGGAGCGGTGACTGAACGGGCTGCAAGAAGAGGATGGGGGCTGCAAGAAGAGGATGGGGGGCTGAAAGAAGAGAATGGGGGCTGCAAAAAGATGATGGGAGGCTGCAAGAAGAAGATGGGCTGCAAGAAGAGAATAAAGGGGGCTGCAAGAAGAGAATGGGGGGCTGCAAGAAGAGGAGGGGGGCTGCAAGAAGAGAATGGGAGACTGCAAGAAGACGATTGGGGGGCTGCAAGAAGAGGATGGGGAGCTGCAAAAAGAGGATGGGGACTGCAAGAAGAGGATTGAGAGCTGCAAGAAGAGGATGGGGGGCTGCAAGAGGAGGATGGGGGGCTGCAAGAGTAGAATGGGGGGCTGCAAGAAGAAGATGGGCTGCAAGAGGAGGATGAGGGGCTGCAAAAAGATGGGCTGCAAGAGGAGGATGGGGGGCTGCAAAAGGAGGATGGGGGGCTGCAAGAGGATGGGGGGCTGCAAGAGGAGGATGGGGCCTGCAAGAAGATGACTGCTTTACATACATTAAGAAAAAAAGGGTCCGCTCACCTGACTTCTCTCTCCAGTTTTCCTCCCTCTCAGCACTGACTCCTGCGGGCCTGTAGCTGCATTCAAATCACTTCCAAGAATTGTCCAGCGAGTTGAGGAAAATTGCACTTCGAGTTCTTTATAAAATTTCCATTTATTCGTATTCAGGTAAAAACAGGTTTCTTAACACGTAGAAACACACAGGTCAGTTTATCATGTCTTCAGGCATGAAGACATGATAAACTGACCTGTGTGTTTTTATGTGTTAAGAAACCTCTTCTTACCTGAATACGAATAAATGGAAATTTTATAAAGAACTCAAGCTGCAAATTTCCTCAACTCGCCGGACAATTCTTGGAAGTGACAAGAAGATGATTGGGGGCTGCAAGAGGAGGATGGGGGAACTGCAAGAGGAGGATGCAGGGACTGCAAGAGGAGGATGGGAGGGCTGCAAGAGGATGATGATAGGGGCTGCAAGGGGATTATGATGGGGGATATGGTATTGGGGGCTACAAGGGAATGATGGGGATATTGTGTGATGCAAGGGGATGACGGGGCTACCATATTGGGGGCTGCAAGGGGATGGGAAAATAAGACATCCCTGAAAATAGTACATAATGCATCTTTTGGGGAAATGGGGTGCTAAATTCCACCCCTTCTCCATAGCCCCACCCAATATGATCAAAGCCCTGCCCCCAGCCGGGTCGCGGAAAAATGGTCTTGCATGAAGCCGGTCCCGGGTCAAAAAAGGTTGGGGACCACTGGTCTACAGTGTCGAAGGCACATTACAGGTCTAGGAGAAGGTGGACAGAGTAGTGTTGGTTGCTTTTAGCAGTTAGTAGGTCATTGGTAACTTTAGTTAGGGCACTTTCAGTTGAGTGATGCGGTTGGAAGCCAGATTTTAACTGGTTTAAGAGGGTGGGAGGACAGTTCAAGATAGACATGCTGTTCCGGTAGTTTTGAGGCATAAGGGAGAAGTGATATGGGGCGATAGCTAGACACAGACAATGGGTCGAGGGAGGATTGTTTTGAGGATAGGTGTGGTCAAGACATGTTTGAAGGATGAGGAGAAGACCCCAGTTGTTAGTGATAACTTGAAGAGATGGGTGTTAGAGTTGAGATGAAGAATGTGGCGAGGTTGGGGATGAGGTAGGACGAGAGTGGGTCAAATGCGCAAGTGGTGAGATGTGATTTTGACAGGACAGAGGAAAGCTGATCTTCTGTCATGGTGAAGAAGCTGGGTTTGGAAGCAGACGGTTGATAAGTTATGAGGAGGGGCTGTGGGGACCATGGGCCAAAGCTTTCTCTGATGTTATCAATCTTCTGCTTGAAGATAGAAGCAGAGTCTTAAGCTGAGATAAGACGACAGGAGAGGGAGGAGTTGCTGGGAGACGGAGGAGAGAATTGAAAGTATAGAATAGCTGTTTAGGGTTGTGAGACAGGCAGGTTATTAGAGATGAGAAGTATGCTTGTTTTGCATCAGTGAGTGTGGACTTGAAGTCGACGAGGGACTGCTTGTATGCAACAAAGTGCTCAGTAGAATGGGATCTCTTCCATCTCTGCTCAAAAACCCTGGAAGCTTTCTTCGGTTCTTAGTCAGGCTGGTGTGCCAGGGTTGCCTGTTGATCGTGCAAATTTTGGTGTGCTTGAAGGGAGCGGCCGAATCTAGAGCTATAGTTATTGTGGTGCTATATAAAGTGGCAGCAACATCTGCATCATCTAAAAAAGTTGTGTCTGTGAGAAGGAGAAAGGACTCCGAGAATGAGTGTAAATCAAGGTGTTTGAGATTTCTGCAAGGATGAGTGAGTTTGTGGAGTGGGGTTTGAAGACATGGACTTTTTCAATGCATAGCATTGGTCAAGTTTCTTAAAATTTAGCCAGACATGATGTTATTTTGTTTAGTTAGTTGTGATAAGCCACTCATTGTTTCTACAAGACTTGTAGGAGACTAAGGCTGGCTTCACACTACGGTTTTTGGGAACCTGTTCTGTTCATTTTTGAAACAAACAGAACAGGATCGTTTTTGCTTCCCATGTATCCCTATGGTGCCGGATTAGCCATATTTGGCCATCCGTTTTTGTGTATTCAGTCCTAAATTCGTTTCTGTTCTGTTTTTCACCGGTCCCAAAAACGAAGTCTGCAACATTTTTGGGCTCCGGTGACAAAATCTGGTCCGGGACACTTAACATGGGGTCCTATGGAGCCAGATTCAGAAAAAACAGAATTGTTTCCCGGATACGGTTCCAGGATACAGACCATGCTCACAACAAGAGCACTGCTCTGTACACGTGGTATATGAGTGTAATTTCACATTAGCAGTGTATTTTCATACACTGCTAAAGAGATATTAAATAAAGAAATGGTTAAAAAAAATTAATACATTTTCACCTTTCTGCTGTGTGTACCACGATGCATTCACCTATGATGCACCTCCGATGGCTAATGAACCTGTGCATCAGCTGACTGAGAAGCGGCGGGGGGAACCTGATAGCTGATACGTCACATGACCGCATCAGCATGGTTTAAATCTTTAAACCGCACTGATGCGGTCATGTGACCTATAAGCTGATCGGATTGCCCCGCCCCTTCCCGGACAGCTGATGCACAGGTCCTTTAGCCATTGGAGGTGCATCAGAGGTGAATGCATCGTGGGACACTCGGCAGAGTGAGAATTTAATATTTTTTATTTTTAATAATTCCTTTATTTAATTTCACTTTAGCAGTGTATGGAAATACACTGCTAAAGTGAAGGTGAACAGCGCCGACACCATTTGTCTGGTTTGGCTCCCCCCTACTCTTTCTGTGTCCGGATCTCGGACCTAGACACAGAAATGGCATCTGGAGTTGCCAATCCGGACCTGTCCATTCCTGTTTGTGGGGTTCTGCAAAAAACAGGATCCCAACGGACAGGAACAAAATGGAGTGTGAAGCCAGCCTAATAGTGTTTAAGGTTTGTGTTTACTCATCTAATTATATCACCCCTTTGTCAGGGAAGGTCACAGACAAATTAATTATGCGAACCTTCCATTGTATTACTATGTGTGCTGCTAGATTCTATGTAAATTATGCTTCTGCCAGAAATGCAATACTACTAGAGATATTATGTATGCGACTTGAAATCCAGCCAATGAGAGAATAGTTTTAGTCCACTAATCGTGAAGTCCCCAATGTGCTGCAATGAATGCTCAGGTACATAAGGAAGACTGTTTATTTGACCAGGAGACTTGATACATGCTGCTAATCTAGGATCTACGGATCCCATTGGCAGGCCATAACCCCAGGCCTAGGCACTTTGGTGCCGACCAAGAGGATCAGAACCTGGATTATATTACCACATGGACTTCAGCATTGAATGTTAGGATTCGGCTGGGATATCAAAGTCTATTTAAGTAAAAAACGCTGGCTGCAGCAGAACCTTGTAATTCCCTGGTGAGCCAGCAGAGAGTGTTGATCTGTTGCCTATTACATTTTATGTTTTTCTGGTTATGTGTTATATGATGTTAACTGTTTGGGGATCCAATAAAGCCTTAATATTGTGGTTCCCTCACCCTGTGTTGTCTGAGTAGTGTTCGCCCACAGTAAGGAGCTCGGGTGTTCAGTTGGGATGAGCCCTGGTCCATGTTGTCTTTCTAAATGCGGCTGTACAAGCGGACGAGAGCACCCACTGACCCTCGTGTCTCCACATGGGGGTTCTATACTAGAAGAGGAGAGAGGAGAGAATGTAAGTAGGTTGTGATCCGAATGGGGGAAAGGTGAGTGTGAGATGTTACATAGGGAACAGAGATGGGTAAAGATAATGTTCAGTGTGTGGCCATCTTTGTGAGTGGCTGCAGAGGACTATTGAGCAAGGCCAAAAGAGGTAGTTAGTGATAAAAGTTTATATGCAGCTGGATGGGAAGTGTCAATCAGGATGTTGAAGTCACCCATGATGACAGTGGGGATATTCAGCAGAAAGGAAGTGAAGTAGCCAGGTGGTGAAGTGGTCAAGAAAAGTGGTGGTTGACTCTGGGAAGAGGGAGCGGTAAATGACAGTAAACTAAAGGTTGCAGGGGGGTAGATGCCGATGAAATGCACCTCAAAAAAGGGGGAAAGAACGAAGAGTTAAAAACAGGTCATAAAGGAAGAGGGGTTGGAGTGACAAGTCACATAAACCACAATGAACTAAGTTTGAGGAATGGAACAGATCATGGAAAAGTTGAGTAGGAAATCAGTCATACCAGGTAATATGCAATTCACATACAGGAGTCAGATGCATAAGAAAGCTGGGTGCAGTAAAATCAATGGAGTCATACCTGTGGATAGGTGATACAGCTGTGATGATGATGATGGATGGCCAAATGCATCGTATTAAATTCTGGTATAATTATATTGTACTTGGAAGACTACAGTTAGAATGGTTGCAATAATAAACTGATAAAGTCTCTCCAATAGCCAGGAATCTGCAGAACAGAATTTAAATAAAATGTTAGTAGATGTCCCCGATACTACCTCCATTGAAGTGAAAGATGTATATAATTACAATAAAGTTGTATTACCTCACTGTCACCATCAAACGTTCCTCAGGAGAACAGATTTGCGAAAATGCGTGTCCTGCTTCCTGCTTGGTGATGAAGCCTTGGATGAGTTGCACCAAATCATCGAAGGTTTCAGCATTCATCTGTGTGTAGTCAAAAGATTTTTCAGGGTGTTTCCGTAGCTCCATGTATATGCAAGAGATCGCACCACATGTCTCTCATTGCGAATAACACAATCAATATCGCCAACGACGTCTCCATCTCATCTTCCATATTCCTTTTCCCATGCCAAAGCTATCAAATGTGCCACTTCAAAAACAAAAAGGTTTGGTACCCTGTTAGCCAGTTGAGAAAATGTTGATTGCTCTCAGTGTAAGATAAAAATCTTGTGGTTGTGATACCTTTTCATGGCTAACAAAAATAAAATAAATGATGTTATAAGGCGAGCTTTCGAGACGACTCAGGTCTCTTCATCAGGCATGGTATGACAAGATATTGAATGAAACTCAAAATATATGCATGCACAATTAAAATGATTGTACACTTGACTGAATAAACATTATAGGGACTGGACATATGGCTAAATAAACAAAGCAGCCTTGGAGAGGATTTTCAATCAGGCAGGCCTAGTGGTCATAAAGTCTTTAGGACACTAATTTATAAGAAAACATGTCTTTAAGATTTCCATGTCTTTGAACAACATTGTTTAGATGTGGTAATGAGCCATAAAACCATCAGCGATGTTCAGTCTGTTCTGAATACAATTGAAACATCTAATTAGCTTGGATTCACACACTCTTTGATGTTTTTGGGATTTGAAATTACCTCACTCACTCACTGAAAGAATCTCTGGGTGGGTCGAAAATGTCCTTAAAGAGGACCTGTCACCCTCCCCCATGCATGCTGATTTAATAGCAGCACTGAATGCAGCATGTCTGTTGCATTCAGGCAAGGGGTCCCCCATCTTTTAAGCCCCCCTGTACCTTGAGAAAATTGAATGTAAAAACTTACAATATGGAGTCAAATAGGAGGTGGCCAGAGGCTGGAGCCAACGCTCTTCAGAGGGCAAATTCACGCCCCTGGATATAATATCCTCCCTCCGCCGCCTCCTCCTGCCAGTCATGTTCTCCCTCGCCTGCTTGCCTGCTGTATGAGACGCAGAACGCAGGCGCAGATCCAGGGATCATATTCCTCAGTGTTGCTCAGCTGTCCCGCCTCCTGCAGTGATGTCACCACCTTTCCCCGCCCTGCTCCATTCATAACATAACTTTAAACTGCTGGTAAGGAAGACAGACAGCTATATACAGGACACAACGGACCTTCTAAATAAGCTATCTTCAATAGTTCCCCTCCCCGAGAGTAGCATCTTGGCCACCATGGATGTGGAGTCCTTATATTCTAACATCCCACACGAAGATGGACTTACTGCCTGCCGACTGTTTTTTGAAGCCAATGGGATCCCTTCTGAATCAGTTCTAAAGCTCACCAGATTTATCCTCACCCACAACATTTTCTCTTTTGGTGAAGAACTGTATTTACAACGCACCGGAACTGCCATGGGAAGCAAAATGGACCCCCAGTATGCCAACCTCTTCATGGCTAAACTGGAAAATGACTTTTTAGCCTCCTGCCCCATCAAACGCTTGGCATACTTCCGTTTCATTAATGACATCTTAATAATCTGGACTGAGACTGAACATGAAATTCTAAAATTCCATGACAATTTCAACAAATTTCATCGCAGCATAAACTTGACACTGGACCACTCAAAAACAGAAATCAACTTTCTGGATACCACCTTAAAAATTCTAAATGGTTTATTCCAGACATCGGTATATCGGAAACCGATTGACAGTCCCACATACCTCAGATGGGGCAGTTTCCACCCGAAACATATCAAAAAGTCCATTGTCTACAGCCAGGCCCTCAGATATAACCGTATTTGCTCCAACCCAGTGGAAAGGGATGAACACTTAAACCAGCTAAAAAAGACATTTTTAAACCAGGGCTACCACCCCACCTCCATTGAGGATCAGATCATTAAAGCCACAAAGATCCCTAGAAGTCAAGCATTTCAATACAGATAAAAAGAAGAGAACCATCATACCCACAGCTTGAGGTACTAAGGAAAACTGCCAGGAAACTTCATCACATCCTACACAAGGATGACCGACTAAAAATAATATTCAAAGACCCTCCCTTGCTGTGCTACATGCAGCCTCCCAATTTAAGAAACATCATGGTCCGAAGTTTGATACCCTCGGATACACCAAGAGGAACTTATCCATGCAATGTGAAGAGCTGCAAGACCTGTGCTCACATAGAGACCAGAGACAGGATACGGATTCCCAACACACAGCAGGATTATAAGATTCCTGGGACTTTCACATGCTCCTCTTCCAATGTGGTATATTTAATTATGTGCACCATATGCCCAGTGGGGTCTTTTTATGTTGGTGAGACTGGGCAACATCTAAGAGCAAGGATGAGGTCTCATCGTCACACAATTACACACGAAAAAAATCCATTTTCCAGTAGCGGAGCATTTTTCTGGCCAGGGACATAAAATTGATAATATGAAGGTTTTAATTTTGAGAGGTAATTTCAAATCCCAAAAACATCGAAGAGTGTGTGTGAATCCAAGCTAATTAAACGTTTTAATTGTATACAGAACGGACTGAACATCGCTGATGGTTTTATGGCTCATTACCACATCTAAACATGTGCATGCATATATTTTGAGTTTCATTCAATATCTTGTCATACCATGCCTGATGAAGAGACCTGAGTCATTTCGAAAGCTCGCCTTATGACATCATTTATTTTATTTTTGTTAGCCATTAAAAGGTATCACACTTCAAAAAGAGAAATCCATATACAAAAAGAAAATACCCAGTGATAAATTAGAATAAAATAGATAGATTTTCCAGCTTGATTTTAACACCAAAACGACTAAATTTCACTTACAGCAGTGTATATATACATTTTTCATGTGACACACCCATAGGTGTGTCCTTTGAAAATGTTCAACTTTCAGGTGGATCAGGCCAAAAAACATATGTAATCGCAGCGCTATTATGCCTGATCCGACTGTCTGATCAGGCAAAAACCAGCTGTGGTTACAAAAACAAACGCGGATGCGGTAGAAAGTGTTTTCAGCCTGATCAAGCATGACCGCAAGTGTGAAACCAGCCTTAACCCCTTCATGACCTTGGAATTTTTCATTTTAGTTTTTTGCTCCCCTGCTTCCAAGAGCCATAACATTTTTATTTTTCCATCAATATAGACATATAATGGCTTGTTTTTTGCGGAACGAGTTGTACTTTCGTATGCAATCATTTATTTTACCATAGTGTACAGGGAAATTGCAAAAAAAGTGCAATTACACGTTTGTTTTTTGGGTATTTTAGTCGCTATGTTCACTATATGGTAAAACCGATGTGACGGGGTGATGCCTCGGGTCGGTACAAGTTCGTAGACACCAAACATGTATACCTTTATTCAGAGGTGTATCTAGGTTCTCTGGCACCCGGGGCAAGACTTCAGTTTGGCGGCCCCCCCCCCAAGCGGTCTGAGTAGTCGTCAATCGTTCATATACGATTTGCACACTTACAGTCATGTGCCGACAAGCTGCAATACCTAATTCTCTCAATGTTCAATGAAAAACAAAGTATATTACATGCTGTTAAGATTGGGCTACAGGGCTTAGTGTTTGAATTGAAGGGCTCGTCCAGGTGTGAAATGAGTCTGTAGTCCCTCTACGTGACTGAGGGCCTTGGAATTCTCACAGCGCGTGGTCTGCACACTGTCAGGATTCTCTTGTGTTAATAGAAGATTGGATGGTCGTGTGAGTAAATGAATGCAATTCTTCATTCTTCGTTCTGTTCATTTTCATTGATCGAGACCTCGCATGTCTAGTCAGTACGTGACTGCATGTATGTAAATCGCATACTTAAGTTTCATGACCTTTCACCTCCAGCAGCAAAGAATCCTGACAGTGAGCAGTGTGTGCTCTGTGAGAATTCAGAAGTCTGCAGTCACATAGAGGGACACATGGAGTGACTGCAGACTTATCACAAATGTGGGACAACCCCTTTAATGCTTCTAACAAATAAAAACATAGAACCCTTAAATTGTGAGGGCACAACACTTTATGAACGTAGCCTTGTATCACATAATCTTAGAGGTTATAGATTGTTACATGTGTACAGGATCAGAATCAATAATAGCACAAAACTACATCACCAGACCCACCAGAGGTACAGAGATACATCCATATAACCTCCATCAGTACAGAAACACAGCATCACAACCCTCATCAGTACATAAATACACCAGCAGACCCACCAGAGGTACAAAAATGCATCCATCCATATAGCCCCTATCAGTACAGAAACACAGCATCACAACCCTTATCAGTGCAGAAATACAACACCAGACCCACCAGAGGTACAGAAATACATCACCAAAGCCCTCATCGGTAACAAATTTCATCAATCATTAGAACCACCAGAGATGCAAAAATGCATAACTAGAACCCCCATCCATATAACCCCATCACTATAGAAACACAGCATCACAATCCTCATCAGTACAGAAATTCATCATCAGTACCAACATCAGTAAATGGTAAAACACTTGTAATGTCAGGTCAGACCCATACACATTTGTGCTGCATAAACCTACAACCCCTACTACTACCTTAACAATGGTAAGGAGGTAATGGGAGTTGTTACCAGTCACCATCAGATCATACAGGAACTACAGTACTGATGAAAATTAGTCAGTATCATAAATATGGTAATCATTTACATGCAGGTACCTTATAATGACCTTGTCTCGGATTGTGATCTTTTTCTTTTCTTCATCTTGTCCTGACACCATAATGACTCTTCACATCCACAGCTCATCTCTGGAGACGTCCATCTTCTCCTGTCTTCAGCACACACTGCCCCTCATCTCACTGCCCTCACCTTTCCATACTGGACTCCTTGATCACACTGCCCTCACCTTTCCATACTGGGCTCCCTGATCACAGTGTCCTCTACACTGTGTCCCCCTATACGGCCCACGGTTTATACTGTTCTCCCTTATCAAACTCGATATCCTCACTCCACATACTGTGTTGATAGCCATCCCCCTCAGTCCTTGTATTGTGACCACACTCTTCCCCCTCATTCCACATACTGTACCGCAGCCATCCCCCTCTCTCTCCATATACTGTGCCCCAGTTATCCCCCCTCACTCACCATACTGTGCCGCAGCAATCCCCCCTCACTCACCATACTGTGTCACAGCCATCTCCACTCACCATAATGCACCCCAGCCATCCCCACTCTCACCATACTGTGCCGCAGCCAGGGCCGGCTCCAGGTTTTTGTGGGCCCCGGGCAAAACAGTCTCAGTGGGCCCTTTAACACATAATATGATTCATGAATATAATATAGAAGCTGCAGGCTGGGTATATGTAATTTAGACGCTCCTGAGTGGGCTGTATATATAATATAGAGGCTGTTCAGGATTGTATATACAGTGTTGGCTAAAAGTATTGACACCCCTGCAATTCTGTCAGATAATACTCAGTTTCTTCCTGAAAATGATTGCAATCACAAATTCTTTGGTATTATTATCTTCATTTAATTTTTCTTCAGTGAAAAAACACAAAAGAGAATGAAGCAAAAAGCAAAACATTGATCATTTCACACAAAACTCCAAAAATGGGCCAGAGAAAAGTATTGGCACCCTCAGCCTAATACTTGGTTGCACAACCTTTAGTCAAAATAACTGCGATCACCCGATTCCGGTAACCTTCAATGAGTTTCTTACAATGCTCTGCTGGAATTTTAGACCATTCTTCTTTGGCAAACTGCTCCAGGTCCCTGATATTTGAAGGGTGCCTTCTCCAAACTGCCATTTTTAGATCTCTCCACAGGTGTTCTATGGGATTCAGGTCTGGACTCATTGCTGGCCACCTTAGAAGTCTCCAGTGCTTTCTCTCAAACCATTTTCTAGTGCTTTTTGAAGTGTGTTTTGAGTCATTGTCCTGCTGGAAGACCCATGACCTCTGAGGGAGACCCAGCTTTCTCACACTGGGCCCTACATTATGCTGCAAAATTTGTTGGTAGTCTTCAGACTTCATAATGCCATGCACACGGTCAAACAGTCCAGTGCCAGAGGCAGCAAAGCAACCCCAAAACATCAGGGAACCTCCGCCATGTTTGACTGTAGGGACAGTGTTCTTTTCTTTGAATGCCTCTTTTTTTCTCCTGTAAAGTCTATGTTGATGCCTTTGCCCAAAAAGAGAGAACATTCTTCCAAAACATTTTAGGCTTTCTCAGGTAAGTTTTGGCAAACTCCAGCCTGGCTTTTTTATGTCTCGGGGTAAGAAGTGGGGTCTTCCTAGGTCTCTTACCATACTGTCCCTTTTCATTCAGACGCCGACGGATAGTACGGGTTGACACTGATGTACCCTCGGATTGCAGGGCAGCTTGAACTTGTTCGGATGTTAGTCGAGGTTCTTTATCCACCATCCGCACAATCTTGCGTTGAAATCTCTCGTCAATTTTTCTTTTCCGTCCACATCTAGGGAAGTTAGCCACAGTGCCATGGGCTTTAAACTTCTTGATGACACTGCGCACAGTAGACACAGGAACATTCAGGTTTTTGGAGATGGACTTGTAGCCTTGAGATTGCTCATGCTTCCTCACAATTTGGTTTCTCAAGTCCTCAGACAGTTCTTTGGTCTTCTTTCTTTTCTCCATGCTCAATGTGGTACACACAAGGACACAGGACAGAGGTTGAGTCAACTTTAATCCATGTCAACTGGCTGCAAGTGTGATTTAGTTATTGCCAACACCTGTTAGGTGCCACAGGTAAGTTACAGGTGCTGTTAATTACGCAAATTAGAGAAGCATCACATGATTTTTCTAAGGGTGCCAATACTTTTGTCCACCCCCTTTTTTATGTTTGGTGTGGAATTAGATCCAATTTGGCTTTAGGACAAACCTTTTTGTGTTTTTTTCATTGAAGACAAATTAAATGAAGATAATAATACCAAAAAAGTTGTGTGATTGCAATCATTTTCAGGAAGAAACTGAGTATTATCTGACAGAATTGCAGGGGTGTCAATACTTTTGGCCACAACTGTATAATATGGAAACTGCCGGGCTGTATATATAACATAGAGGCTGCAGGCTGTATATTTTATTTGGAGGCTGTGCTGGGCTATATATACTATTTGGAAGCTGTGCTGGGCTGTATATATAATATGGAAGCTGTGCTGGACTATATATATTATTTGGAGGCTGTGCTGGGCTGTATATATTATTTGGAGGCTGTGCTGGGCTGTATATATTATTTGGAAGCTGTGGCAGCCCAGCAGCAGCCTACATATAATATATCCAAAAAATTCGCACAGGAATCACACAAAAAGCTCTCTGTTTATAATAAATATTTTTTCCAGTTTGTAGCAAGTGCTATCAAAAAAGTATCAAAAACAGGGCTATTGGTGTCACGGTTGGCACGGATGACAGGGTGGAGGTCACGCGCAGACGATCCCAGCGTTTGGCCCACCAGCCATAATGGTGGAGGATGGTCCGTCTCTTTCAGGGGCATTTACCTTCTGTGTTGATGGAGAGAAGGTGTGATGAGATCCCTCTATTATGGGGAGACGGCTGTGGAGGTCTTGTGCTCGGTCTGGTTTTATCCACCAATGTTGTAGGTCACTAGGACCCAGCAGATTCCTTCCACCTTTATAAGGAGGTTCATTACATTTCCTCGGTGCAGGTGATAGTTCCTGGTGCACTCTTATCCTTGCTCCAGCAGAAGCTGAGGTTGTGAAGGTGGCTGTGTTCTGCTGTCAGATAAGTGTTTCCTTTTCCCAAGTGTCTGTCTTCCCTGGTGTTTGTCTTTAGTTGATAGTGGAGGGGTCTAGTGAACCTCTCCATCTGATCCTTAGCTTAGATACTGCTAGGATCAGAGAGGGACGAGGTTCGTGGTCGGCGACAGTTGCGGAGACTGTATAGGGACGTTAGGGCAGACAGGGTCAGCTCTAGGAAGTCTAGGGGTCACCGTCTCCTTCCTGTGCCCTTAGCATTAGGGACTCCTGACCCCCCCCCGCGTCGTTATCCTACGCTGGGTGTCTTCCCCACTCCCAGCGTGACATTATCACCTGCCATAACTGTAAGTGGAGGAAGGGGAGGATTCGATTTTCCTTCCTTTCCTTATGGATCCTGTGACTGCTTTGGCCCAGCAGCTGCAGACCTTGTCTTTGGAGGTTGCGGACCTTCGGTCGGCTCTACTGGGACCACAACCGCAAAATGGTGTCTTGGGGAATCAAGCAGTGGGTCCGGCTAGACCGGAACCTAAGGTTGCCCTCCCTGACAGGTTTTCAGGAGGCAGAGATAAATTTACTGTGTTCAAAGAGGCCTGTAAATTATACTTTAGGCTTAGGCCGTATTCCACTGGTGATGAACAGCAGCGGGTAGGAATTATTATATCATTGCTGCAGGGGGATCCCCAATCCTGGGCTTTCTCTCTGCCACAGGACTCTACTTGTCTCCAGTCTGTGGATGGATTTTTTGACGCCTTAGGCCTCATATATGATGACCCTGACCGTGTCTCTTTGGCTGAATCCAAATTGCGCCATCTCCACCAGGGGACTCGGTCGGCGGAATCATATTGCTCTGAGTTCCGCAGGTGGGCTACGGACACGAAGTGGAACGATCCGGCTCTCAGGAGTCATTTTTGCCAGGGTCTTTCAGAAAGATTGAAGGATGCCCTGGCAGTGTATGAGACCCCCCGTCCCTGGAGGCAGCTATGTCGTTGGCTATTCGCATGGATAGACGCCTCCAGGAGCGGAGGGGTAGACCTCCTGCAACTGGGAGCCCTTCTCATGGTGGTTCCTTATTGCCGGGTGGTCACTCGGAGGGTGAGTCATTTCTCCCGAGGGGGGAGGAACCTATGCAGCTTGGAGGAGCGGCGGCCTCGAGGCTCTCCTCCGGTGCCTCCCGGGGCAGGGGGAAGGGGGTCTGTTTTTTCTGTGGGAAAGGAGACCATTTTATCGGGGCCTGTCCCTACGCTCCTAAACGGACTGGGGGGCCGGGACCTCATGTGACTATGGGGGGTATAGGGGTAGTCGAGCGGGAGGTGTGTGTATCCTCCGTTTGTACTTCCGATTTTCTCCTGAGTGCAGAGGTGGCGCTAGAGAGCAGAACGGAAGGCATTTCTGTGTTTGTGGATAGTGGTGCGGGGGTCTGCATGGTGGATGCTCGTTTTGTACACGCTCATGGGCTTGACCGCTGTTTATTGTCTCGCCCCATCCGTATCTATGCCATCGACTCAGCACCTCTTGCTCAGGGTAGTCTCACTCATATCGTACATAACATTAAGTTAACTGTTGGATCCCAACATCAGGAGACGTTATCTTGTTATGTCTTAGACGGTCTCCCCGCTCCCATTGTCCTGGGCTTGCCATGGTTGATTAAACATAATCCCGTAGTGGATTGGCAGTCCAGGGACATTGTGGAATGGAGTGATTTTTGTTCGGAGAATTGTTTGGCTACATCCTTTTCGGTGGTATCTGCTGAATCTCTGCCCCCATTCCTATCGGAGTATGAGGATGTGTTCTCAGAGAAGGGGTGCCGAGACTTGCCCCCTCATCGGGCATATGATTGCCCTATCAACCTCGTTCCCGGAGCTAAACTGCCCAAAGCTAGGATGTTTGCTATATCGGGTCCCGAAAGACAAGCAATGAAGGATTTCATTTCTGAAAGTCTGGAGACGGGTCACATTAGGCCCTCCACGTCGCCGGTTGCGGCTGGTTTCTTTTTTGTGAAAAAAAAAGATGGGGGCCTCCGTCCTTGTTTGGATTTTCGGGAATTGAATCGGATTACTGTCCGTGATCCATACCCCCTCCTCTGATCCCTGATTTGTTTAGTCAGGTTGTGGGTGCCAAATGGTTCTCCAAGTTGGATTTGAGGGGGGCCTACAACCTGATTAGGGTCAGAGAGGGGGATGAATGGAAAACTGCATTTAATACCCCGGACGGCCATTTTGAAAGTCTCGTAATGCCATTCGGGCTCAATAACGCCCCTGCGGTTTTCCAACATTTTGTCAATGATATTTTCCATCATTTGGTGGGTAGATTTGTAGTTGTTTACTTGGACGATATCTTGATCTATTCTCCCGATATGGAGACGCATCAGTCCCATGTCAAACAGGTGTTGCAGGTCTTACGGGACAACAAACTGTATGCTAAACTCGAGAAATGTGTTTTCGCCGTTCAGGAGGTACGTTTTTTGGGGTACCTCTTGTCGCCGTTGGGTTTCTGGATGGATCCGGAAAAGGTCCGGGCGGTGCTGGACTGGGAACGGCCGGACAATCTACGGGCATTGCAACGTTTTTTGGGTTTTACCAATTTTTACCGTAAATTTATTAAGAACTATTCGGTACTGGTGACGCCTCTTACGGACATGACTAGGAAGGGGACGGATTTTTCTGAGTGGTCGGAGTCTGCTCGCCAGGCTTTCTCCTCCCTGAAGCGTTGTTTTGCTTCCGCACCTGTTCTTTGTCAGCCCGATCTGTCTCAGCCCTTCGTTGTGGAAGTGGATGCGTCTGAGGTGGGGGTGGGGGCTGTGTTGTCGCAGGGCCCTTCGCCTGGGAGATGGGTGCCCTGTGCGTTCTTCTCCAAGAAGTTGTCGTCGGCCGAGAGGAATTATGATGTGGGTAATAGGGAGCTATTGGCTATTAAGTTGGCTTTTGAGGAATGGCGGCACTGGCTGGAGGGGGCTGTCCATCCCGTCACGGTTATTACCGACCATAAGAACCTGTCTTACCTTGAGTCCGCCAGGCGTCTCAATCCCCGGCAGGCCAGGTGGTCTTTGTTTTTCACGAGATTTAATTTTACCGTCACCTACCGTCCGGGGGTTCAGAATGTGAAGGCGGATGCTTTATCGCGTAGTTTTCCGGGTGGTAGTACTCATGAGAGTCCCGTCCCCATCTTGCAGGAGGGGGTGGTTGTTTCTGCTCTTTGCCCTGATCTAGAGGGGGAGGTGTTGAAGGTTCAGGGGGACGCCCCTGCCTCTTGTCCTTCTGGGAGGCTTTTTGTGCCGTTCTCTTTGCGCCTCCGGGTGCTGTCAGAGCATCACGACTCTGTACTGGCGGGGCATCCGGGCGGTAGGGCCACTTTCGATCTCTTGTCTCGTCGCTTTTGGTGGCCGGGGTTGAGGAAGGACGTAGCGGAATTCGTATCCGCCTGTGATGTGTGTGCACGTGCGAAGGTTCCGCATACCCGTCCGTCTGGGTCTCTCGTGCCATTGTCTATTCCTGAGAGGCCATGGACGCATTTGTCAATGGATTTTATCACCGATCTTCCGGCGTCTGCGGGCAAGACGGTGGTACTGGTAGTAGTAGATCGATTCAGTAAGATGGTTCGCAGCAAAGAATCCTGACAGTGAGCAGTGTGTGCTCTGTGAGAATTCAGAAGTCTGCAGTCACATAGAGGGACACATGGAGTGACTGCAGACTTATCACAAATGTGGGACAACCCCTTTAATGCTTCTAACAAATAAAAACATAGAACCCTTAAATTGTGAGGGCACAACACTTTATGAACGTAGCCTTGTATCACATAATCTTAGAGGTTATAGATTGTTACATGTGTACAGGATCAGAATCAATAATAGCACAAAACTACATCACCAGACCCACCAGAGGTACAGAGATACATCCATATAACCTCCATCAGTACAGAAACACAGCATCACAACCCTCATCAGTACATAAATACACCAGCAGACCCACCAGAGGTACAAAAATGCATCCATCCATATAGCCCCTATCAGTACAGAAACACAGCATCACAACCCTTATCAGTGCAGAAATACAACACCAGACCCACCAGAGGTACAGAAATACATCACCAAAGCCCTCATCGGTAACAAATTTCATCAATCATTAGAACCACCAGAGATGCAAAAATGCATAACTAGAACCCCCATCCATATAACCCCATCACTATAGAAACACAGCATCACAATCCTCATCAGTACAGAAATTCATCATCAGTACCAACATCAGTAAATGGTAAAACACTTGTAATGTCAGGTCAGACCCATACACATTTGTGCTGCATAAACCTACAACCCCTACTACTTCCTTAACAATGGTAAGGAGGTAATGGGAGTTGTTACCAGTCACCATCAGATCATACAGGAACTACAGTACTGATGAAAATTAGTCAGTATCATAAATATGGTAATCATTTACATGCAGGTACCTTATAATGACCTTGTCTCGGATTGTGATCTTTTTCTTTTCTTCATCTTGTCCTGACACCATAATGACTCTTCACATCCACAGCTCATCTCTGGAGACGTCCATCTTCTCCTGTCTTCAGCACACACTGCCCCTCATCTCACTGCCCTCACCTTTCCATACTGGACTCCTTGATCACACTGCCCTCACCTTTCCATACTGGGCTCCCTGATCACAGTGTCCTCTACACTGTGTCCCCCTATACGGCCCACGGTTTATACTGTTCTCCCTTATCAAACTCGATATCCTCACTCCACATACTGTGTTGATAGCCATCCCCCTCAGTCCTCGTATTGTGACCACACTCTTCCCCCCTCATTCCACATACTGTACCGCAGCCATCCCCCTCTCTCTCCATATACTGTGCCCCAGTTATCCCCCCTCACTCACCATACTGTGCCGCAGCAATCCCCCCTCACTCACCATACTGTGTCACAGCCATCTCCACTCACCATAATGCACCCCAGCCATCCCCACTCTCACCATACTGTGCCGCAGCCAGGGCCGGCTCCAGGTTTTTGTGGGCCCCGGGCAAAACAGTCTCAGTGGGCCCCTTTAACACATAATATGATTCATGAATATAATATAGAAGCTGCAGGCTGGGTATATGTAATTTAGACGCTCCTGAGTGGGCTGTATATATAATATAGAGGCTGTTCAGGATTGTATATACAGTGTTGGCTAAAAGTATTGACACCCCTGCAATTCTGTCAGATAATACTCAGTTTCTTCCTGAAAATGATTGCAATCACAAATTCTTTGGTATTATTATCTTCATTTAATTTTTCTTCAGTGAAAAAACACAAAAGAGAATGAAGCAAAAAGCAAAACATTGATCATTTCACACAAAACTCCAAAAATGGGCCAGAGAAAAGTATTGGCACCCTCAGCCTAATACTTGGTTGCACAACCTTTAGTCAAAATAACTGCGATCACCCGATTCCGGTAACCTTCAATGAGTTTCTTACAATGCTCTGCTGGAATTTTAGACCATTCTTCTTTGGCAAACTGCTCCAGGTCCCTGATATTTGAAGGGTGCCTTCTCCAAACTGCCATTTTTAGATCTCTCCACAGGTGTTCTATGGGATTCAGGTCTGGACTCATTGCTGGCCACCTTAGAAGTCTCCAGTGCTTTCTCTCAAACCATTTTCTAGTGCTTTTTGAAGTGTGTTTTGAGTCATTGTCCTGCTGGAAGACCCATGACCTCTGAGGGAGACCCAGCTTTCTCACACTGGGCCCTACATTATGCTGCAAAATTTGTTGGTAGTCTTCAGACTTCATAATGCCATGCACACGGTCAAACAGTCCAGTGCCAGAGGCAGCAAAGCAACCCCAAAACATCAGGGAACCTCCGCCATGTTTGACTGTAGGGACAGTGTTCTTTTCTTTGAATGCCTCTTTTTTTCTCCTGTAAAGTCTATGTTGATGCCTTTGCCCAAAAAGAGAGAACATTCTTCCAAAACATTTTAGGCTTTCTCAGGTAAGTTTTGGCAAACTCCAGCCTGGCTTTTTTATGTCTCGGGGTAAGAAGTGGGTCTTCCTAGGTCTCTTACCATACTGTCCCTTTTCATTCAGACGCCGACGGATAGTACGGGTTGACACTGATGTACCCTCGGATTGCAGGGCAGCTTGAACTTGTTCGGATGTTAGTCGAGGTTCTTTATCCACCATCCGCACAATCTTGCGTTGAAATCTCTCGTCAATTTTTCTTTTCCGTCCACATCTAGGGAAGTTAGCCACAGTGCCATGGGCTTTAAACTTCTTGATGACACTGCGCACAGTAGACACAGGAACATTCAGGTTTTTGGAGATGGACTTGTAGCCTTGAGATTGCTCATGCTTCCTCACAATTTGGTTTCTCAAGTCCTCAGACAGTTCTTTGGTCTTCTTTCTTTTCTCCATGCTCAATGTGGTACACACAAGGACACAGGACAGAGGTTGAGTCAACTTTAATCCATGTCAACTGGCTGCAAGTGTGATTTAGTTATTGCCAACACCTGTTAGGTGCCACAGGTAAGTTACAGGTGCTGTTAATTACGCAAATTAGAGAAGCATCACATGATTTTTCTAAGGGTGCCAATACTTTTGTCCACCCCCTTTTTTATGTTTGGTGTGGAATTAGATCCAATTTGGCTTTAGGACAAACCTTTTTGTGTTTTTTTCATTGAAGACAAATTAAATGAAGATAATAATACCAAAAAAGTTGTGATTGCAATCATTTTCAGGAAGAAACTGAGTATTATCTGACAGAATTGCAGGGGTGTCAATACTTTTGGCCACAACTGTATAATATGGAAACTGCCGGGCTGTATATATAACATAGAGGCTGCAGGCTGTATATTTTATTTGGAGGCTGTGCTGGGCTATATATACTATTTGGAAGCTGTGCTGGGCTGTATATATAATATGGAAGCTGTGCTGGACTATATATATTATTTGGAGGCTGTGCTGGGCTGTATATATTATTTGGAGGCTGTGCTGGGCTGTATATATTATTTGGAAGCTGTGGCAGCCCAGCAGCAGCCTACATATAATATATCCAAAAAATTCGCACAGGAATCACACAAAAAGCTCTCTGTTTATAATAAATATTTTTTCCAGTTTGTAGCAAGTGCTATCAAAAAAGTATCAAAAACAGGGCTATTGGTGTCACGGTTGGCACGGATGACAGGGTGGAGGTCACGCGCAGACGATCCCAGCGTTTGGCCCACCAGCCATAATGGTGGAGGATGGTCCGTCTCTTTCAGGGGCATTTACCTTCTGTGTTGATGGAGAGAAGGTGTGATGAGATCCCTCTATTATGGGGAGACGGCTGTGGAGGTCTTGTGCTCGGTCTGGTTTTATCCACCAATGTTGTAGGTCACTAGGACCCAGCAGATTCCTTCCACCTTTATAAGGAGGTTCATTACATTTCCTCGGTGCAGGTGATAGTTCCTGGTGCACTCTTATCCTTGCTCCAGCAGAAGCTGAGGTTGTGAAGGTGGCTGTGTTCTGCTGTCAGATAAGTGTTTCCTTTTCCCAAGTGTCTGTCTTCCCTGGTGTTTGTCTTTAGTTGATAGTGGAGGGGTCTAGTGAACCTCTCCATCTGATCCTTAGCTTAGATACTGCTAGGATCAGAGAGGGACGAGGTTCGTGGTCGGCGACAGTTGCGGAGACTGTATAGGGACGTTAGGGCAGACAGGGTCAGCTCTAGGAAGTCTAGGGGTCACCGTCTCCTTCCTGTGCCCTTAGCATTAGGGACTCCTGACCCCCCCCCGCGTCGTTATCCTACGCTGGGTGTCTTCCCCACTCCCAGCGTGACATTATCACCTGCCATAACTGTAAGTGGAGGAAGGGGAGGATTCGATTTTCCTTCCTTTCCTTATGGATCCTGTGACTGCTTTGGCCCAGCAGCTGCAGACCTTGTCTTTGGAGGTTGCGGACCTTCGGTCGGCTCTACTGGGACCACAACCGCAAAATGGTGTCTTGGGGAATCAAGCAGTGGGTCCGGCTAGACCGGAACCTAAGGTTGCCCTCCCTGACAGGTTTTCAGGAGGCAGAGATAAATTTACTGTGTTCAAAGAGGCCTGTAAATTATACTTTAGGCTTAGGCCGTATTCCACTGGTGATGAACAGCAGCGGGTAGGAATTATTATATCATTGCTGCAGGGGGATCCCCAATCCTGGGCTTTCTCTCTGCCACAGGACTCTACTTGTCTCCAGTCTGTGGATGGATTTTTTGACGCCTTAGGCCTCATATATGATGACCCTGACCGTGTCTCTTTGGCTGAATCCAAATTGCGCCATCTCCACCAGGGGACTCGGTCGGCGGAATCATATTGCTCTGAGTTCCGCAGGTGGGCTACGGACACGAAGTGGAACGATCCGGCTCTCAGGAGTCATTTTTGCCAGGGTCTTTCAGAAAGATTGAAGGATGCCCTGGCAGTGTATGAGACCCCCCCGTCCCTGGAGGCAGCTATGTCGTTGGCTATTCGCATGGATAGACGCCTCCAGGAGCGGAGGGGTAGACCTCCTGCAACTGGGAGCCCTTCTCATGGTGGTTCCTTATTGCCGGGTGGTCACTCGGAGGGTGAGTCATTTCTCCCGAGGGGGGAGGAACCTATGCAGCTTGGAGGAGCGGCGGCCTCGAGGCTCTCCTCCGGTGCCTCCCGGGGCAGGGGGAAGGGGGTCTGTTTTTTCTGTGGGAAAGGAGACCATTTTATCGGGGCCTGTCCCTACGCTCCTAAACGGACTGGGGGGCCGGGACCTCATGTGACTATGGGGGGTATAGGGGTAGTCGAGCGGGAGGTGTGTGTATCCTCCGTTTGTACTTCCGATTTTCTCCTGAGTGCAGAGGTGGCGCTAGAGAGCAGAACGGAAGGCATTTCTGTGTTTGTGGATAGTGGTGCGGGGGTCTGCATGGTGGATGCTCGTTTTGTACACGCTCATGGGCTTGACCGCTGTTTATTGTCTCGCCCCATCCGTATCTATGCCATCGACTCAGCACCTCTTGCTCAGGGTAGTCTCACTCATATCGTACATAACATTAAGTTAACTGTTGGATCCCAACATCAGGAGACGTTATCTTGTTATGTCTTAGACGGTCTCCCCGCTCCCATTGTCCTGGGCTTGCCATGGTTGATTAAACATAATCCCGTAGTGGATTGGCAGTCCAGGGACATTGTGGAATGGAGTGATTTTTGTTCGGAGAATTGTTTGGCTACATCCTTTTCGGTGGTATCTGCTGAATCTCTGCCCCCATTCCTATCGGAGTATGAGGATGTGTTCTCAGAGAAGGGGTGCCGAGACTTGCCCCCTCATCGGGCATATGATTGCCCTATCAACCTCGTTCCCGGAGCTAAACTGCCCAAAGCTAGGATGTTTGCTATATCGGGTCCCGAAAGACAAGCAATGAAGGATTTCATTTCTGAAAGTCTGGAGACGGGTCACATTAGGCCCTCCACGTCGCCGGTTGCGGCTGGTTTCTTTTTTGTGAAAAAAAAAGATGGGGGCCTCCGTCCTTGTTTGGATTTTCGGGAATTGAATCGGATTACTGTCCGTGATCCATACCCCCTCCCTCTGATCCCTGATTTGTTTAGTCAGGTTGTGGGTGCCAAATGGTTCTCCAAGTTGGATTTGAGGGGGGCCTACAACCTGATTAGGGTCAGAGAGGGGGATGAATGGAAAACTGCATTTAATACCCCGGACGGCCATTTTGAAAGTCTCGTAATGCCATTCGGGCTCAATAACGCCCCTGCGGTTTTCCAACATTTTGTCAATGATATTTTCCATCATTTGGTGGGTAGATTTGTAGTTGTTTACTTGGACGATATCTTGATCTATTCTCCCGATATGGAGACGCATCAGTCCCATGTCAAACAGGTGTTGCAGGTCTTACGGGACAACAAACTGTATGCTAAACTCGAGAAATGTGTTTTCGCCGTTCAGGAGGTACGTTTTTTGGGGTACCTCTTGTCGCCGTTGGGTTTCTGGATGGATCCGGAAAAGGTCCGGGCGGTGCTGGACTGGGAACGGCCGGACAATCTACGGGCATTGCAACGTTTTTTGGGTTTTACCAATTTTTACCGTAAATTTATTAAGAACTATTCGGTACTGGTGACGCCTCTTACGGACATGACTAGGAAGGGGACGGATTTTTCTGAGTGGTCGGAGTCTGCTCGCCAGGCTTTCTCCTCCCTGAAGCGTTGTTTTGCTTCCGCACCTGTTCTTTGTCAGCCCGATCTGTCTCAGCCCTTCGTTGTGGAAGTGGATGCGTCTGAGGTGGGGGTGGGGGCTGTGTTGTCGCAGGGCCCTTCGCCTGGGAGATGGGTGCCCTGTGCGTTCTTCTCCAAGAAGTTGTCGTCGGCCGAGAGGAATTATGATGTGGGTAATAGGGAGCTATTGGCTATTAAGTTGGCTTTTGAGGAATGGCGGCACTGGCTGGAGGGGGCTGTCCATCCCGTCACGGTTATTACCGACCATAAGAACCTGTCTTACCTTGAGTCCGCCAGGCGTCTCAATCCCCGGCAGGCCAGGTGGTCTTTGTTTTTCACGAGATTTAATTTTACCGTCACCTACCGTCCGGGGGTTCAGAATGTGAAGGCGGATGCTTTATCGCGTAGTTTTCCGGGTGGTAGTACTCATGAGAGTCCCGTCCCCATCTTGCAGGAGGGGGTGGTTGTTTCTGCTCTTTGCCCTGATCTAGAGGGGGAGGTGTTGAAGGTTCAGGGGGACGCCCCTGCCTCTTGTCCTTCTGGGAGGCTTTTTGTGCCGTTCTCTTTGCGCCTCCGGGTGCTGTCAGAGCATCACGACTCTGTACTGGCGGGGCATCCGGGCGGTAGGGCCACTTTCGATCTCTTGTCTCGTCGCTTTTGGTGGCCGGGGTTGAGGAAGGACGTAGCGGAATTCGTATCCGCCTGTGATGTGTGTGCACGTGCGAAGGTTCCGCATACCCGTCCGTCTGGGTCTCTCGTGCCATTGTCTATTCCTGAGAGGCCATGGACGCATTTGTCAATGGATTTTATCACCGATCTTCCGGCGTCTGCGGGCAAGACGGTGGTACTGGTAGTAGTAGATCGATTCAGTAAGATGGTTCGCTTTGTGGCATTGCCCGCACTTCCTAATGCTCGGACTCTGGCACAGGTGTTTGTAAGTGAGATTGTGAAGCTTCATGGGGTTCCCTCCGATGTGGTTTCTGATCGCGGTACTCAGTTCGTCTCCAAATTTTGGAAGGCTTTTTGTACATGTTTGGGGATTACGTTGTCCTTTTCTTCGGCTTTTCATCCTCAGTCTAATGGTCAAACCGAACGTGTGAATCAGAATTTGGAGACTTACCTGAGGTGTTTTGTCTCTGACCATCAGGAGACTTGGGCAAGTTATTTGCCCTTGGCCGAATTCGCCCTTAACAATCGTCTTCAGGAGTCCACTGGCAAGTCACCGTTCTTCGGTGCATATGGGTTTCATCCTCAATTTGGTACTTTTAGTGGTACGAGTCCTTCCGGAGTTCCGGAGGAGGACCGTTTTACCTCGTCCCTCTCCTCGGTTTGGCGAGGTGTACAGCGTAGCTTGAAGCTCTTAGGTGACAGGTACAAACGTATGGCTGACAGGAAGCGTGCGCCAGGTCCGGACCTATGTGTGAATGACTACGTGTGTTTGTCTACCAAGAATGTGAAGTTGAAGGTGCCCTCTTGGAAGTTGGGGCCCAGGTTTATTGGCCCCTATAGGATAACCGCCGTTATCAATCCCGTGGCGTTTCGTCTTGCGTTGCCTCCTGCTCTTAAGATTCACAATGTGTTTCACAGGTCGCTCCTCAAGCCGTATGTGCCGTCGTCTAACCCATCTCCTTTGCCTCCTGAGCCCATCTGTGTGGCGGGGAATCT
The DNA here is from genome assembly GCA_033576535.1 of Allobates femoralis. Taxonomy (NCBI): domain Eukaryota; kingdom Metazoa; phylum Chordata; class Amphibia; order Anura; family Aromobatidae; genus Allobates; species Allobates femoralis. The sequence goes on along the minus strand of JARQOC010000002.1, from coordinate 248,298,168 downwards.
GGAATTCGAGATCTCGAGGGTGGTTGATTCTCGCATGTTGCGCCGTTCTCTTCAGTATTTGGTGCACTGGAGGGGGTACGGTCCTGAGGAGCGGATGTGGGTGCCAGCGTCGGAGGTGTCCGCCGCGAGGCTGGTCCGCGCTTTTCACCGTTCACATCCGGATAAGCCTGGTCCTGAGTGTCCGGGGGCCACTCGTAGGAGGGGGGGTACTGTCACGGTTGGCACGGATGACAGGGTGGAGGTCACGCGCAGACGATCCCAGCGTTTGGCCCACCAGCCATAATGGTGGAGGATGGTCCGTCTCTTTCAGGGGCATTTACCTTCTGTGTTGATGGAGAGAAGGTGTGATGAGATCCCTCTATTATGGGGAGACGGCTGTGGAGGTCTTGTGCTCGGTCTGGTTTTATCCACCAATGTTGTAGGTCACTAGGACCCAGCAGATTCCTTCCACCTTTATAAGGAGGTTCATTACATTTCCTCGGTGCAGGTGATAGTTCCTGGTGCACTCTTATCCTTGCTCCAGCAGAAGCTGAGGTTGTGAAGGTGGCTGTGTTCTGCTGTCAGATAAGTGTTTCCTTTTCCCAAGTGTCTGTCTTCCCTGGTGTTTGTCTTTAGTTGATAGTGGAGGGGTCTAGTGAACCTCTCCATCTGATCCTTAGCTTAGATACTGCTAGGATCAGAGAGGGACGAGGTTCGTGGTCGGCGACAGTTGCGGAGACTGTATAGGGACGTTAGGGCAGACAGGGTCAGCTCTAGGAAGTCTAGGGGTCACCGTCTCCTTCCTGTGCCCTTAGCATTAGGGACTCCTGACCCCCCCCGCGTCGTTATCCTACGCTGGGTGTCTTCCCCACTCCCAGCGTGACAATTGGTCTGTACGTTTTTTGCAAAAAATATACGTAAGCTGTCTCACCTCGTCACGGTTGCCCTAGCGAGACAGTCCCTAGCTGATGTGTGCATTTAAAACCTGACTGTGTGAACATACCTCAATCCAGGCTCCAGCCAGGACTCCACTCTGTGGGCTTTTTACCTGTGAAACAGCTTATGTGTGGACTACTCATAGGGGAAGGGTGGGTCACTTCCCTTTCCTGCGAACAGGAGAAATACAATCACCAAACAATAATGAGTAGTCCAACACTGATGAATGCGATTAATAACCGCATTCATCCACCACCAGAAAATCTGCAAAAAATCAGTGCAAAAAATCCGCACAGGAATCACACAAACTGGAAAAAATATTTATTATAAACAGAGAGCTTTTTGTGTGATTCCTGTGCGGATTTTTTGCACTGATTTTTTGCAGATTTTCTGGTGGTGGATGAATGCGGTTATTAATCGCATTCATCAGTGTTGGACTACTCATTATTGTTTGGTGATTGTATTTCTCCTGTTCGCAGGAAAGGGAAGTGACCCACCCTTCCCCTATGAGTAGTCCACACATAAGCTGTTTCACAGGTAAAAAGCCCACAGAGTGGAGTCTTGGCTGGAGCCTGGATTGAGGTATGTTCACACAGTCAGGTTTTAAATGCACACATCAGCTAGGGACTGTCTCGCTAGGGCAACCGTGACGAGGTGAGACAGCTTACGTATATTTTTTGCAAAAAACGTACAGACCAATAGCCCTGTTTTTGATACTTTTTTGATAGCACTTGCTACAAACTGGAAAAAATATTTATTATAAACAGAGAGCTTTTTGTGTGATTCCTGTGCGGATTTTTTGCACTGATTTTTTGCAGATTTTCTGGTGGTGGATGAATGCGGTTATTAATCGCATTCATCAGTGTTGGACTACTCATTATTGTTTGGTGATTACATATAATATATCCAGCTCAGCACAACCTCCAAATAATATATATAGTCCAGCACAGCTTCCATATTATATATACAGCCCAGCACAGCCTCCAAATAGTATATATAGGCCTGCACAGCTTCCATATTATATATACAGCACAACAGCAGTCTCCATATACCTCAGCAGCAGCCTCCGTATACCCCAGCACAGCCTCCGTATACAGCCATCACAGCCTCTGTATACCGCCAGCAAAGCCTCTGTATACCCCAGCACAGCCTCTATATACAGTCAGCACAGTCTCTATATACAGTCAGCACAGTCTCTATATACAGTCAGCACAGTCTCTATATACAGTCAGCACAGCCTCTATATACAGGCAGCCTCTATATACAGTCTGCATAGCCTCTATATGCAGTCAGCCAGCCTCTATATACAGTCAGCACAGCCTCTATATACCCCAGCACAGCCTCTATATACAGTCAGCCAGCCTCTATATACAGTCTGCATAGCCTCTATATACATTTTGCATAGCCTCTATGGTACATATAATCCCCCATCCTGCTGCTGCTCGCAGTTAAAAAAACAAACAAACTGATCATACTCACCTTCCATCCGCTCCCCCGGGCTGTGTCCTCCTCAGATTCCCCACCACATCCTTATAGCAGTAGCTCCCAGGACTGTGGAGCTTCCTCCTTCCTGCAGCAGTGTGATGAGGTGGCAGGGTGATGACTCATCACTCTGCTACTGTAGGCAAAGGAGGATGCTCTACTGCTCCCTGGAGCCAGCACATGGCTAACTACATCGCATGCAAATTAGCCATGTGCACTGGTAGCTCAGCAGTGCCTGGCATTTTCTCTGCTCCTGCTGTCACCTGGTAGCAGGAGCAGAGAGAACTGCCGGCTTTCCCAGCGGGGAAGGGGCGGAAGATGCGGCTTGCAGCGAGGCACCTTGGGCACTGAAGCAGGAGGCTGGATGGCGCCCTCCTGTCTGATGCGCCAGGGGCAAATGCCCCGCCAGCCCCACCCCTAGATACGGCCCTGCCTTTATTGGTGTCTAGGGGGTGAAAAAAAATTCAGAAGTTTGAGGAAAAAAATGACTTTTTGCGCCATGTTCTGTGACCCGTAGCGTCATCATTTTTCGGGATCTGGGGCTGCGTGATGGCTTATTTTTTGCGTCTTGAGCTGATGTTTCTAAAGATACCATTTTTGGATGGATCCGCTGTTTTGATCGCCCGTTATTGCATTTTATAACAATGTTGTGGTGGCCAAAAAAATTTAATTTTGGCGTTTGGATTTTTTTTTCTGTTACGGAGTTTATGGCTCTCATTAACGGATTTAATATGTTGATAGATCGGGCGATTCTGAACGCGTTGATACCAAACGTGTATTTTTTTATTTTTTTAATACTTTTATTGTGATTGGGGAAAAAGGGGGGTGATTTCAACTTTTATGTTTTTTTTTTACAGGTTTTTAAAAACGTTATTAATTAATTCATTCTTAGTTTTACATTGCCTCTTAAGGCTACTTCAGACGCTTCAATTTGATGAATGATGTTATTAGCGATCACATGCACGCGCGATTGCTAACAACATCGTTCACATCGCTGGTGAGCTGTCACACAGGCAGACTCACCAGCGATGTGGACCAGGGAGAACGCTGGTAACCATGGTACACATCGGGTTACTAGGCGCAGCGCGGCACTTAGTAACCCGATGTGTACCATAGTTACCATCTCCCAGCATAGGCTGTGCCGCTGAGAGATCGTTCATCGCGGTGTCACACACCACGATGCTGCAGATCGCTCAACGGATTATCACTTGATTTGAGGTCCTGCTCACAAATCTTCCACCACACAATCAAGCGATTTTTCTTTGATAGAACACTCGGTTACACGCAACGACACACAAACGATGTCGCTTAAGCGATCAAAATTCTGCAGCTCATCTGTATCTCTCAGAATCGCGAACTAGTTGGGGTTGGCAGCGCCTGCCAACCACGACCCGGACGTTCTCTGTGACAGCATACGGGGTCTAGCCAGGACCCCGAGCTGTCACGTGAACGCCAGAGATCCCGCGATATTATCACGGGATCTCCGGTGCAGGCGGGGAACAGCGCACTCCCCGCCGCGGCGCCTTTAAATCCCGTTGTCAGCGATTGTTGGCGGGATCCAAAGGGTTAATTGCACCGAACGGATCCTGGATCTGATCGGTGCTGTTAGCCTGACATTTCAGGTGACCACATCAGCTTAGATGTCAGCTGTTTGATGTGAGCTCCGCGCCGGCGCTCACATCAAACCCCCCTTACCGGCTCATGATGTTGTACAACGTCATAGGTCGGGAAGGGGTTAAAGGGACACTGTCAGGTCATTTTTCAGTATGATACTATTATCACCCTTGAATAGTGTCTGGGCAGACCTTTTAAAAACATGTAAAAATCATTGTTCTACCCTTTATAGTTTCCATCTTATCAACATCTTCACACTCTGCAGCAGGGGCGTGCTGGTGCTTCTTATTCCGGGAGGCCGTGTGTTCCTGCCAACCCTAGGTGAGGAGCGGTGGGTGGGGGGGGGGGGATGTGTGCTATCGGACGCGTTGAGGAGCGGGGGAGCTATTGTGCTATCGGACATGGGGTGGAAGCTGGGGAGGGTATTAGTGCTCACTTACCAGACTGCACGTCGCGTCGCCTGCTGTGCTGCCGACACCTCCGGCCACAAAGTAAGGCCGGCCGGCCCATTTCAGTGGGGGGCGGCCCTAGATGAGGGCAATACCACCAGCCTGGGGGGCACTTGCCCCCCTGCCACCTGGGCCAGTCCTCCCCTGCTCTGCAGGATTAGTCCTCTCCATTATGAGCAGAGGCGATTAGTCAGTCTGCTGTATAAACTGTCATGTAATTATGCACTCCCTCTCAGCAGCTCTCTCCTCCCTCTCCCCTTGCTCTCAGTGCTGTGTGGTTTCACCTCTGGAGCTACTGTTCTATTCAGGACACGGAGGCAGAAAGCTACACGTTTGCCTTATCTGATCTAGACTCCATTTGTTTTTGTAAAAAGGAATCCCTTGTTGGGCTCTGAGAGATTCTGTGTATATCTGATCTCTTGGTTTTGCTGCAAAGAGAGTAGAGAGGATACAGCCCCCCCACTGATCTCCTGTGCTGTGATGTGAATATGTGACATACATATTCATCTATGGGAAGGGGACAGCTGAGAGCTAAGTGGATCATTCACTGTGAGTGACACATGAAGTTAATCTCTTTATTTGAAGAGGATAGGAGGGGAATATAAATAATAGAAATACATAGAGAGAGTTTAGAGAAAGGAATTAGAAAATAATAGCAATTACATATGGATTTTTGACCTGACAGTTTTCCATTAACTGGTGTGACCGTTTCATAGATCGGGGCGTGGTGATACTAAATATGGCCAGGTTCACACATCTCTGCTGCTAGTATTTAGCGGGTCTCCGCTAAATACTTAGCTTTTTTCAGTGGAGCGGAGATGCGTGAGCGCCGCCGCTTTCTGCAGACGCAGCCCCTGGTTACCTGATGTTGATCGTGGTAACCAGGTCACACATAAGGCTGCCTAGTGTCCGCTTAAGGCTAGGGTCACACATAAGGCCTTGGTCCATTTTTAGCATCAGTTTTTGCATTTTTTTTTCTAAGTCCAAAAACTGATGGAAAAACGGATTATATGTAATCCCGCTAAATACTAGCAGCAGAGATGTGTGAACATGGTTTAAACATGGCCTATGTGTACTTTTTTGTTTATATTGTTTATATGTTTTATACATATACATGTTCATTAGTATTTTTTATTTTGTGAAATCTTTTTGAGATTTTTTTTTTTAACTTTTTTATTGGATCTTTTAACTTTTATTACTCAGATTGCTAGTATAATCCATTGCAATGCACAATGGATTATACTAGCAAAGTCCATTTTGTATGAAGTCAGCCATTCTTCTTTCCCTCATGCGTATGGGGGGCTTTTATTCTTCATGTCGTATGGAAACTGCTGCCTCAAATAAAAGTGTATAAATACAGGTAGTACAAATAATGAAGTTTCATAGTCTATTATCTACAACAGAAATGCTCCTCAGTTCGCTGACAGACCATGCTCGAGCGCAGACGCTCGCTTCTGCTGGTGTCCTGAAGCCAAGGTCCGATGTGAGGCGCCCTGCAATATGATTGGCTGAAGTCACAGCTACGAGGTCACGTGATGAGCTGAGTCAGCTCCGGGATCAAAGAGCAGAGAAGGTTCAGAGTTTAGTGAGCGGCGCTGGTGACGGACGTTATTGGAAACATGCTGATTCTTGGCTACTGGGATATTCGCGGGGTGAGAGCTGCACTACAAGTAATGGCTGCTGTCCTGGGCTAGGAGCCGATCACACTCCTGACTTCTGTCCTCTTTTCCCTGCAGCTCGGCCATGCAATCCGCCTGCTTCTGGAATACACGGGGACGCCCTATGAGGAGAAGCGCTATGTGGAAGGGGATGGTGAGAGTTACAGGAGGAGGAGTGTTGGCAGAGTGTGGTACAAGTGCCAATGATCTAAGGTGGAAGGCATGGACTTGTATCCAGTGCCCTCTGGTTACAGAGGAGTATGGTATATGGCAGTGTGGGACAGACATAAGAACCTTCCATAATGGGAGATGAGGAGCAGTGATGTCTACAGACATCTGGCGGATTCTGTGTGTGGCAGAGGTCCCGCTCCTGGTCATCGGAATAGGACAGGTGCGCAGTTACCTGTGATTTGTGCACATGATCTGGCAGATCTCTGCTGACTTGTTCTCTTCACTGAGAAGTGTTCTCTAGTCTTATGTCTGTCTGAATCCTTGGTTGAACCACTAGTGGAGCCATAGACTACCTCTTGAAACGAATGGCATGGACAATAAACAGATCAGCGTCACCCCGCAAGTGACGTCCCTTGTGGGGATGACACTGATCCCTAAAGGTACCTTTACACGCCGCTACGACAGGATGGATACAACCCGCTACAGGCTACAAATGTAGCTTGTAGCGTCAATATAGCCCGTAGTAGCGGCGTGTGAAGACGGGACGACACAGCCGGCTACAGATACATCTGTTTCCCAGCACTGCTCGAAAACAGATGGCTACAAAGCCGATTGTAGCGAGCTGTATCGGCGTGTAAAGAAGGAACAGAAGGGTTGTTTCTACACCATGCTGTGTAGCTGGGGCGTGACACAGGCTCCGGGTTTCCGCGCCCCCTTCAGCGATCATTGGAGGAAGCTCCTGCGTTGCGATTGGTTGTCGCCGCACAGGGCGGCATATTTAAGGACCTGACGAGTCACACTACACAATTGCTCGAGCGTCATGTATTAATCAGCCTCCTGCGATGCCTGCCCAATCATGGTATTATTGCTTTGTCCTATCAGCGTACGGAATTCTCGTAATCCACAATTGTGGCACGCCTATGTGCTGTCCCTGCTGCAACAGGTACACCCATAGTAGCTGGTTGTAGCGGTGTGTAAATGAGCTACGGATGGCTACTTGAGACACCCGGCGATGTATCTAGCTATAGATGTAGCGTAGCGTAGCGCACCTTGTGGCGGCGTGTGAAGAGGGTGCGTTTACCGTTTGTAACCGTTTGGGCGTGCTCGTGCACGTGAAGTAGCGGATTTTATCCATCCTGTCGTAGCGGCGTGTAAAGGTACCTTAATACTTCATTCTCTCCTTACATCGTGCTCTCTTGCCATCTCATCAGTTCTGATTAGAGCTAGCTAGGGAGTGCACTCAGTGGCGTAACTTCAGGCCCAGGGGCCCCGATGTGAATGCTCCAACGGGACCCCCAATTATTGGAAATATTTAATAGTATTAGTATTTTTCTATAGGCCAAAGGGAATCTTGGGGCCCTCCTAGGCTGCAGGGCCCGGGTGCGATCACAACTCCTGCACCTATTGTAGTTACGCCCCTGAGTGCACTGTCAAAGTGCTTTGAGAAGACTAGTGCACAATGACGAGACCCTGCTGACCATCCTTTGGATTTGACAACCAACGAATGTGCAGAAGAGCACGGATTAGACCAGTCCCTGTAAGGCTGGTTTCACATCACGTTTTTTGTGATCCGGGCCGATCCGATGAGAACCGGATAGGCCCGGATCACATTTCACAATGCATATTCCAGCTCATTACATTGACGCCGATGGGAGAAAGCGTGCGCTATTAAGCGCAACAAATTGACATGGTCATATTTTTTACGTGTGCACTTTCTCCCGCAAAAGCGTGGCCGAAAAAAGCGCGGTGTCTGAACGGAAAAAGTGAAAGTCTGTTCACTTTGCCGGGAAATGCAGGTGCACTTTTGGGGAATAGCGCAGAGTAAAAAAAAAAAGTACTCTAGTCACAGCCATTATGGCTATGTACCATAACCCGACAGCACGCATTAGAATTAACGAATTCTTGACGGACACATTCACTATTCAAAACGGAACCAGACAGGGATGCCTGCTATCTCCATTGTTGTTTGTTTTGACATTGGAACCGTTACTAATATCCATACAAGGAAGCCAGGGCATCGAGGACGTCAAAATAAACAAGTCACATGTTAAAATTGCAGCATACGCTGACGATCTCCTGATCCTGCTACCTAACCCCCTGAAGGGATTCCCAGTTTTGATAGACCTCATGGAGCATTATGGCATTCTTTAAAATTTTAAAGTAAACATGGCCAAATCGGAAGCTCTAAACTTGCGTACATCCTCCATACTTTATCGAAACTGAAAATGCTATACCCCTTTACCTGGCCTACGACCTACATCACCTATCTTGGTGTGAAGTTGGGTAGATCAGACGCAGACTTGTTTAAATTGAATATCCTTCCTCCTACATGATTCCGTAGCTACACTTATTAAGCAATGGAAGGACACCTACCTGTCCTGGATGGGGAGGAAGAATATATTGAGAAGTCTGATTCTTCCTAAATTTACCTACTTATTCCAAATGTTACCCATCAAGATACCACTGTCTTTCCTTCAGAAAGTTAACTCTCTTTTTTCCACCTACATCTGGAAACATAAGTCACATCGTATGTCTTACCGCTCATTGACACTTCCAAAACCAAATGGAGGAATGGGTGCGCCAGATATACGGAGATATTATAAAGCTGCAATCTTAACTAGGACAGTGGACATAATTAGAGGAGCCAGGGATAAACAGTGGATTGAGGTGGAGGAGGCCCTTGCACCTTTTCCTCTCATATCGATCTTTTTACTGCACGCACATAAAATATCCAACATATATTTATTAAACACACAAATAAAAGCGACACTAAAAATTTGGCGGGAATCTGTAAACATTATAACGCCGCCTTTATCTCCCCTACTCAATCTCGCAGACATACTTGCTCACTCAACTCCACCTCCAAAACCAATTGGAAAGAACTTAAGATACTCAAACATCGCTCTTAATCACTTGATCCTAGATGGAGCAGTCCCCTCGTTACACGACCTACAACAGACTCCAGGTTTGTCAACCCTAAATTTTGTTCATTATGGCTCAATTAAAAAGCTATTACATCAACATATTAAAAACTCCAACTTAACTAGGCCATTAACCACATACGAAACTCTGTGCGCGAAAACATCTAGGCCTAAGAAAATATTCTCAATTACCTATCAGACCTTATTAACTGCTGACAGCTCTCATCAAAGGGCATACATCTCATGGTGGGTTTACACGCCGCGATATCGGCGTCCAGCTCCGACCCAACTCCGACAAAAAGTCACGTGGGTCGCGAGTTGGAGCCGATATCGTGTGCGCGTTGTACTGTTTTAGCATACAACGCGATGCTGGAACGATGCCAAAACGATATCGGAGTTGAATAGCAGAGCTATTCAACTCTGATATCGCAAGGCCGTTGTACCAGCATCGCAGCGTGTGACAGCCCAACTCCGATGCGTACTCGCACCTCACCCATTAACTCCCATGTTAAATGGTCGTTACTGGGTTGGTGGGCGTACACATCAGAGGGACGTTGTTTCCCGATATCGCAGCGTGTAAACCGGCGATGCGATATCGGGAAAAGTGCTCCCAAAATGCGCGCTCCCGCGGCGTTGTATGCGATATCGGGACGATATCGCTACGTGTAACCCCACCATCACACTGGGAGCGAGACCTGGGTTACACATTCACACCTGCCCAGGTACTTTACATCTACAAGCATTCTCATGGCCCATACCAGTGCGTTTGTGCGCAGGATAATTCCTTTAAGATAATTGCGAGATGGTATCTGACATCATTCCAAAGTTCAGGATGGGGAGTGGATGTCTCTTCTACATGCTGGAGGTGTGGGGAGATCCTTGGCAGCTACTTTTACATTTGGTGGCTATGCCCTGTCATCATTACAAAATTCTGGCAGCAAGTTGAAAGCCTTGTCCGAACTGTGTTACATAGAGACCTAAAATTGCAACCTGAGACGGCCCTATTGAATTTTCTGATATGGCGAGAACACAAACAAGCATCGGTCGTGGCTCAATACATCCTCACCGCGGCCAAGCTACTAATACCGATTTGCTGGAAGTCTCCTAATTTACCTACATTAGCACAGTTGCAAGATAAAGTGCATTTATTATACCATGTAGCGCAAACAGTTTCATTGGTGAATCATACTCAAGATGCCTTTTTAGATATTTGGCTCCCATGGATTCATTTTAGATCTTTTATTCTTACTAAGGCTAGCTTCACATTTGTGTTCCCCCTCCGCAGCATTGCTACGGAGGGGAGCCGCAATGTGACCGCAGCACCGCAAACCCCTATCTTTATGATGGGAGCGCACGGTGCTGCGCTTGACTGCGCATGACCGTGCGCACCCATTCACTGCCATATGTGATTTGTACGCAGGCGCATGCCTGCGCACAAATCACCCAGTCTCGTCCGCACCAGGGACGCGACATGTTGCATTTCTGGTGCGGACAAAAGTGTGTGATTTGTGCGCAGGCATCCGCCTGCGTACAGATCACATATGGCAGTGAATGGGTGCGCATGGTCATGCGCAGTCAAGCGCAGCACCGTGCGCTCCCATTATAAAGATAGGGGAACGCAAATGTGAAGGCAGCCTAAATAAGCTTTAAATTGCATGTCTTTCTCTGAGATTGCTAGTGCTCGATGTGCCACTGTACCCACCCCCCCGTATCCTTTCTATCCTCTTCCTTCTTTTCTATACTTCTCACTCTTACCCCCTACTCCTTCCTCTCTATTTTAATTTAATGGATGATATTCGTAACAGCCATACAGGTTATGTTCTGATAATCCTCAGGCAAGATCGGATCATTTGAGCGTTATCATAGTCCTATCAAGATATCTTTCTAGTGGACTCAATACCTGATATGCGATATATTCCTTTGCGCACTCTGTGACCTGTTATATCATCATGATCTAGCTATAATTATCCATGACTACTGATTTTGGTTCATCGCTCAGATCTTTTGTCTTAAACAACCATGACTTGATTCGCTTGTATGGCTTATAATTCTTGTACAGTGGATATGTTATGTATTTCTTTTCTGTCTGCTTTATCTTTAATAAAAGGAATTTTGAAAAGGAAAAAAAAAAAGAGTAAAAAAAAAAAGTGGGAAATACGCTACCTGGCCCTGCAGCCTAGGGGGGCCCCAAACGTCTCTTTGGCCTATAGAAAAAGACTAATACTATTAAAGATTTGCAATAATTGGGGGCCCCGTTGGAGCTTTCACATCAGGGCCCCTGGGCCTGAAGTTACGCCACTGTTCAGAGGGACTTACTCAGTAATAGATCATCGCTGTTGCTGGTGTCCTCCCCGCCTCCAGCCTTCTGTGCACCACCTCCAGCCCTCAGCAATGACACATATAGGAGGTTGAACAAGAGGGGGCTGGAGGTGGTACACAGAAGGCTGGAGGCGGGAGGAGGGCAGACACATAGAGGAGGCTGAACAAGAGGTGACACAGAGAGGGCTGGAAGCAGTGACAACACCAGCAACAGCGATGACTTATTACTGAGCAAGTCCCTCCGGACTCCTTATCTATACACTTTATAAAGTCTTTTTAACTGTTACAGGGGAGCTAGAGACATGGGGGACCCCTTCCCTGAATGCAACAGACACACACTGCATTCAGTTAGCATAGCACCAGGGGGTTGACAGGTCCTCTTTAACATTTACCACGTCTTCTTTACATCACAATTTTTAAAATACATTATTTTTGTTAGAAAAATATTAGAATCTGAGAGTCCTCAGTGGTTGATACCTTTTAATGGCTAACTGTTAGGAAGTTAGAAGGGTTAAAACTTTCTCAGCAATTTCTCATTTTTCCACCAAAATTTACAAAGCCATTTTTTAGGGTCCAAATCACATTTGAAGTCACTTTAAGGGGCCTATGTGACAGAAAATACCCAAGAGAAACACCATTCTAAAAATTACACCCCTCAGACTGCTCAAAGCTCATATTTAAAGGGACACTACCAGGTAATATTTCAGTATGATACGAATATCACCCTTGAATAGCTCCTGGGCAGACCTTTTAAAAACATGTAAATCATTATTCTACCCTTTGTAGTTTCCATGTTATCAGCATCTTCACACCCTGCAGGGAGCTCCTGGATTAGTCCCATCCATTATAAGCAGAGACGAATATGTATGGAGCAGGTGACCTTGGTCCTCCATTGAAGATAGTGCCGATGTCTCGCGAAATTTGTGAAGTCTCGTGAGACGTCTGCACTTTAATGGAGGAGCACGGTCACTTGCTCCAGCAGCTCCACTGTGCAGGCGCTAGTGCTCCTGTCACTCAAGCGCCAGCCAGAAAGGGGGCAGGAATTTTCAAATTGCAGGGCGGGTTTTTCAGCCAGGGGGACGGTGAGGACTTTATACATCTGGACCGTATAGCATACCTCCCGGACTTAATAGGAGGCATTGCTGGACAGAATATAAGTTCATATCTCAGGTATGAGGGGCACGTCTGGGCACATAAAGGGGTTATAAGAATCCCATTTACATTACAGTATGTGTAAGCTGGTGGGCACAGTTTAAAATTCCCAAAGGGGGTGATAGGTTCTCTTTAACCCCTTCAGGACCCAGCCTATTTTGACTCTAAAGACCTTGGCCTTTTTTGCAATTCTGACCAGTGTCCCTTTATGAGGTTATAACTCGGGAACGCTTCAACCGATCCTAGCGATTCTGAGATTGTTTTTTCGTGACATATTGGGCTTCATGCTAGTATTAAATTTAAGTCGATAATTTTTGCGTTTATTTGTGAAAAAATCAAAACTATGGCAAAAATTTTGAAAATTTCACAATTTTCACATTTTTTATTTTTTTTTCTGATAAACAAGAGAGATATGTGACAGAAAAAAGTTATTAAATAATATTTCCCACATGTCTACTTCACATCAGCACAATTTTGGAAAAAAAAAATGTTTTGTTAGGACGTTATAAGGGTTCAAAGTTCATGAGCAATTTTTCATTTTTCAACCAAAATTTACAAAACCATTTTTTTTAGTGACCACATCACATTTGAAGTCCATTTGAGGGGTGTACATGACAGAAAACACCCAAAAGTGACACCATTCCAAAAACTGCACCCCTCAAGCTACTCAAAACTACATTCAAGAAGATTATTAACCCTTCAGGTGCTTCACAGGAACTCAAGCAAAGTGGAAACAAAAAATGGATATTTTAATTTTTTTATCAAAAATGTTCTTTTAGCCTCAATTCTTTCATTTTCACATGGGCAACAGGATAAAATGGATCTTAAAATGTGTTGTGCAAATTCTCCCGAGTACATCGATACCTCATATGTGCTCATAAACCACTGTTTGGGCGCACGGCAGGGCTCAGAAGGGAGGGAGCGCAATTTGAATTTTGGAGCTAATTTTACATTCAAAAAATGAAATTGCGCTCCTTCCCTTCTGACTCCTGCCGTGCGCCCAAACAGTGGTTTATGACCACATATGAGGTATCGGTGTACTCAGGAGAAATTGCCCAACAAATTTTAGAATGAAATTTATGCTGTTGCCATGTGAAAACGAAAAAATTTAGGCTAAAAGAAAATTTTTGTGAAAAAAAAAGTACTATTTCATTTTCACGAATCAATTTGTAAAGCACCTGGGGGTTCAATATGCTCACTACCCATCTAGATATGTTCCCTGGGGGGTCTAGTTTCCAAAATGGGGTCACTTGTGGGGGAGCTCCAATGTTTAGGCACACAGGGGCTCTCCAAACGCGACATGATGTCCGCTAACAATTTGAATAAAAATCAGCTCAAATTGTTAGCTGTAACCATGTTGCGTTTGGTGAGCCCCTGTGTGCCTAAACATTGGGGCTCCCCCACAAGTGACCCCATTTTGGAAACTAGACCCCCCAAGGAACGTATCTAGATGCATAGTGAGCACTTTGAACCCCTAGGTGCTTCACAAATTCATCCATAAAATTGAAAAAGCACTTTTTTTTTCCACAAAAATTTTCTTTTTTCATTATTATGGATCAATTTGTGAAGCACCTGGGGGTTGAAAGTGGTCACTATGCAGCTAGATATGTTCCTTGGGGGGTCTAGTTTCCAAAATGGGGTCACTTGTGGGGGAGCTCCAATGTGGAGACGCACTGGGGCTCTCCAAACGTGACATGGTGTCGGCTAACAATTTGAATGCAAAATGAGCTCAAATTGTTAGCGGACACCATGTTGCGTTTGGAGAGCCCCTGTGCGTCTCCACATTGGAGCTCCCCTACAAGTGACCCCATTTTGGAAACTAGACCCCCCAAGGAACATATCTAGCTGCATAGTGAGCACTTTCAACCCCCAGGTGCTTCACATATTAATCTGTAAAAATGAAAAAGTACTTTTTTTTCCACAAAAATCTTTTTTTTTCATTAATTTGTGAAGCACCTGGGGGTTCAATATGCTCACTACCCATCTAGATATGTTCCCTGGGGGGTCTAGTTTCCAAAATAGGGTCACTTGTGGGGGAGCTCCAATGTGGAGATGCAGAGGGGCTCTCCAAAAGCGACATGGTGTCCGCAAACAATTTAAATAAAAATCAGCTCAAATTGTTAGCTGTCACCATGTTGTGTTTGGTGAGCCCCTGTGTGCCTAAACATTGGGGCTCCCCCACAAGTGACCCCATTTTGGAAACGACCCCCAAGGGAATGTATCTAGATGCATAGTGAGCACTTTCAACCCCCAGGTGCTTCACAAATTCATCCGTAAAAATGAAAAAGTACTTTTATTTCCACAAAAATTTTCTTTTTTCATTTTTACAGATTAATTTGTGAAGCACTGGGGTGTTCAATATGCTCACCACCCATCTAGATAAGTTCCCTGGGGGGTCGAGTTTCCAAAATGGGGTCACTTGTAGGGGAGCTCCAATGTTTAGGCACACAGGGGCTCTCCAAACGTGACATGGTTTCCGCTAACAATATGAGCTGATTTTCCATTCAAATTGTTAGCGGACACCATGTCACGTTTAGAGAGCCCCTGTGTGCCTAAACATTGGAGCTCCCCCACAAGTGACCACATTTTGGAAACTAGACCCCCCAGGGAACGTATCTAGATGTATAGTGAGCACTTTGATCCCCAGGTGCTTCACAAATTGATCCGTAAAAATGAAAAAGTACTTTGTTTCCACAAAAAAATTATTTTTTCATTTTTACGGATCAATTTGTGAAGCACCTGGGGGTTCAAAGTGCTCACTATGCATCTAGATATGTTCCCTGGGGGGTCTAGTTTCAAAAATGGGGTCACTTGTAGGGGAGCTCCAATGTTTAGGCACACAGGGGCTCTCCATACGCGACATGGTGTCCGCTAACAATTGGAACGGTTAGCGGACACCATGTTGCATATGGAGAGCCGCTGTGTGACTAAACATTAGAGCCCCCCCAAAAGTGACCCATTTTGGAAACTAGACCCCCCAAGGAACGTATCTAGGTGCATAGTGAGCACTTTGAACCCCAGGTGCTTCACAAATTGATCCGTAAAAATGAAAAAATAATTTTTTTGTGGAAAAAAAAAAGTACTTTTTTATTTTTATGGATCAATTTGTGAACCACTTGGGGGTTCAAGTGCTCACTATGCATCTAGATACGTTCCTTGGGGGGTGTAGTTTCCAAAATGGGGTCACTTGTGGGGGAGCTCCAATGTTTAGGCACACAGGGGCTCTCCATACGCGACATGGTGTCCGCTAACAATTGGAATTGTTAGCTGACTCCATGTCGCGTACGGAGAACCCCTGTGTGCCACTAGCATTGCCACCAGCACAAGGGCAACTTGAAGAGTTGGGGTACAGCACCAGAAAATGGCACCTCTAATTTGCTATTTTCTGGGGTGGCTGTGGGTTGCAATTTGCAGCGTGGGGGGGCCACAACATTTGGGTCTCTCCACGATGAGGATTGCCGCCCCCCAACTGCCAAGTTGTACCTGGCTGGCATCCAAAAATAAGGCAAAGCTCCTTGTCATTTTATTGGTAGAAGTAAAAAAAAATGGCATGGGGCTCCGCCATATTTTTGGTCCAGTCAGGTACAACTTGGCAGCTACCGACTGCCAGCAACCCCCAGCTGCCTCGTTGTACCTGGCTGGTAACCAAAAATACAGTGAAGCCCATTTTTTTTTTTTTCTAGGACTAATTCTAGAAAAAAAAATGGCATGGGGCTCCGCCATATTTTTGGTCCAGCCAGGTACAACTTGGCAGCTATGGACTGCCACCCACCCCCAGCTGCCTCGTCATACCTGGCTGGAACCAAAAATACAGCAAAGCCCATTTTTTTTTTTAATTTCTAGAACTAACTCTAGAAAAAAATTACGTGGGGCTCCGCCATATTTTTGGTCCAGCCAGGTACAACTAGGCAGCTGGGGACTGAAATCCTCAGCATAGAGAGGCCCAAGCGTTCTGGGCCCCCCATGCTGCGAATTGCAGCCCGCAGCCGCCCCAGAAAATGGCGCATTCATTGAAGCGCCATTTTCTGGCGCTGTACCCACGCTCTTCCAGTTGCCCTGGTGGCGGTGGCTAACTGGGTAATAAAGGGGTTAATGCCAGCTTTTTATTGGCAGCTGGCACTAAGCCCGAGATTCATAATATAGGGCCAATGTTAGACCCGCCATTAGGAATCTCTAGTATGGTAAATAGTCAATAAATACACACAGAAAAAATCTTTTTATTTGAAAAAAAAAGACACAATTCGGACTCCATCTTTATTATAAAAAGATCCGACGTAGTCCACAACGAAGGTCCCACGACGCTCGATCGCTCCGACGTAGTCCATAACGAAGGTCCCACGACGTTCAATTGTCTCCGACGTAGTCCACAACGAAGGTCCCACGACGTTCGATCGCCACTCTGGAACCCGATCCGCCAGCATGGTGATTGAGCTGCAGAAAGTGATCTGAGACCCCAGGCGCAGTGACCCACTATGTGCATCACTGCGCCTGGGCTGCCAGATCGCTTTCCGCAGCTCGATCCCCATGCATGGGGATCGAGCTGCGGAAAGCGATCTGGCAGCCCAGGCGCATTGACCCACTATGTGCATCACTGCGCCTGGTCTGTCAGATCGCTTTCTGTAGCTCAATGCCCATGCAGGGAGATCGGGCTGCAGAGCAGCGATCTAAGAGCCTGGGCGTAGTGACCCACTATGTGCATCACTGCGCCCAGGCTGTCAGATTGCTTTCTGCAGCTCGATCCCCCTGCATGGGGATCGAGTTGCGGAAAGCCATCTGGCAGCCCAGGCGCAGTGATGCACATAGTGGGTCACTGCGCCCGGGGTGTCAGATCACTTTCTGCAGCTTGATGCCCATGCAGGGAGATCGGGCTGTAGAGCAGCGATCTAAGAGCCCGGGCGCAGAGACCCACTATGTGCATCACTGCGCCTGGTCTGTCAGATCGCTTTCTGCAGCTCGATGCCCATGCAGGGAGATCGGGCTGCAGAGCAGCGATCTAAGAGCCTGGGCGTAGTGACCCACTATGTGCATCACTGCGCCCAGGCTGTCAGATTGCTTTCTGCAGCTGGATCCCCAGGATCCAGCTGCAGAAAGTGATCAGACAGCTGCAGCACAGTGATCCACAGTGATCACATAATGGTCACTGTGGATCACTGTGCTGGATCTGTCAAATCACTTCCTACAGCTGGATCCTCAGGATCCAGCTGTAGAAAGTGATCTGACAGATCCAGTACAGTGATCCACAGTGATCACATAATGGTCACTGTGGATCACTGTGCTGGATCTGTCAGATCACTTCCTACAGCTGGATCCTCAGGATCTAGCTGTAGAAGTGATCTGACCGCTCCAGCACAGAGCTGTCAGATTCCGGAGGCTGCGCAGAAGAGGAGGAGCGGGACGCAGCGCTGACAGCCGGGCCGCCGGAGGGGTGAGTAGGAGAGGCGATCGCCGCTCCGGTGATCGGGGGGGAGCAGGCAGGAAGGGGGAAGAGGGGGCCTGACAGGGGCACCTAGGAGGAAGCTGGGGCAGTCAGGAGCCGGGCGGCAGGAAGAGGAAGCGGGCGCAGGGACAGGAAGCGGGCGGCAGGGACAGGAAGCCGGGGGGGGGGTAAGAGAGATGAAGAGGGGGCAGGAAAGAGAGGTGGGGGACAGGGGGGCAGTTAGAGGAGGACAGGGGAGCAGATCGGAGGGTAGAGAGAGCAGCGGCAGGCAGGGAAGCATTACAGGCGCGGTGATTTTCACTTTCACTTTTGAGCGCCAATCACCGCGCCTGTAGCCGGGGGGGTGGGGGTGGGGGCAAATCGACCCCCCCTGGGGTGTTGTACAACTCCCCATGTACCTGCAGGCCGAGTGACAGGTCAGTGAGACCCTCACTCGGCCTGCAGGAGCCCGATCATTCCATGGCCCACCCCTAGGGCCAAGGGTCGGGAATGACTTTGTTTTCATGGCCCAAACGTAGGGCCAAGGGTCGGGAAGGGGTTAATGAGGGGTCGCATTGCAGCTAAGATAATGCTTCTTTGTGCTATGTGACTTATTTTTGCACATTTTTCTGTGTTCTTTTAAAAACTGCATTTTATGGTTGTGTGGGCATGGCCAGCATCCCTCAGTGTCTGCCAGCACTGTGTGAGAACCACACAGAATTCACAGCTCATGAGAGCAGTCTGATAGTGAACAGTGTGATGTGCCAGTAGAGAAGGGGTTAACAGAGATCCTGACTGAGCTGTGTGGAGCCAGATGACAGATCAGAAGCTTGTGCCAAGGAAAGAGGAATTTACCTTGAAGTAATTTGATTCATTGTCACCTCATCAGCGGCAGTCAGCTGTGTGAATGCTGTGTAGACCACTCCCCCTTTACAGTATATGTGGTTAAATGTCCCATATTCAGTGTGAGAAGCTTGAAGACGGATCTGACAGATAATGAACATAAGTCTGCTTCAGACACAGTCTAGTGGAGACACCTTGTGGAAGGTTTATGAATGGTTTTCAACCAGAATCTTATTAAGTGTGTGTGGCAAGCCATGCCCACTCCACATGACCACGCCCACTCCTCATAGCCACACTTGCTCCATATTGCCCCACTCCACATAACCATGCCCATGTGTGTGATAAGCCCGACCCACTCCACATAGCCATGCCCCTTCATTGTGATGTCATAGTAGAATTTTAGCTTCTGAAATTCCGTGTCATGTCACTGCCTGATCATTCTGATTTTATGACTCATAAGAAAAAGAATGTGACTGGATGATTGTCATCACACGCTAAGAGAAAAGCTGTATTATGCCTCAATGAGCAAGACTTACAGAAATGGAAGAAAGAGAGGCAAGAATTACAAAAATGAATTCAGAAATGGAAGAAAGGGAGGTAAGAGCTGCTTTCTCAAGTGTCATGGAAGAAAGGGCAGTAAGAATTACAGAAATGAATGAATGTATGTATGTATGCACATTCACTAAAGGAATTCACACCGTTGTATCTGCAATCACAAAATTTTGCGTATGTATGTATGTCCATTAAAGGAATTGGCACCATTGCGCATCTACAATCACAAAAATTTGCACACACACCCCATTTGACTCAGGGTTTGTAGGGGGTGTGGGTGCAGTGGGGGCAGGTTTGGAGGGCTGCGGGGTGAGGGGGGGGGCATTTTTAGGGGTGTGGGTGCAGGTTTGGGGAGAGTGCGGAGGGGCAAGTTAGGTAGGTAGAAGTTTCGGGGTGGGTGCGAGGGGGGTGAGTGGTAAATTTAGGGGGAGTGTGGGTGGATGGGGCGGGATGGGGGGGAAGCAGGATTGATACATATAGTGGATATACAATACACACACACAGATATTCACTCAGCTTATAATTAAGAACAGTGAAGTTAACGCCGGGCTCTAAAGCTTGTTCTTTTATAAAGTATATTTGAAAGTTTATTAAAATCACTTGCTCTACATTATTATTATTATTATTATTAATAAATAAAAATGTAAACAGCAATTACACTTTAACTTTTTACCTGCATGCCCACGTAGACTACTTAAGAGGGTTCACCCCTCTTGACATTGCGTTACCACAATTTTTGTAAATGAAGACAAAAATGCTCGCACTGTAGCAAAAATGTTGGCAGCGGATCATTCAGGATCCACTGAAAGCGTGTTGACAACAGAACTTGGCTTTAATTAGCAACAAACAGGTACAGATATGAAGGTCTTTGTGGAAACAGGAATATACATCTTAAATGTCTCTTTACAGCATCAGCAAGCTGCTGTGCTTCTCTTCACATGCACAGACACAGGAAACTGGTTACAGTCACATGGTATTTCCTGTGTGTGAGCCTCTGGGAGTGTTCCTCATTTTTCTTTAAACTAACTTTACTGCCAATGCACAAACCTAGCAATACAACACTTACACATACAGGATTGGAGTTGTTGCATCTCACATATTCCAACAAAAAAGCGATGTAGTCTGAATGTGTAAATGCGGTTTTAGAGTAGGCACACATGTGGCAGATTATCTATGGTAAAATTTGCATGTATAACATTTGGATTTTGATGCAGAGATCACGGCACAGTTTTATTTTGAAGAATTTTATATTGTGTGGATGAGATGCAGTATGTTAAAGGGGTTTACAATCAGAAATGTTTTCTATTTTTCTGAAGTCTTAACCAGGGGCATGCAATGTGAATTGTGAAATCTGGAAACAATTCAAAAGCAGTAGATCTTGTGTGCCAGCAATATTCAAGTGTAAAAGGAAGAACTTTGTCCTTTATAAGGCATTTTTGGCTACAACTGACAATTTACCTTTGCTGATGCAATAAATTGATACATGCCTCAGCATTTTACAGAACATATTTTATATACTCTTATGGTCCCTTTACACGCGGCCACAGGAAGGTAGAAACCGGCAGGCATCGGACACAATTGTGCCTGTTGCCTTGAAAAGACCACGATGCGGCGGCGTGTAAATCAGGACTTTCCTTCCTGTGTCTTCCTGAAGGAAGGAAAGTCCTGAATTACACGCAGCCACATCGTGGTCTTTTCAAGTCAACAGGCACAATTGTGTCTGATGCCTGCCGATTTCTACCTTCCTGTGGCCGCGTGTAAAGGACCATTAGGGTATGTGCCCACAAAACGTTTTTCCAGCAGTCCTGAACGCAGCAAAACCTGAACTGCTTTCAAGGATCTTAGAGTCCTTGCCAGGAGATTTGCTGTGTTCAGGTCCTGCGTTTTTATCGTGTTTTTTTGCACGTTTTTACTATGTTTTTACTGCGTTTTTTCCATTGACTGCTGCAAAAACGCAGGAAAAATAGAACATGTAATTTCTCTCCCATCCGCGCCATAACCTCAGGGATTTGACAGTTTTTGACACTTGTAAAACCAATGTGTGGGCACAGCATTCCTGTGAAACACATTGGTTTTGCTGGGAATCAAAACCGCAGGAACAAATTAGCATAAATTACCATAAAACCAATGGTAAACTGCATGCATGAACCACAGCAAAAATGCTCTGTGGGCACATACCCTTAAACAGAACCTGTCTTGTCAGATAACGTTACCTGCAAATATAGGGTTTATAGGCAGGTAAATAGTTTTAGAAATATGCCTCCTGACCCATCTGTGAAAAAATACTATTGGTGTCATCACTGTTTTGGATCAGTATGTCATCATTGTTACATCCGTGTGTGTTTCTACCATCAGTGTGTAATCCATGTTTTTCACAGATTGTAATTTATTCAGGTAATGATCAAAGCTTCTAACCTTTGCAATGTTAAACACATACAGCACACGGATGGTATACTGATGCCACCTGTGTGTTTTACTTTTTTTTTTTTTTTTTTACGGATCCATAGACCTGTATTGGCCATTGTCATCTGTGCTGCTGGAAAAAAAAACGGACATGGCTCCGTGTTTTGCATGAACACACAGTCTATATAAATACACGGACATGTGAGGAGCACCATAGGTTATAATTTGAACGTGAGGTATCTGTGAAAAGTAAACGGATACCACACATACTGGAATCACAAGTGAAGGAGGCCTTACTTAAAGCATGGTTTTTGGGAGAGAATTGACTTTATCTCAGGAGCCACTTGCTTTCAGTCATACAGGCGAGTTTAGAGTGGCTGCAGTCATTGTTAAAAGGGTATTCCCATCTCCAAGATGCTATCCCAATACGTATTAGATCACGATATGAAGTAAAAAGGTATGATAAAATGAGCGCTAGGGACAGAAACGCACTGGGCTCTTATCGAATATTACCTTTCAAATTTATTGTGAACAGTAGATGTTATAGGTCTCCTCGCCACAACATGTTTCGACACTAAAGGTGTCTTTCTCAAGTGGATGTGGATGTGAAAGACACCTTTAGTGTCGAAACATGTTGTGGCGAGGAGACCTATAACATCTACTGTTCACAATAAATTTGAAAGGTAATATTCAATAAGAGCCCAGTGCCTGTTTCTGTCCCTAGCGCTCATTTTATCATACCTTTTTACTTCATATCGTGCTCAATTCCTCCCTTTGGGGAGTGTGGTTTGAGAGCAGCTCTGGGACAGGATTTGGTCAACACAGAGGAGCTGCCCTTCCCTGGGCTCGTGATCTCTGGGAGAGACGTTGAAGTTCCATAAGGAAAGGCTTCTCTATACGTAGCAACGGATTTATGCCTGCGGTTAAATCTCACCTCAAATCATCAACCTAGTTGTGCAGGGGGCGCAACTAGAAAAGGTGAGTGACATATCAATATAACCCCTTGCTTCGGCTAATTTGCACAGTGTGGCGCAACAATTTCTTGGTTTTCTAATACGTATTAGATGTAATAATTAACCTTGTGTTTGTTTATTAACCCGAACACTGACTTCCCTGAGCAGTCAGAGTCACTGTTACGGTCAGGGTTTGGCTATGGGGCTGTAAAAGAAAGCAAAATGGCAATTAAAGCAGGAAAATTCTACTTAACAGCCTTTGGCTCTGCATTCACACTTTCTTCCGGGTGCACTCATTAAAGATGAATGGCGCCGAATATATGCGGCATCAACG
Organism: Allobates femoralis; assembly: GCA_033576535.1. NCBI lineage: Eukaryota > Metazoa > Chordata > Amphibia > Anura > Aromobatidae > Allobates > Allobates femoralis. The sequence goes on along the minus strand of JARQOC010000002.1, from coordinate 248,274,986 downwards.
CATGTGCAGTTTGAATGTTATTCATTTCAGCACGCACCCCTGCTGCTCATCTTCATCTTCACAATGTCCTCAGCTGCACACATCAATCACCGCTGTACACATTTCCTTAACTCTGCAGAGATAACCTTTTTCAATCAAACATCTAATCAGATGATTGAAGGTGTGGTTCATATCACCATCCTAGTGCCTGTATGGTGCTTATTTTACCTTATACCCTAAAAATCATGGTGGTTGGTTCCCTTTAAGCCTTGGTGCAGGGAGGGGGGGGTGTGTATAGCTGAGGTGACGACGGCACCGTTTCGCGCAGCGTGTGCTTCCACGGGTCACAACAGGTTGTGACCCGTGGAAGCGCACGCTGCGCGAAACGGTGCCGTTGTCACCTCAGCTATACACCTCCCCTCCCTGCACCATGTGAATATTGCACCCTGAATAAAAGCACAGCAACAGACCAGTGAGTGCCGTCTTCCTTATTTCAAGACTATATTGTATGTTGCCTAGTGACGGGCACCACTTGGCCGAACACCGGTCGCTCCAGAGCGTTCCCTCCGATAAGCCGGCAGCATTGGTGCCCCTGTTCCTTCTGTGTTTTGGTTCCCTTTAAGCCTCATGCATATTCACTGTACTGACTGCACAGCCAATCATAGATGGTGACTTTCTGTCACAGCATCTGTGATTGACTGGTGCAGTCAGATTGCGCCCCCATACTCTGTGCCGGCGTCTGTGATTGGTTGTCATGTATGGCACGCAAGTTGCTGTCATGTTAGTGTAAAAACAAATAATTGAAAAAATGTCTTGGGGTCCCTCGTATATTGATACACAGTGCAGATAAAGCACACGCTGCCAGCTGTGCACCTTATATTGGCTGGTTATCTAGATATGGGGCACTCCACACAGTTTTTTTTTTTTATTATTTAAATAATATTTTAATTCTCAGCCAAGGTAAAGCACATGGCTGGAGATTGGTATTATCAGCCTGTGGAAGCCCATGGTTATTGGGCCCCCCAGGATAAGAGTAACAGTCGCCCCAGAATTTGGCGCATTCACTAGATGCGCCAAACTCAGATTGTTTTTTTTTTTCTCGGCTCCTCCCAATTTCCCTGGTGTGGTGTCAATTAGTCAATTAGGGTAATATAAGGGGTTAATGACAGTTGTCAGTTGACAGCTGACATCAAGCCCTGGATTGGTGATGTCCAGGTCTCTGTGAGACCCCCCCCCCCCCCACGTCACCCCACATCACTTGAATGTCACCACTTGGCACGAGGTTTTGATGTAACAGGTGTGGAGATTCATGGGACCTCGTGTTGTGCATTACCGTCAAAGCTGCAAGGATATGTTTAGAATTAACGGATAAAAGAGGGTGTCTGTGATTCATTTCAAATAAAAAAAAAATTTCTGTGTATTTTTTTTCTATTTACTTAGAGGATTGGGGAAGTGGAGGTCTTATAGAGACCCAGACATCACCAATCCAGGGCTTGATGTCAGCTGTCAATTTACAGCTTTCATTAACCCCTATATTGCCCCAATTGCCACAGCTAACTTCAAAATTTTTTGATATTAAATACACCTAATTAGTTTGTTTTAAACAGAGGCAGTATTTTCTAAAATATAACCTTTATTTGTTTTGATTAAAACAAGGACCACATTGGATCCAAACACAGTGTAACCTTGTAGAAAAATTCGATGTATACTCTAACGGGTGATAACTTTTATTACACTGACTGTCATTTGCACCGACCATTTAGGAAAATCAGAGAAAAAGAACATTTGCATAATTTGGAACATGGTATACATACACACACTCAGAATTATATATTAGACACTAGATGGGTGCCCGATGCACAATGCATCGGGATTCTAGCCGAGCGAGTCTCTGACTCGCAATGGCCGCTTCGCGGCCAATGCTT
>JARQOC010000002.1:248233006-248272982 GCA_033576535.1 Allobates femoralis | reverse complement strand
GACGTTGCAGCCTTATTGGGATATGGTAGCCATCCACCAACCATCCACTACTCCATCCATCTGGACCATCCAGGGTTGCTCGGCACTCATCAGTAAACAAGACTGTTCCAAAATAGTCTTCATGTATGTCTAGGTCTACTGCAACCGTTTCTGCTTGTGAGCACTGTTTAAGGGTGGCCGAATAGTAGGTTTATGCACCACAGCAAGCCTTTGAAGGATCCTACACCTTGAGGTTCGAGGGACTTCAGAGGCACCAGCAGCTTCAAATATCTGTTTGCTGAATTGTAAGGCTTTTTTAGCAACTGCTCTCTTAATCCAATGAACTTGCCTGGCAGAAACCTTCCTCATTCTGCCTTTATCTGCACGAATGTCTGTTCTCCGAATCAGCCACAAATCTCTTCACAGTACGATGATCACGCTTAAGTTTTCATGCAGTATTATAATGTTTTTATCCCTTGACCAAGGCATTGCACTATTCGTTGCTTTTCGGCAGCAGGGAGATCCTTTTTCTTTCCCATGTTACTTGAAAACTGTCGCCTGCTCAATATTGTGGAACATTCAGTTTTCCTTTTATTGGGCTCACCTGCCAAACGAATTCACAGGTACCTGAGATTTGTTTCAGTGATCCAAAGAACCCTGAGACACAATATCATCAATGGGTTTCACTGAAAAAACAAAACCCTATGACACTTAAAACCAATTTGCATAATAATTTAGAACATGGTTTATGTATGTGTGTCCACTAAAGGAATTTGCACTGTCACATTTATAATCATGAGATTTTGCACAGCTACCTCATTTGACTCAGGAAATATCATAGACTATATTTTTAGGGGCAATCTTAACCCGCAACTTGCAGTCATTCGCCAAAAAAAGCTTTATTAACTGATTGTATATGTCAGATAATAGTGCCTTAGCTGTTTTGGCAGCCTGGATATTTATCAGGTGGCCTAAAGCAACCAATCACAGCTCAACTTCTGATTGATTTCTAAAGGCAACGAAGGACATTCATAGTATAACACAGCTTATGCATATCTGTGAAACATTCATCGAAGCTTGCCAAAGGCAAGGACTTCTGGAAAATGGTGCATACTGGTACATGACTGTGAAGCACCAGCCAGACAAACCACAAAGCGACTAACTCACCTCGTTGCTATTATTCTAACAACATGTCACTCGCAGCCCTCAGAATACAGCTGAAGCCTGCACACATTCCCCAGTATACATCAGAAGCCTGCACATAGACCCTACTATACAGCAGGAGCACACACACAGTTCCCAGTGTACATCAGGAGCCCGCACACAGCCTCCAGTATACACTAGGAGCCCACACACAGCCTCCGGTATACAGTAGCAGGCCGAACACAGCCCCCAGTATTACAGCAGCAGGTCGCACACAGCCCCCGGTATTACAGCAGCAGGCCGCACACAGCCCCTAGTATTACAGCAAAAGCCTAAACACAGCCCCCAGTATACAGCAGAAGCCCACACACCGCCTCCAGTGTACACCAAGAGGCCGCACACAGCCCCCGGTATTACAGCAGCAGGCCGCACACAGCCCCCGGTATTACAGCAGCAGGCCTCACACAGCCCCCGGTATTACAGCAGCAGGCCGCACCCAGCACCCGTTATTACAGCAGCAGACCGCACACAGCCCCCAGTATTACTGCAGCAGGCTGCACAGAGCCCCCGGTATTACAGCAGGATTCCGCACACAGCCCCCCGGTATTACAGCAGGAGGCCGCACACAGCCCCCGGTATTACAGCAGCAGGCCTCACACAGCCCCCGGTATTACAGCAGCAGGCCGCACCCAGCACCCGTTATTACAGCAGCAGACCGCACACAGCCCCCAGTATTACTGCAGCAGGCTGCACAGAGCCCCCGGTATTACAGCAGGATTCCGCACACAGCCCCCCGGTATTACAGCAGGAGGCCACACACAGCTTCTGTATTACACCAGGAGCTCACACACAGTCCCCTGTATTACAGCGGGAGCCCACACACAGCCTCCATTTTACACTTGCAGCCTGTGTAATCTCAGCAGAGAGAATCAACACTCTGTTAACCCATTGTATTTTGTTATATAAGAACAAATCAGTTACCATCCTGGCCAATACCAGGTACTACAGCTAGTGTAAGTATATCAAATATTTATATTATAATCTAAGGCAGCAACAACAGTCCTTGAAGGAAAAACAGGAACATGAAGTGCCATGGAAAGATGAGCCGCTGCATGGGATGCCCCATCAGCAGATAATGGAGGTGGCTGAAAAATCCTACCAATGGCTGGAGAAAGCTGGACTCCAAGACAGCATAGAGGCACTAATCATAGCGTCACAAGAGCAGGTACGGAGTACCAGATCCATAGAAGCAGGGATCTACCACACAAGACAAGACCCAAGGTGCTGACTATGCAAAGAAACCTCAGAAACAGTCCAACACATAGTGGCAGGATGTAAAATGCAAGCAGTATCAGCATACACCGAACGCCACAACCAAGTAGTGGGAATTGTATACAGGAACATCTGTATAGCATATGGGCTAAGTTCCCCTAAGTCCAGGTGGGAGACCCTAGAAAAAGTGGTGGAGAATGAAACGGCTAAAATCCTGTGGGACTTCAAGATCCATATGGATAAGCTGGTGTTGGCTAACCAACCAAATATCGTGATGGTAGACAAGGAGCAGAAGACAGCCATGATAATAGATGTGGCAGTGCCAAATGACTGTAATATCAGGAAGAAGGATTATGAGAAGCAAATGCGGACAGAGCTTCAAACAGTGATAGTAATAAAGTAGTGGTTTTTAACCACTCATGCAGCCCCTCCCCAGTTGCACACATATTTTAAGCATGTGCACAATAACTTTTATTCACGTTTTCTTAAAATAACTTGGGGCACAAGTTTTTTTTCTGAGGCGGGGGTAGATGCTTGTGAGGTGCAGGAGCTACTCTGGATATGCTCGGTGGGTTATAACAGATCCGCCCTGTCCACAATTGGACCATTCTGTTGTTAGACTGATCCAGACACATCCAGAGGCATCAGGATTTTAGTTGAGCTCAAAAATCACAATTTCATGCGCCCAGAGTGGATGACAAAAAAAATCATGTGGCAAGATCAGGCTGAATCCTGATGCCACCTCATGCACCTGCGATTACAATGCAAGACAAAAAAAACACTTGTGAAACCACCATAGGTTTGTAAAATGGCTGCAAGAGATCCTGGGATCAACATCGGAACTCTCAGTCCAGAAACGCACAGTGCTGGGAAGAACTCTCAAACTCCCAGGCCTTTGGCAGAGTACCCAAGAAAGCGAAAGGACAAATAATCACTCCACAGGGGTGCTTAAGAAAATAAAGGGAACACTAAAATACCCCATCCTAGATCCCAATGAATGAAATATTTCAGGTGAAAATCTTAATTCCTTACATAGTGAAATGTGTTGAGAACAATTAAACATAAAACTGATCACTGTAAATCAAAATTAATATCTCATGGAGGTCTGGATTTGGAATGATACTCAAAATCAAAGTGGAAAATCAAATTACAGGCTGATACAACTTCAGTGGAAATGCCTCAAGACAGGGAAATGAGACTCAGTAGTGTGTGTGGACTTCATGTGCCTGTATGACCTGCCCACAATGCCTGGGCATGCTACTGATGAGGCTGCAGAATCCTTCCTCTCTGTGCCACATCCAACCCTCTCTGATCCACCTCCTGGCTCTGTATGTCTCTCCTCCTCACCTGCTTATGCTCCTCTGCGTCTGAATTCACGCAGTTGCAGATCGAGCAAAGGGCCGGAGCGGGTCCCAGCAGCTGAACTGTCTCCTGCCTGTGATGTCAGCGCCGGATCCAATCCTGCTGTATGCATACACCATAATCTGGAGCAGGGCGGGCTCCGGTGCTGACGTCAGCAGCAGTAACTCAGTTCAAAATGTATATATTCAATGATGAAATAATACCTTGGCATGCTCAATGTAGGTTGTATTGATATGTTTGAATGCTATCAATAGTAGGTCATAAATTTCAGATCGGCAGGAATGACAAGTGGATGGACATACATTGTACTGACTGAGCAAACTATAGTGTCATGTGCTGTTGTGTGGTGGCCTTTTTCAGAGGTACCCTAAAAAGCAAAAGGGTAACAATGTTTCGAACTTTTGACTTTCAGGCTCCAAATCTCACCATCCACTACAGCTGTGAGCGTGAGACTACCGTATATTCATTTTATAGACAATCATCTTGGCTATCTCATGCTAAAATTCTGCAAGTCAAATTTATGTATATGATTAGTTATCAGATTCTTGTCATGTCATTGCGTTATTACTGTTTTTGCTCCTAAAAATCTAAATGTACATTTTTATTATTGTTATTATTTTGTAAATCCAACTTTGTCTTCCAACACAGCTTATGTGCATGCTCTGTAACAGATTCATGCAAACCAATGATAGAATATAGGGTTAATGACCACGCTGCCGGACTTCAGAAGACATCAAATTCCAGGAGACATTAAACGTTGAAATAGGGTTGTGGTTTATTTGTCAATGCGTTTCAAAGCTCCCAGGCCCCTTCCTCAGGACAAACCAGAGTGCTGGTTTGTCCTGAGGAAGACGCCTGAGAGCCTTGAAACACGTTGACAAATAAATTACAACTCTATTTCAACGTTTAATGGATTGCAATGCTAAGGCTGGCTTCACTCCACGGTTTTTGAGATCCTGTTCTGTCCGTTTTGAAAAGGACAGAAAAGGATCCGATTTTGCCTCCCATGTATCCCTATGGTGTCGGATTGGCCATAAATGGCCATCCGAATCTGCCAGTTCAGTCCCGGATTCGTTTCTGTCCTGTTTTTTTTCCCAGCCTCAAAATCGGAGACTGCTCCGATTTTGGGCTTCGGTGAAGAAAACGGACCAAACCGGACAGAAACTAATTTTGGGCGATCCAGCGCACATAGCATGGGAGACTATGGATGTCGGATCCGGGAAAAAATCGGATCGTTTCCCGGGTACGGTTTTAGTGTACAGAGCATGCTCAGTACAGTAAAACTGCTCTGTTCCCGTAATTTCACTTTATCAGTATATCTACATATACTGCTGAAGTGTAATTAAATAAAGGAATGGTTAAAAATAAAAAAATAAATGCTCACCTGTCCGCCGAGTGTCCCGTGATGCATACACCTCCGATGGCTAAAGGAACTTAATCAGCTGACCAGGAAGGGGTGGGGCAACCCGATCAGCTGATGTGTCATATGACCGCTTCATTGTGGTTTAAATCGCCCACCCGTTGATCGGTTTTGGGGGGTGAGCAATTTAAACCTCGCTGATGTGGTCATGTGGGACCCATCAGCTGATCGTGTTGCCCCGCCCCTTCCTGGTCAGCTGATTAAGGTCCTTTCGCCATCGGAGGTGGATGCATCGCGGGACACTCAGCGGACAGGTAAGTAGTTTTTTATTTTTAACCATTCCTTTATTTCATTTCACTTTACCAGTGTATGTAGATACACTGTGTGAGGCACCGCCGGCATGATCCCCATGGCCGGGGCACATCACATGCAGGATCAGGGTATGATCCTGTTCACACTGGCCAGGTTTTATAGTGGATGACTCTGTGTGAACCTATCTGGAACACAAGGAGTTAAGTGATAAGTGTGTGCTCTAAAGCTGACAGTCATGAGACTAGTGAGCGGCTGTGAGTGGCATGAGATCGATGAGGCCCTGAGGAAAGGAATGAGTGCTGATTGTTGATAGCCCAGGTGGGTGTGTCCTGAGTAATAGCAGCCCAGCTGGATGAGTCAGAGTGGGAGTGGCAGGCACGATAAGAGCCTGCCAGCTGAGTGATTGAGAGATGAGATCATTCTGAGAGATCATTCTGAGATCATGATCAGCCTGAGTGCAGAGCAGTGCAAGGCTCTGTGTGCCTGGAATAATCGGAGCATGCTAGCTCCATGCCGGTGCCTAGGTCTGGGGTCGTGGCAGCACCTGGATGGGGAAACCATGACTGAACCTGGTGGATACTGGTCCGGGTGTGGGGTGAAACACGTCCGGGAAAGGAGCCCGTGGGGATGCCTGATGGAACCTGTGACACAGGTAGCGAGACCCGGATCTGTGCCCGGTAAGAAAAGCAGTTCCTGAATGCTTGTGTGAACTGTGCACCTTGTGTGTAAATCAAGCTAGGCGAGCGTAGCCGCCATTAGGTCCAGTGAAGGACCTGTTGAACCTTATCAGTATTGTATGGCTTTTTAAAAGACCCAGCAAGTGAATGTAGCCCTATAGAGGCAGATGTATGAAGTGTGCCAGGCGGGCATGGACCGCATTTGGGACCGACTCAGTGTAGTCAGTTAAAGGTCCTGATGAACCGGAATGTATGTAGCCCTTCGGGAGGCGATTTTATGAAGTATGCCAGGCGGGCATGGTCCGCGCTTGGGTCTGACTCAGAGTAGTCAGTTAAAGGACCCGATGAACCGGAATGTATGTATGTACTAGAGGTCAGATGCAGGGGTTAATAGGGCTCCTATAGTAGGGTAACGGATGGTTGTCCCAGATACTAAGGTTTGCAAATCCCTGATCTGAACCCAGATGTGCCACAGTCAATGGATGTCTATATGATGGGCTGTGAGCGTGTGAAAAGATGTGTGTGGTCCATGGTGGCTTATAGGATGGATCACATACTGTATGTAAGAACCCGGTCAGGCTGGAGTCCTGATTCTGGGGTAGTATGGAGCTGGGGAAATAAAGCCAGGCGGCTGGTTCCGCCATTGGGACCCATAGGGCCCGTTGATATGGTAACCAGGGCTGTGGAGCCGGTAAATCACCGACTCCGACTCCTGAATTTCCCTGGCTCCGACTCCAACTCCGACTCCTTCATTCATGGCTCGTTTTTAAGTGATAAAATTATTGTAGGTCAATGGTAACATTAGGCTTTAATCATTATAATGACATAATAATAAAGATATTTAGGTAGAACATAATAATAATTCATAATAATAATATTCAGCACATTCTGCATTGAACTACTAGACCCAATTCATTATATATTTTAGGAGTCGGAACATTTTCTACCGACTCCAACTCCGACTCCACCAAAATGGGCAGCGACTCCGACTCCACGACTCCGACTCCGACTCCACAGCCCTGTAACCAGGGTGAATAAAAATCAATGTTTTTTTTTTTTAAAAAATCAAAACGGATTTTTTTTTATTTAAATCGGATTTTTTTTATTTAAATCGGATTTTTTTCAATAAACTGCTTTTTGAGGAAAATATTTTACCATCCAAAGGTTCTTCCATCATGAGATAATGCTGAGTTGTTTAACTCAGTAGAATAAAGGCTGTATATGTGTAACTTTCACAATGCCATGCTCTTCCAGAGGTTTCTGTAGGATTAGTGGGCAGTTTTTCTCCTATATTATCACAGACGCTCGCTTTACTTACGCAGTTCTCAAAACTGAATTTGACTTCGCAGAGGTCCCAGCCTCTTCTACACGGCAAAAATATTACAACATGAACAGAGTTGAGAAAAAGACCTTAATCCTATTGTTCTACAAACCTATGAATACAGAATCAACCCCTTCAGTGCCAAGTCCAAGAAGTTAGACCATAAGTTTCTGATTGTTTGGAGTGGAATAGATCTGCACAACACAAGAAGAATGTGAATCGAAGTGTGAGGAGGAGGAAGGGCAAGCAGACAAGAAAATGAAAGTGAAACTTTGAGCACAATACTGCAGCATAGCCACAGACAAGTCTGGATCTGTTTGTGTGTACAATCTGAGGTTTATTACATTCTTTCCTTATAATGGCAGCAGGCCGTAAAAGAGCTCCTTCGCCTATCGGTAAGGCAGGCATGCGTGCAAAATGCAAACGATGCAACAAAGAGATGCAAGGCCTCGTGACGCGAATGAGGCAACATCATGAGAAGTGCGGTGCTGAAGATGACCAAAGAAACACTTCTGAACAGGCAGGATCTTCAGGTTGGTAAACATTTTTATTGAATCCTATTTCTAAAGACTGAACTGTCATGTGTGAGAAAAATTATATTTCTTATTATTACTGCATGTTACTGTCATTTGGTACAGTTATGAAGAAAAACAAATATTCCTTTTGGGGCAGGGGCAGTGATGTGTTGTGTACAATAAGCAGAAATTTTATAATAAACAATAAAATAACAGCATTGACTTTTTTTGTTTAGGGGAATTCATAGATTCTGGAAACTATCCACCTCCAAGATCACCATCATCCTGTTCTACAGTTTCAGAGTTATCCATCCAGGATAGTGCTTCATTAGCAGCAGCATCATCATCAGACACCCACAGCCACATATCACCATCACCCAAAAGGAAGAAAAAACCTTTACCTCCTGGAACCACCATAGATAGGTTTGTGATAAGAACTAGCAGATTAGAAAGAGTTGATTGATGAAAAAATTGCCCAGTTTATTTATGCAACGAACTCTTCTTTCCGTCTGACTGAGAACCCACATTTCATTAATATGGTTCAGTCACTGAGACCAGGATACAGTCCACCCAGCAGAGCTGATGTTGCAGGGAAACTGCTGGATCAAGTGAATGACAGAGAAATGGAGCAATGTGCAACAGCTCTGGAGGGTAAAATTGTTAACCTAAGTATTGATGGGTGGAGTAATGTCCACAATGATCCTATTGTATGTGCTTGTATAACAACAGAAGACGGTAAAGTCTTCCTTGCACAAACAACTGATACGTCAGGAAATGCACACACAAGAAGTGGCAGTAAAAGCTATAACGACATGTGAACAAAAATTCAAATGTCTAGTACGCAGTTTGGTCACTGACAATGCTGCAAACGTATCCAAGATGAGAAGAGATTTAGAAGAGCAGGGAGGGAATACAAAGCTGCTAATAACATATGGTTGCAGTGCTCATTTGCTGCACCTCTTAGCTAAAGACTTAAATGTTCCAGAAATAAAGGCTAATGTTGTTGAAATTGCTAAATACTTCCGTAATAATCATTTTGCTGCAGCAGCTCTGAAAAGGATGGGTGGAACCAAGCTAACGCTCCCACAAGATGTTAGATGGAACTCTGTGGTGGACTGTTTTGAGCAGTATATCAAAAACTGGCCTATTCTGATGACACTTTGTGAAGAAAATCGAGATAAAATAGATGGCACTGTCACGGCCAAAATCCTCAACATTGGGCTTAAGAGAAATGTTGAACATATGCTGAGCTTCGTGAAACCCATCTCTCAAGCTTTAAACAATATACAGAAAAATAGCTGTTTTATTGCGGATGCTGTTGAAATTTGGAAGGAACTGAGTGAACACTTAAAAACAGAACTACACATGGGCAGAATTAAATTACAAGCAGTAAACAAACGAATGGGACAAGCACTGACTCCAGCTCATTTTTTGGAAAATATTGTTAATATCCAATATCAGGGTCAAAACCTAAGTCCTGAGGAAGAGGAGTTGGCTATGACATGGGTATCCAGCAATCATCCATCTTTAATGCCAACTATAATAAACTTCAGAGCTAAGGGGGAACCATTCAAGAAATATGTTTGCTGAAGATATTTTAAGGAAGGTCACACCAGTAAACTGGTGGAAGTCACTTAAGCGCTTGGATTTAGAGACTGTTCAAGTAATGATTTCACTTTTAACAGCAGTAGCTTCTTTTGCAGGCGTTGAAAGAATATTCTCTTCCTTTGGACTCATTCATTCTGAATTGAGAAATCGGTTGGGACCCAATAAAGCAGGAAAGCTTGTTTTTCTTTTCCAGATTATGAATAGGAACAAAGAAGAAGATGATGAAGATGACGACAAGTGAGCTACAGAGGACAGCAGGGACAGTAGTATTTAAGTTTTTCATGTGTCGGCTGGGCTGACAGTCTAAGTTTCTTAAAATATATATATATTTTGTTTAGCCAAATTAGTTAACAAACATGGATGTTTGTTTAAGCAAATAACTTATGCTGTAATGTTGTTATTGTTTCAGTTGAATAAATCTATTTAAATTGTTATTAAGGTAAGGATTATTTTTCTCCTTCCTAAGTACAACAGAACAGTGGTGTCCAAATATGAATGATTAACTCATTAAACTGGGGAGAAAAAAGTAATATAAAAAGTGATTCTAAAAATCTTCATCTACTTGCATGTTAAAGTAGCAAGAACTAGTTTAGGTAGAAACTTTGATTTAAATCACTGATTTAAATCAAGCCTTACTGACTAGTGATTTAAATCGGTTAGATTTAAATCAAATCCACCCTGCCTGTAACTGATGTATTGTTAAATGTATGTGAAATGTAGATAGGCCGGAGGCCGTAGCCACCAAGGGAGCGGTTGTTAGAGCTCCATTGGGGACAGAGAGGTGGTTAAAGGTCCCGGGTAACTACAAGATGCTATGTGCAATATAAGTGTTATGTAATGTTATATGTAAATATATGGTGTATTTATGTATGGTGTTTATAATCAATGTGATATGTGTCAAACATACTACCCGGGTTATGTTATTATATGTGAAAAATAAACGGGTTGACATTGGTTAAATTATAAACACGTGTTCTTGTCGTTATGCAAGCGGGTTCCCCGGGTGCTACCTCACAACTGCTAAAGTGAAAGTGAACAGCGCTGACACCACTTGCCTGCGCTTTGCAGGCTCAGCTTCCCCCAGCTCTTTCTGTGTCCGTATCCGTCAAAATCCCGAATCCGGACACACAAATGGCATTCAGAGTTTATAATCCGAGCCTTTCTGTTCCTGTCCGTGGGGTCCTGCAAAAAACAGGATCCCACCGACAGGAACCAAATCGTAGTGTGAAGCCAGCCTTAGGAAATCCTGAAAACCTGACGTGTTTGCGGCCCTCGAGGCCTGGAGTTGGAGATCCCTGGTCTAAATCCTCCACACACTTAATAGCACTTTATCTGTACTTGTAGAGATCCTGGCTGGTGACCGGTTCATGCAGCATTATGTGAATCCCCTATTTATTATATTAATGGCTAGACCATGTATGACAAGCAGTTTTTATAATTTACATTTTGTGCCTCCCCTATTTCCTCATAGATTGTAAGCTTGCGAGCAGGATCCTCACTCCTCACAGTATCTGACTATATTGTTACAAATTGTCTGTACATGTCCCCTCTGAATTGTAAAGTGCTACGGAATATGTTGGCGCTATATAAATATTATTATTAATTTGTATCGTCCCAACTGTCATGACACTCACATGATGCAGTTTGGCAATTTTTTCGGCCAAGAGATGAGCTGGATAATGCCATTTCTCTTTTTTTGGGAAATCTTCATGGCTGCTTCTCAATTTCAACCAGTGACCTTTTGCTTGGAAGTTTACCCAATAACATGCTGAGCTATTAGGGAATGCGAGAACGGGTTGTAATTTGTAGTGTACAGGAAGAAAAAGATTTTTCCACCACCAATTAAACATATGCTAAATAGTTGCAAGTCTAATTTATGTAGGGGATTGCCAAGATGATTGTTTATTAGTATACAGCAGCTCAGTTCCCTTTGAAGTGATTAGGAGCTCAGTTGCTGTACTGAATGTATGTACACATTTTACTTTTAGCCATCGTGAGACATAACTATTGATCTTCGAGGTGCTTGGTGTTTTACCCTAATTTACCTGATATTGCTGACCTATCCTCAGAAGAACCCATTTCAATGATGGAACCTTTGAAATAAAATTAAATTAATTGAGTAACTTTGTTTCCATTTGACAAATGAAACTTATTTAACTTTGTGTTCTCATACAGACCCAGACAAGAATCCGTGGCTGGATGAAAAGGAGAAACTAGGTTTGGACTTTCCAAATGTACGTGGGGAAAAATAAATTAATATTTAAAAATGAAATTAAAGTTGTTTTAAATACAGCATATACTATATAGTCTGTAGCACAAAAGGTTGCATTTAGTCACTTGACTGTTTTTCACTAGCTTGTGTACCATGCTCAATTAAGACTCTTAGTTCACTTCTCTATATTATAGAACTTCACATAATCCATACCTAGGAACTCTGAAAGAGGGACATGCACTGTGGTGCTGCAATGGTTTCTATTTTGCGCTAACCCATTTGCCTAACCTCGACCAGTCCTTTATACAGTGTGTACAGAAAGTATTCAGACCCCTTTACATTTTTCTCTTTGTTTCATTGCAGCCAATGGTAAATTCAAAAAAGTTCATTTTTTTCTCATTAATGTACACTCTGCATCCCATCATGACTGAAAATAAAATGTAGATATTTGTGCAAATTTATTAAAAAAGAAAAACTGAAATATCACATGGTCAATAAGTATTCAGAATCTTTTGCTCAGACACTCATATTAAAGTCACATGCGGTCTATTTCCTTGTGATCCTTCTTGAAATGGTTCTACTCCTTCATTGGAGTCCAGCTGTGTTTAATTAAACTGATAGGACTTGTGTCACTGTTGACTGCTTCTCAGTCCAAGTGAATTGTTCTGCTGCTATTTAAACCAGATTTTTTTTTCTTTTTTACTCAGTCAGGGTTGATATTGAAGGTGCAGTTGCTGAATGTGTGGTGGGCTGCTCTGCAGGTAGTGATATAGGTTTATAAGGTGATCATGCCCCTGGTCTTTAAATAGCCTCCCCTTCCTCCAGAGGGTGTAGTTGATAGTTTCTGTGCCTTTGAGGTTACAAAAGAATTTCTGCAGTACTCAATGTTCCTGAGAGCTCAATGGCCTCCATAATCCTTAAATGGCAGAATTTTGGGACCACCAGAAGTCTTAGACCTGGCCCTCCAGCCAAACTTAGCAATCGTGGGATATTAGCCTTGGTGAGAGAGGTAAGGTAGAACCACAAGATCACTGTGGCTGAGCTCCAGAGAGGCAGTAGGGAGATGGGAGAAAGTTCCAGAAAGTCATCTATCACTGCAGACCTCCACCTGTCGGGCCTTTATGTCAGAGTTGCCCTACGGAAATCTCTCCTCAGTTCAAGACATGTGAAAGCCTGCATAGTGTTTGCAAAAAAAACACATTTTAGGACTCCCAGACTATGAGAAATAAGATTCTCTGGTCTGATGAGACTTTTGGTGATAATTCTAAGGCCGCTTTCACATTACGGATTTTTAAAATCTGATGCTGTCCGATAAAAATCGGACAGCATCGGACCGATTTTGGGCCCCATGCAGCCCTATGGGCATCGGACCGAATCGAATGTGCACTAAATGCCATCCGATTTGGTCCGATCCGATTCTGTCCGATTTTTTTATCGGTGCAAAAATCGGAGTGCACATCCGATCCGACCTGATCAATTTAACATGGGGCCCTATGGAGAAGGGTCCGAGGAAACATCTGATGTCTCCTCGGACCCGATTTTACTGTACTGAGCATGCTCAGTACAGTAAAACTGCTCCAAACTGGGAGCGCAAGGGTTAAAAAAAAAAAAAAAAAGTTTATGCTCACCTCCCCCGAGCCCCCGCCGTCTTCCTGCCAGGCTCCTGGTGGCTCCTGCAGGCTCCCGGTGGCTGCAGAGGTCTTCTTCTGCTGTATAGGACCTGCGGTGATGTCACAGTCATGTGATCGCGGGTTACCATGGTGGAACCTGCTGTCACGTGACTGTGACATCACCGCAGGTCCTGTACACATGAAGACCTCTGCAGCCACCGGGAGCCTGCGGAAAGCCACCGCGAGCCTGCAGGAAGACGGCGGGGGCTCAGGGGGAGGTGAGCATAAACTTTTTTTTTTTTTCTTTTTTTCAGCCCGGAGGCTACGATTTAATGCCGGAATCTGATGCCTATTTGGCATCCGATTCCAGGCATCAGAGGGAGCCGATGCTGTCCGATTTATATCGGACAGCATCGGCTCCCTAAAAATTGTTATGTGAAAGTAGCCTAAGTGGTATGTGTGGAGAAAACCAGGCACTGCTCATCACCTGCCCAAATACAAACCTAACAGTGAAACATGGTGGTGGCAGGATCATACTATGGGATGTTTTTCAGCTGCAGGGACAGGATGACTGGTTGCAATTGAAGGAAACATGAATGCGGCCAAATACAGAGATATCCTGGATGAAAACCTTTCCAGAGTGCTCTAGACCTCAAACGTGGCCGAAGGTTCATCTTCCAACAAGACAATGACCCTAAGCACACAGCTAAAATAACAAAGGACTGGCTTCACAACAACTCTGTGACCATTCTTGACTGACCTGGCCAGAGCCCTGACCTAAACCCAATTGAGCATCTCTGGAGAGACCTGAAAATGGCTGTCCACCAGCGTTTACCATCCAACCAGACAGAACTGGAGAGTATCTGTAAGGAAGAATGGCAGAGCATCCCCAAATCCAGGTGTGAAAAACTTGTTGCATCATTCCCAAGAAGACTCATTTCTGTATTAGCTCAAAAGCGTGCTTCTACTCAATACTGAGCAAAGGGTCTGAATACTTATCTACATTTCTGTTATTTTTTTTTTTTTTAAGTCAAGATGGGATGCAGAGTGTTAATGATAAAAAAATGAACACTTTTGAATTTACCAAATGGCAATGAAACAGAGCTAAAAATTTAAAGGGGTCTGAATACTTTCTGTACCCACTGTATGTGCCTGCACTAAAATATTATACACACAGTATATTGTCTCCCACGCACAGTATGGTGCCCCTCTCTACAAACTACATTCCTCAACACACAGTATAATGAGCCCCACGGTATATTTCCCTATTAACAGTTGCCCCCACAGTTTATTCCCCCACAAGTAGTATAATGTCCTACACTCCCCCACATTGTGTTGCTCCTCAAACACTACATTCCCCCACACATTGATGCCCTCCACATACTGTACATACTCTACAGTCTGATGTCCCTCATATTGCACCCTAAAGTATGGTGGCCCTCTCACTACATTATCCCCAAACACAATATGATGCTCTTGCCCACACTACCTTCTGACAAAGAATAATTTGATTCCACTCACACAGACTACATTCCCAAAACAGTATAATAATTATCACTATTTCACTATATTACTAATTATTACTAATACTATTATATAATTAATAGTATTATAATGTAATAACATTCTAGTATGCTATAAATTAGGACTGAAATATACTGCCCCTACTTTATATGGGGAAAACCTGGTGACAGATTCCATTTAATTTACAATTATTCGACAGAGCATCCTAGTTCGTATGGCATGAATTTGTGAGCAGGACTTATGCATTTTATTCATGTAATTTGTTTCAGTCTATAGTCTAGTTAGTGATATTACCAAGTTATGTATTACACAGTTGCCCTACCTTTTGGACGGTGATGTTAAATTGACTCAGAGTAACGCTATTCTCCGCTACATTGGCCGCAAGCATGGATTATGTGAGTATGAACTTCTTATAATTTCATAGTATTAAGCATGAAAGAAGACTCAAGTCCATTAAGGTTAACACCCATGAAGGACGAGAAAAAATCCTACCCAACTCCATGGATGCACAATCAGACTAGTTCACTGAATCAATGTTCTAATCCAGGGGTCTCAAACACGCGGCCGAGGGCCGCATGCGGCCCCTAGGGCTTCACTATGCGGCCCACGGCACCTTGGACAACTTAATGATGCATCGCCCCAGTGCAGAGGGCCACTGCAGTCCCTGCTGTGTGATGACTTCGTCCATGGCACTAACAAGCTCTGCCACTCAGCAAGATCAATGCAAGCTGCCAGCCAATGAGAGGCCAGCAGCTGACGGCGGAATAGGACGTCACCTGCGGGCCTCTGGCTGGCAGATTGCATTGATCTTGCAGAGCAACAGAGCTTGTCTGAGCGCGGCTGGAGGAAGTCATAGCACAGCAGAGGCCAGAAGTCAGCACAGGGAGGCCAGAAGTCAGCACAGCGGGGACCACGGCGGCCCCCTGCATTGCAGCGATGCATCATTAAAGTGAGGAAAGTGTGAGTGTGTTGTGTGAGTGAGGATGTGTGTATAAGTGTGTGAGAGTGTGTATGAGAATGTGTGGATTGTGTGAGTGTGTGTTGCGTGTTGTGAAAGAGAGTATGTATTGTGTGTGTGGGTTTGTGTGAGTGTGAATGATGTGTAAAAGAAGTAGAACAGATGGGGGGGCATCACTATAAAAGTAGATCAGGATGGGGACATCACTACAAAAGGGACCAGGATGCAGGACATCGCTACTAAAGGGGATCGGGATGGGGACATCACTACTAAAGGGGATTGGGGACATCACTAGAAAAGGGGATCAGGATGGGGATATCACTAGATAAGGAGATCAGGAAGGGGATATGACTACAAAAGGAGATCAGGATTGGGAAACATCATAAAAAAATTGCATCAGGATGGGGACATCACTACAAAGGGTATCAGGATGGGGGACATCACTAGAAAAGGGATCAGGATGGGCGACATCAGTAGAAGAGGACATTACTACGATGGGACATTACTATAAGAAGGGGATCAGGATTTGTACTTTACTACATTGAGCAAAAAGTCTGGTATTACTAAAATATCACTTAGTCCTACGACAGATGTGGCCCCCACTATAAATGTTTTTCTATGTGCGGCCACCAAACCAGCCGATTTGAGACCCTGTTCTAATCAATGAATTAGTAAAAATGATCTGTAATATTGTATTTTCCAAGAAAGGCATTCAGCCCCTGCTTGAACCTTTTTTTTGTTTTAACAAAAGAACCATTACAACATTATGTTGCAGAGAATTGTATAAGCTCACTGCTTACATACTATTTGGGCTTTTGCTGATTTCCCTTTGTCATTTTTATCTGTTGTAGGTTATCTCTCATGAGCACAGATATTGCAAACTAGTCGTGTCTGCACTCATGTACTTTCCGCTTAGGCTGCTTTCAACTGTGTATTATAACCATCTTGGCTGTCCGTTGTAAAACGGACAGCACGGATCCGATTTGGCCCCCATGTATCCCTATGGGATCTGATCGGATTGGCCTAATTGCCATCCGATTTTGTCGGATCTGATTTCGGTCGATTTTGGGCAGCGATCAAATCAGACCGAATCGATCGACATGATCCGTGGCACATAACATTGGCTATGGAGCACAGTCCGAATATCGGATGGATTTCTCGGACCCGATTTTAGTGTATGAGCATGCTCAGTACATTAAATCGTCCTAACATCTAATTTCACTTCCAAATGTAATATTGTTGCGGAAGTGAAATTTTAAGTGAAAGCAAATGTTTAAAAAAAAAAAATCGATTCTCACCTGTCCTGCGATCCACCACCATCGGCATCTCCGGGTGTCACATGACCGATTACCGCGAAAACCGGTCATGTGACCGATGACGCTGAGCGGGTAGCCCCGCCAAGCCAGGTCCTTTCAGCATCCAGGGCTAGATGCCGCACATCGGGGGATCGCAGGACAGGTGAGAATAGTTTTTTTTATTTTTAACACTTGCTTTCACTTAAATTTCACTTCTGCAATGTACACATACATTGCGGAAGTGAAATTACCCCGCACAGCTCATTCTGTGTCCGGATCCGTGATAATCATGGACCCGGACACAGAAATAGGTCACCCCTGTGGTGTCCGTTCCTGTCTGTGGGATCCTACAAAAAGTAGGATCCCACGGACAGGAAAAAATACGCAATGTGAAACCAGCCTTTAGCAGAGGGGTGCAGGGAGCTGCCTATTGTTTTTAGATGCACTAGTCTTGTCTGTAAATGTAAGTGTTTATTTAACTGTTTTTTTTCTCTTTAATCCCGAAACTGGATACTGTCTTCACTCAGCATCCTGTGCGTGTGTGCTTTAATTAAAAACATTTTTTTTTTTTCAAATTTGGTAATTATATGAGCAATAAAGTGAAAGATGTTATCAGATTAGAAGCCATGCTGTGAGCCTTAGGGTATGGACAACTGTCGTGAAAGACGACTGCAATGTGTGATTTTATCGCATTGCCGTTGGACCAATGTTATTGTATGTCCGAGAGCACATTGGCGAATGTCAAATGCTTTTTTCTCATCAGGTTAACGGACGAGAAACAAATCGCAACATGCTGCGACAGTATGCGATTCACGTTCGAGACTCGCCAATGCAAGTCAATGGGTCCGACAAAATCACGGACAGCACACTGACAGCACACGGACCATCCGAGAAGCATCTGTTTTTTTTCACTGATGCATTATCTGTCTGTAAATAGAGTCCTTGGAGCCTCATTTAGGAGTCTCAAACACGGGACTAGCCAAATATCCCTCCAGGGAAGGACCTAGCCATAACCACCATATTAAGTGTCCCTTTGAGTCAATATCCAGCTCTTTTACAAGCTTAAAGATATGACAAGGGAATTATGAAAGCCAGGTATCCATCCACAGACAGTTGAAAGGGCCCTTAATATGGTGGTTACGGTGGTCTCCTCAAGGAGCCACCCCTTGGCTGGGTCCTTCCCTGGAGGGATATCTGGCTAGTCTTGTGTTGAGACTCCTAAACGAGGCTCCACGTACTCTATGTGCATATTCGTATTTCCCAGGGGGAAATGCATCATGGATTTCATTGTGTTTGAGCGCATTTGCCGGCTGCCCGCCGTGTTTTCTTTGACTGGTCTCCCTGAGATCAGGGATTTTATTTGTGACATTATCCGTCTGTAACTCAGACAACTGTAAAATGTTCCTGTAAATGATTATACAGTAAATAGCTGCTGAGTAAAGAAACGGATTGTACACGGATGTCGCATGGAGCAAAAAACGGATTGTCACTCGTCCAACTCTCCTGCATTAGAAACAGACCATTTTATTTTCACGCCAGTGTGTTTCCACCCTTAGTATTAGTAATGCAATTGCAGGTTACAAAAGAAAGAAATGGATATTATGACTAAGAGCTATTCTAATGGTATGCTTACATGTGGCGTTTTTGCTATGTTTTTTTCTCTGCAGCATAAATAACATTGTTGGCAGGAAAATAAACACTTTTTCTCTGTTTTTTTTTCTTGCGCTTTTATTTTGTGATTTCTTTTTTTCCCATTTGCTACACATGTGAGAAAAGCTCAAAGAATTGACATGCTGCTGATTTTAAAAAATGCTTGGATGCTTTAAATCTGTCATGAAAAAATAAGCAGCATGTGCTTGAGCGTTTTGATTTTTCATTCACTTTGCTGGCATTGTGAAACTCTGAAAAAAATGCCACATATGCTCTAAAAACCATGATTTCTCCTAAAGGGAATTTGTCGGTAGGTTTTTGTTATATAACCTGACAAAGACCCTGATTCTTGCGATGTATCATTTTGTATACAGGGTGCAGCAGTTATGATGGAGCTACAGATTTCTCTGCTGCATATCTAGCAGAGCTCCGTTGTTGGATCTGTGTCTAAAGGGCCCGTACACGCTCCAACGATCCGACCTGACTGAGATCGTTGGGACATCGTTTATTGATCGCTAGTGAGGTGCCTCTAGCCCATGGCCTACGCTAACTAAACTTGAAGCTTGGGCCACAGTGCCAAGCCACATTTTGCTTACTTTATTTCTTTGCGTTACAGGTGGTAATACTGAAAATGAAAAGATCTTTGTATCAATGTTTGAAAATGAAGCTATGGACTTTCGGATGCAGATTGCTTTACTTTCATATAATCCTCAATTTGTAAGTAAAACCTACATTGGCACTGGTTGTCTTTCATACCGAGGACTCTGCAATAATATGAAATAATGGTTATTATGCACATTCTTGCTTACAAAAACACGCTTTTTTTTGCATATATAGTGCTTGATTGTTAAATTTATGTCATCCCACCTCAGTTACATCTATACATTTTCCTCTATTCATTAGAGGAACTTGAATCATATGATCTCAAGTATGACTACCAGTCTAGTATATTTGCTAATGTATAGACATGCAAATTGCCTCTTCATAGAGAGATTGGCTTCACACTATGTTTTTTACTATCCTGTTCTGTTCGTTTTTGAAACAAACAGAACAGGATCGTTTTTAGCCCCCATGTATCCCTATGGGCCAGATTGGCCCTAATTGGCCATCCGGTTTTGTGAATTCGGTACAGGATTAGTTTCTGTCCTGTTTTTCACCGGTCCCTAAAACGATGCCTGCAGCATTTTTGGGCTCCGGTGACAAAACAGGACCGAAACTAATCCTGTCCTGTCCGCCACTCTTATCATGGGGGCCTATGGCACCGGTTACGGGAAACAACAGAATCGTTTCCCAGATACGGTGCCAGGGTACAGAGCATGCACAGAACAGGTGTGCTGCTCTGTACCCATGGTAAATCTGTCTAATATGACTTTAGCAGTGTATCTATATACACTACTAAAGTGATATTAAATATAAGGATGGTTAAAAATAAAAAATCATACATACTCACCTTCCGGCGCCAACAGTGTCCCATGCTGAATCTCCCGGCCACTCAAGAACCTGCATGATGTCACTGAGAGGGCGGGGCAACCCGATCACATGACCATATTAGCGCGGGTTTTAATTGGTGCTGATGCGGTCATGTGACTGGTTTGCCCCACCCCTCCCAGGGACATCATGCAAGGTCCTCAAATGCCAGGAGATTCAGCCGGAAGTTGCCGGAAGGTGAGTATTTATGATTTTTTTATTTTTAATTATCCCTTTATTTAATATCATTTTAGCAGTATATATAGATATACACTGCTAAAATGATATTAGACAGCACTTGTCACACAGCGCTGACAGCGGCTCGGCTCCCTGCTGCTCTTTCTGTGTCCGGATACTGGACCAGACACAGAAATAGCATCTGAAGGTGCCAGTCCGGTGCTGTCTGTTCCTGTTCGTTTGGATCCTGCTAAAAACAGGATCCAAACGAACAGGGCGAAAACATAGTGTGAAGTAAGCTAAAGAAGATTTGAACTTTAGTGCCACCTATTGGAGGTAGCAATCCTAAAAGTCAATATCAACTCTTTAACAAGCATTGCCATATGACATGGGATGAAAGCCAAACCATGATCTCAGTTTGTAGACATGGTGTTTGGGACTATTGTTCCACCTCTGTACAAATCAAGAGATTTGATTTGACTCTCTGAGAGGCTTCTGACTGGGGTCTACCTGGGATAGTTTCTCCTTGGGAGGAGTGACATGTCACTCCACAAGGAAAAACGTTACTCCTTGGACCCCAAAGTATAGATTTATTACTTTTATTTATTTTTCTAGATATCAAAATTTTCCAGTGCACCAAAAAAGAAAGTGTAGAAACAATCATTTCATTTTACTTTTTTAGGAACAGCTAAAGGGACCATATCTTGAAAAGCTACCAACTGTATTGGCAAGATATTCTCGATTTTTGGGGGAAAGACATTGGTTTGTTGGGGATAAGGTAATTTCATTAAAGTGGAGAATTAATTTTTATAACTTAGATGCTAACATGCCTATATACCAGTAATTTATGGTGTAACGTATACTAATTTTATGATGTATTTGTCTTCAATCTCCAAAGGATTACTATTGCAGATATTGTGATATATGATGCCTTGGATCAGCACAAAATTTTGGCTCCTACCTGTTTGCAAAATTTTAAGAACTTGCAGGACTTCCTTACAAGATTTGAGGTAAATGTTTTCTGTACTGTGTTGTTGTTTTTTTTTTTTTTTTTACAAAGCTAACAAACCTGGAAAAACTCATTTTATTCTTTAAAATGCATCTAAAAATGAAATATCATTGCAGATTGTCTGAAAAATATCCCATTCTTCTTATGTACAGTTCCTGGAAGGCCTGTGTATTTCCCAGGAAACAGACAACCTGTGTAGTATGGTTTTGTAGTAAGATAACCTTCCATCCACCTCATACTTACTTCTTACCAACTTACCACAGATAAACATGTAAGGGACTTGTCGCATCAGTGTTTATATAGAATTACGGCAGATTTCGCCACATCTGCCGGAGTAACGGCCAACTTGCAGCACAAATGTGGTAAACCCTATTCATTCCCTATGGAATTTATGGTCAGGTGCGGCAAGTGCGGTTTTGCCGGATCCAGCAAATCTGGCACTTGCAGTGGCGCAAAAACAAATGCTGCTAAACAGCGCTTTACTTTGGACCTCCCACCCTGAGATGAATGTTGCCCAGATCCAGTAAAACTGCAACTTAACGCCGCACCTAACCGCACATGAGTCGCCGCATAGAGAAATGGGTAATGTGGGCTTGCCAGCATAGCATGGAATCCCGTTAATGTGGCTGAGTATGTGGCATAAATCTGGCTTGGATCTGCCGCAGCAAACTTTGGAGTACAAACGCCTGATGTCGAATAAGGCAGTGTCCCTAAGAGACAGAATACAGCATGACTGCAGGATCAGATTACCAGGGATTGTTTGTTACCATAGAGTCACATAGATCTACCCTGGAGCAGTGGACACCATGAGAGGAGATGTTTGAGTATTACTATTCTCAATATTGTTGCTCCTGTTCTTTATGAGATGTACCCTAAATGTTTTGTTAAAACACCACTCCAGTTTTTTTCATTGCTGGTGTGGTGATTTTAATCTAAGGTTCTTGCCCCCAAGTCTTATATTTACCCCCAGCATTTTCATTTTTTATCGGCACCACTCCCGCTGGTCCCAGGCAGTTTGTGACGACCTGGCTCACTCCAGTATTTTATGGTCACTGTGTAAGCCTATAAGATACTTGTTCTGGCTCTCTTAGACCTGCATTGGCCGGATGTCACCACAAGCTCTCAATCAGAAGATGAAATCACAACATTGTGCGGTGGACCTAGAGTGGTGCAGATAAAAAGTGAAAATGCTGGAGGGTGAGTATAAAAGTAGGAGCAGGGACCTGACATTTAAAGCACCACTCCCACAGTAAAAAACTAAATGCTGGAGTGGTGTTTTAACCATTTGCAAAGGTTTCTACTGTCTGCATTAACCCAGCATTACACTTACACTTAAAATTGACTGGATGTGGTTCACATGTACTGTGCTTGGAACTCTAACTTTTTTACTTTACTGTCCACACATCCATATGAGAGCTTGTTCCTGCGGGACAAGTTGCACTTTTGAAAGACACCATTCATTTTATCATGTGAATCACTGGTAAGCGGGATTAAAATTCCAAGTGCGTTGAAATTACAAAAAAAGTGTATTCCTCAATAGGTTTTATTTTTAATGTGTTATGTTCACGATACGGTAAAACTGACCTAGTAATATGATTCTCTAGATCAGTATGATGACGCACATCCAAACACGTATAGTGTTTTTAAGTGGTGACTAAAAATTTGGAAATGTGGGTAAAAAAAAAAAAAAAAAATCTCTTGAGTTGCCATTTTCCGAGACTTGTAATACTCTTTTTTGCACCCTGAGCTGACATTTTTACTGCCTCTATTTTGGGGAAGATGTGATGTTGTGCTTAGCTTTTCATTGCAATATTGCATTGGTCAAAAATAAATTTAATTCTTGCGTATTGATTTTGTTTTTTTTACTTGTTATTTTGGTTAGCAATCAGATTAATTTATCCTATATTTTTCTAGATTGGACTTTAATGACAGCACCAAATATATGTATTTTGTATGCATTATAATTTTTAATTTTAAAGTGGCAAAAGGGTAATTTGAACTTGTAAGGTTTTTTTTCCAATGTATAAAAATATTCTTTACTTCCATATGTTTAAAAATATTCTTTACTTATTACTGTATTTAATAGTTTAGTTAGTAGTGTCTTTTTATATTTCTCCACTATATTGAGAAAATATTAGTTTGTAATGTTTAATTGGGTGTGCAATACAAAATAAGGCTCCATTCACACTGTGCCTTTTTGGTCTGTTTTTGCTTGTCAGTTTTTGTAACCAAAATCAGGAGTGGAACAATCGGAGGAAAGGCCCTTTTGTTCCTCTAAATTTTGGGCGAAAGTGGGGTTGTGTCTTATAATTCGAATCTACTATGTGCTGTTCTATAGGGGAGGGTGAGTGGCTTTGGAGTGGTGTCAGGGGACTGGAGGAGGCTGGAACAGGCTGCAGCTACAGGCCGTGATCACATGGGCCCACTTATTAGGCTCATATAATATTCACTGCATCCCCCTGTCCTTCACCTCTCAGTGCTAAGAGGTGGGTGAGGGGACCAGTGCATATGATATGAGCCTAAATAAGCGGCCCATAGGATCAGCGGCAGCAACTGCAGTACCGTGTGATCCTGTATGGATAGTCGCTGCCTCCAACGCTTACATTGTTGGAAAGCAGTGACTATCCCGGTGATGGACGAGCATACTTGCCTTTACAATTGCTCCCTGCAGCCTGCGCCATCCCCGCTGTCTGTGCCGGCATCCGGTCATGTGAGCGGCACAGCACAGTGACGTCATCACTATGGCACAAACAAACGGACGGAGGAATGGCATGGGCTTCAAAGTAGCGATGGAGGGAGGAGAATATGAACGTTTATTATTTTTCAACTGTGCACCATCATGGAGGCCATTACCATCATGGGGGTGCTTAATGTTCCAGCATGGGGATACTGGCAATTAAGACTGACCCCATTTAACATTAAAAACATTTTTTTCTCTTTTCTTTCACCAAATTTGGGATGCATCTTCTAATTCGGTGTGTCTTATAAAGTGGAAAACATTTTATATTTGCAAGCTTTCAGAGCTCAAATGGCCCTTTCGTGATGTCAGATTACAAACTGACTCTCCTAGAACACTTTTTCATTTTCTGGGTGTAAGTTTTAACATAAAATTTTGTTCTAAAATAAAGTCCAGGGGTGAGCTACCAGAGATTTCCCACTGTGAACTTGTATTGGTTCTCATGCATGAGCTGAGCTTTGTTTTTTCTTTCCCAGCACCAACGACTGTGAGATGAAAGCTGTTTGTAATCACACTCCTCTCTTCTCTACTCCCTGCACTTTGTAATACTATACAGATGTGAAAAGAGGACAGCAAACTGTCATTACTCTGAGAACCCTACTCGATGCCATATGCTACTGCCTTTTTGAAATTTTCTATTAGGGGCTCCCATGCACATTAGGCTGTTGGCTGAACCTGTTGATGTCGACAGGTTCAGCTGACATTCTAATATGTAAGGTGACAATTTTTTTCTTATGATTACCAATCAAAGATTTCGATATCTTGCTGATTGCTTGGGATCCCCTCTCCCAAGTTTAGGGTGTGTCTCACTGAACTGGACTTTGCAGTTCCCCATCTGAATAGAGCGTAAATGAAATGTGTACCACTCTCCATTCATTGTGTATGTAACTGCAAGAGATAGCCGAACCAAATTTAGTCCAGGAAAAGCATCTCAGCTCAGCCTCAGAGAGTTTACTTAGGCTGGCTTCACACCACGTCACTATCAGGTCCGGGGCTGTCAGGGGTGAACCTGACAGCCTAGATCCGATTTGCAAACAAGAACCAGAGGGCAAATATGCCCTCTGGTCCTGTTTGTAGCCGGATGCTACAGAGCTCAGCTGTCCCCTGTGAAATGATGCTGAACCACTTGACAGGGGCAGCTCCCTGGTGCTGAAGTTCAGCGTAGCTCACGCTGAACTTCAGCAGCCGGCGTCCGGTTCCTGGATCCTCCTGGATCGGGGTAATCCGGCGCCATAGACTCCCATGTTAGAGAGCGCCGGATTGCCCCAGGTCAGGAGGATCCAATTTTGGCAGATTTTTCGCCCCGGACACAAAAATGCTGCAAGCAGCATTTTTGTGTCGGGAGAAAAATCTGAATATACCCGGATCCTCCCGGATAGATGGAAACCGGATGGGAGATAGATGCAATCCTGGCTCCATCCAGCCCCATAGGGCTGTATTATGGCAAAATCGGGTCCGGGGCTGTCAGGTTCGCGGACCTGATGCTGCCGTGGTGTGAAGCCAGCCTTACAGACACATGGCGTTAAAAGGATAGTTGTCAATTGAAACAAGGGAAAGGTTCTTAAATGTGTTAGACTATTCACACGTACATTTTATATATTCCCAAGTTTGATGCCTGAATCAACCACTAGTTTTCCAATCTAAACAGACTTATTTATAATATTTGAGACTGTTTGGGACTTGCAGTTGGTCTGGGCCTTGTGGATCAAATGTCTCGAAGAATTCTAAAAGATGGCTGCCACACCATTACCTACATTTCTGTTTTTGAACATCAGCAGCATAAATGGGGTTGTAACACATAGCCCTTGCTCTTATTGCAGCATCTTAAATAAGTTTTTAGCCTAACCCTGAAAAGGTTCATTTTGATTCTTTAGTGACTTACGTTTTAACTTTTTATTTTCTTTCTTGTTTCAGGCTCTTCCTGCTATTGCTGCATACTTAAAAACACCGCGCTGTAAGAAAACGCCTGTTAATGGCAAATCAGCTTTTTGGTCCAACAAATAACCTTGCGCACTACAGTTGTCCACTGATATTAGAGATCACAGGCAAATAATGTTTTTGTTCTATTTCTTCTGTCTTATCTGTAGACTGTTTTACAGTATTGGCAATATTTTTTTTGGTTGAAAAATAAACTTAGAGATTTTTCACAATCATGCAGTGAAAGCCTTCCTGTTGGTAAAGATTGTGTAAATCTTTAATACCATTATGGTTGTAATGATAAAATATAAAAAGAAAGTGTAAGATAATAAAGCTACACATTTATAAAGATACATTGTTTTTCCAGTGTCTTTACTGAACATTTAGTTTGTCAATAATTTTTTTTAAGTCCAGTTAATTTGTATTCTATAGTAACCCCTTCACGACCTATGATGTACATATACGTCATAGTTGTCAAGGAGTTCCTGACCCATGACGATCATGTGAGCACATGAGTTGTGATGGGACTTTGACTTATGTGAAAGCCAAGCCTCTGCTCTCACAACCAGGAGAGGTTCCTGTGCTGCCCTGTGCTGCTAAACTCCTTTGATGCTGCAATCAATAGCATTTATAGCATTTAGGAGGCAGGAACAGGAGTGCACTACATCTCCCAAACATTCAGGACCCCACTAAATGATTAAGGGGGCCCAATTGTTGCCATTGCAACTGGATGTAGTCATGTCGACCTCTGGGTCACCCAGCTATGGCAAGCCTCAGAGACTATACCAGTAGCATGATCTGAGAGGCTTGTATCTGTGTAATACTAACAGGCATAATCCGTTGCAATGCTGGTGCATTTCATTGGATTAGCGTAATAAAAATTAATGTTCCTCATACGGACTAAGGCTGGTTTCACACTGCAGTTTTTTCCCTGATCAGGTTTGTGTGTCAAAACCAGGAGAGGAACCAGGAGAGGAACTTGCAGAGAAAAACTATAATTGAAAGATTGACACCTGTTCTGAGTTTTGGAGCCACCCCTGGTTTTGACACACAAACTTGATTGAACCTGATCAGGGAAAATCCTGCAGTGTGAAACCAGCCTAAGTAAAAAAAGTTGAAAAAATTGGCAATTTTTAATTTTTTTTTTTTTTGGTTAAATCAATTTTATTCAGTTTGAGGTAATAACAAAATAACAAATTCTCAAGTTAAACATTTTCATCAGGTGTAACAGTATTGTACATAGTGTATAAGGGGTCATCAGACCAACATATATAAAACCTCCTGTTACCATTTTTATGTTTGGTGGTTCTGGTTATGAATAATAGGCAGGAGGGGTACCAACAAACAAAACAGGTTGTTGATATTCTTATTTATAAGGAGAAAGATAACTAACAGTATAAGTATTTAAGAAAAATGAAGAAGGAGGAAAAAAAGAAGAGAGGTTTTCCCTCCCTCTTCCTTCCTCCTGATCTCCTCCAGATAAGTTTTTATATATCATGAAATTATTGACTACGAGGGTAATAAAGGAGATCCCAGGTTTGGTGAAGGTTTAGAAGCGAGGGAGGAGTAGAGAGTATAGAGTAGTGTGAGAAGAGAAGTAGGGTGTAGTATGAGAATAGAAAGATAGATAGGGGATAGGGGAGAGAGGATAGACTGGGACGCCGCAGATCATCCCACATCAAGATGTTCATTTTGAGAAGGCGTATATGTGTGAATAGGGATAAAGAGATATATAGATAAACGATAGAGGCAACAGGGTCGGTTGATGGCGAAGGGTGTGTCCCTATTTCCTTTGCGAGGGCATCCTTTAGATGTCATCTGTGGGGTTGTTAATCAACCAAGTCTTTAAGGCCTCCGACTTCCTGTAGTAAACCCAAGGGCTCCACAGGCGGTAGGTCCTGTCTGGACAACCCGCGTCAGATGAAGTGTGGCTTGCGAGTTCCTCTAGTCTGTGGATTCGGTTTAGCTCCGCTACCAACTCTGATCTAGATGAGTAACCTTCCAATTTCTGGCTATAATTGTTCTGGCAGCTGATAGGACAAACCTTGTTAATCCATTTTTGTATGCAGAAATGGATGTCTCTAGGGAACTTAGTAAAGCCACAGACGCCGTTACAACCATCTTGGAGGGGGAGATCATCCCAACCAGCTCCTTCACTTGTATCCAAAATGGTTGGATAAGATGACACTCCCACCATAAGTGGAGGTAAGTGCCAACTGCCTTTCCACATCGCCAACATGTGTTTGATATCGAAGGAAATATTGAATGGAGCTCTGCAGGGCATCGGTACCATCTGGCCATTACTCTATAGTTCCTCTCTTGGGAGACTGCCGATGTAGCTGATTTTTTTGTGTATAGGAAAATTCTTTCCCACCCCGCCTGGGATATCGATATCTGGAGGTCTCTTTCCCATTTGGATCTAAAATTGGGTTGGGTATGAGAACTTTCATCATGTGTGTCTAGGAACATTGAATATAATGTTGAAATCGTATGTGGGATCGTCTCAGTTGTCAGGCATATCTGTTCAAAGGCTGTCAGGGTCTATTGATCAGTTCCCAGTCTAAAGAACGAATAAAATCAGATAGGCCAGCGTGGAGCAGCCAAGCTTTTTGGGGAATATGTTTCCCGTGATATATTTCTTGTAGTGGTTTTATTCCTGAACTGGTGATATAGTCTCTCACCATCGGTAAAGAGTGTCCTCGGGTCCCCAGGAAAGAAGCTCCACTAGTTCCTAGCACGAAGGATGGGTTGCCTGCGATGGGCGTCAGGGGTCCGGGATGTGTTGTCAACTTTAGAGAGGGAGTGTTTTTTTTGAGGAAGGCAGATAGGTGAGATAGTATGAAGGAGAGGTTCGTGGATGAGCTACGTGTGGGAGCCAGATTGTTGCAAGTGGATTGATACCGTCATCTAATGCTTCAACATCTGTCCACAGTCTCCTGTCTTCGTGTTTGAATAAGTCTAATATACATTTGCCAAGTGAGGCTAGGTGATATATTATCATATTAGGTAGTCCTACTCCTCCCCTCCTCGTGCCTCTAGTCAGGGTGTTTTGGGATAGTCGAGATTTTTTATGTGACCATAAAAACGGGTGATCCCTGTTTTTAGTCTAGAGAAAAAGGAAGCTGGAAGGGTTATTGGGATGGCTTGAAAGTGGTATAGTAGTCTAGGTAGCAAGTCCATTTTAATAGTTTGAATCCTGCCCCACCATGACAAAGCGAGGCCGTTCCAGATCTTCATATCTCCTTCAAGTTTGGAAAGTAGAGGTGGGAAGTTTTTGATATATAGGTCATTTGGGTCCTTGGCTAACTTCACTCCTAGATATGTGAGTTCATCTTTTTTCCATTTAAAGGGAAACTGCGATTTTAGTAGCTTCACCACCAGGTCAGGGAGGGAGATGTTAAGTATTTCCGACTTAGAGGCGTTCATTTTAAAATTACTTAGGGAACCGTATAATGTTAATTCATCTACAATATTAGAGACAGTGATTAGGGGATTCGTGGCGAACAACAATAAATCGTCCGCAAATAGTGCCAGAGTGTGTTCTTTGGATTTCGTCACCACCCCTCGGATACCCGGGTTAGCTCTGAGGGCTCCCGCCAGGGATTCCATACATAAAATGTAGATCAAAGGGGACAGGGGACATCCCTGCCGTGTACCATTCTTGATGGGGAAGGGATCAGACAAACATCCTTAACCAGCACTCTCGCCGTGGGAGCCGAGTATAGGGCTTTAACCCTTCGAATCATCACCTCGTCCATACCCACATGTCTTAGGGATTCAAATAGGAAGCCCCAGTGCACCCTGTCAAAGGCTTTTTCAGCGTCAATGGACAGGATGCACATGGGGACCCCCCTCCTCCTCACCCTATCAATGAGGGCAATTGATCTGATCACATTGTCACGTGCTTCCCTCCCCGGCACAAACCCCACCTGTTCTTCATTGACCAATGAGGGCATGTGAATTTTTAGTCTATTTGCAATCAATTTTGAGAACATTTTTATGTCCACGTTCATCAATGATATTGGTCTGTAATTTCCACAGTGAGAAGGGTCCTTTCCGGGTTTCAAAATGATCGTAATATGGGCCATTAAGGCCTGGGGAGGGAAGACATCCCCGCCAGAGATGCTATTATATACTGATAGAAGTCTAGGTGCTAGGGTATCTGTAAAGGTTTTATAGAATCCCGAAGAGTATCCGTCTGGTCCCGGGCATTTTCCTTTTTTAAGTGATTTGATGACCTCGGTCACCTCATCCAGGCTAAAATCTGAGGAGAGATTAGCCGTGTCCTCGTCTGTCAAGGGGGATGGGCCAAATTTTTTTATATAGTCGTGGAGTGAAGCAGCCGGGGCCAGACCAGGTTCCCCCAACTCTCCCTCTTGAATATCATAGAGCGAGGCATAAAAGGAGCGAAAACATTTTGTTATATCCTTAGTGGAATGTACTTTAGTGCCCTCAGGTGTTACTACATGTGGAATAAATGTACGTTTAGTTCTAGGGTGAAGAGCTTTAGCCAATAATCTGCCCTGTTTATTTCCGGAGGAATAGTATATAGCACTAAGTTTATCCCTGTGTGTTCTATCTTTTTGATCTAATATTGTAAGTAATTTATGTCTTGTAGTGGACAGTTGAGTATAAATGATGGGGGAAGGATCTGATTTATGTTTGGCCTCTAAGTCAGATATTTGTTTTAGCAGAGAATCTATTTCTAGTGTTCTTAATTTTTTAAGTCTGGAGCCGTGTGATATTAGTATTCCTCTTAGTACTGCTTTAAAGGCCTCTCATTGGATGGCGGGGGAGCTGGTATCGTGTGTGTGATCTAGAGCGAAGTTGTGGATCGCAGAGGTCAGATCGCCTGCACAGGATGGGTCTTTTAACAGGTGTTCATTTAGCCTCCATGTATAGTCCCTTTTGGTCTGAGGGCCTAATTTTAGGGAGAAATAGATTGGGGCATGGTCCGACCATATAATGTTTCCGATTGAGGACCGGACCTCTCGATCTAGTAATGAATGAGAGATCATAAATTTGTCTATTCTGCTATATCCTTGGTATATTTGGGAGTAGTATGTGAAATCTCTATCATCTGGGTGTAGTACTCGCCAGACGTCTACCAGGCGGAGTGGGTTCCATTGTTTAGATAAGCTGTGGAGAGATGGTACCGATAGATAGGACTTACCAACAGAGGTGTCTTGCTTTGGATCTGATGGGAAGTTGAAATCCCCCCCCATTATGATGGGTGCGGTGCCAGCAAATTCTTCGAGTAGCCTGCGGATCTTGGAACCGGATCGGAGCATATGTCTATTGGGATAATATAGATTGACTATTACATAAGTGTATGACATGTATTCTAATTTGAGGAAGATATATCTTCCCTCAGGATCTATTTTTTGCTCTAATATGGATGGGTTGAATAATTTGGAAAAGGCTATTGATACTCCTTTAGATTTAGTTGTGGGGTTGGTACTATGGAACCATGTCGGGAAGTCTCTTGTGTCTACTTTCGGGAGGGCGTCAGTTCTAAAATGGGTTTCTTGTAATAGTAGGATGTGAATTTTGGACCTTTTTGCCGCCATCAAGACCTGCCGCCTCTTTTCTGGTATGTTCAGTCCTCTCACATTGAAAGAACAGTAATTCAGGTCAGATAGTTGTGCCATTATGATATTGAAAATAATATCTCATGTTTTCTGGTCATCATAATGGGAGACCCAGACAATGGGGTTAAGGGCACTGCCCTCCGGAGGCCACACTAGGTACTACAAGTTTGTAGACACCGCCCCCTCCGCTTATAAACCCCTACCGCAGGGAATATCCTCAGTTTTTAACTTAGTGTGCTCGGAGGTATCACACGCTTTGCTTGCACTTCACTGCATTCTCACTACTTACGTGATGGCGTCTGAAGACAAGGTAATATGGTCCCGGTCGGGGACCTTCGGCAGTCTCCCTGCTCACCCTTGGGAACACGCAGGTCGAGGTACCGGAGGGCCTAGAGCCTGGACACTTTGTGTCTCCCGGTACGCTGTCGCACTCCTTCCCATCCCTGTTTGGGGGCTCTGGAAAGTGGGAGACTGGAGCCTTGCACAGCTCCGCTCCATCCGAGGCCTCCCTAAATGGTGCTTACAGACCGGACTGGAGCCAGCCCAGTCCGAGGCCTCCCTAAATGGTGCTTACAGACCGGACTGGTGCTGCACCCCCGTCCGAGGCCTCCCTAAAGGTGCTTACAGACCGGACCGGCACTGAGGCACCTTGTGTGTCTCCTGTGTGCCTGGGGGTAGTGTCGGCACTATATGTGTTGGGACACTCAGACCGCGCGCAACCCTCGGGTCCGCGGTTCTGGCGGTGGACCCCGTGCTGGGGCCACTCTGACTGACCGCCCTGTGTCTCACAGGGGCTGCGGCTGTCGGCTCCAGACTTTGTCTGCAGCCTTGGTATTGTGTTTTGTGTGTGTCACGATACTTTCCCGCGCTGCGGGCCTCGGCGCCTTCATTACTGGGGCTCCTGAGGAGATGGAAGCAGCCCCGGCGGTGACGTCATTAAGGGGCGTGCGTGTGGCTTCCCGCGTGTCTTCGGCTCCGTCCACAATTGATTTGTCGGCGGCCATCTTCCCCTCACTTCCCGGCTGGGATCTGCTTGACGTGCACGGCTGCACTCATTACAGGGGAGACCGGAAGACTCGCGGAGGCCACACACGCACACACCGCTTCCTCCGCCGCATTACTGCGGTCGGTAAGCCGCCGGTTGTACCGGTTTGTCTCTTTAAAGATTGGCTTATCCCCCTGCTGTGGGAATGTCCTCAGCTGGGAAGAACGCTGCTAAGGCGGCCAGTAACACCACTACCTGTGCTACATGCAAAGGGACACTGGTGGAGGGGTCCTGCAATAACTGCGGACGCCCAGAGGCCCGGGCTGATACTGCTGAGACAACAGCCTCGGTGCTGTACCCTGTGGTCCATGTGGGCCCAGGGCCATGGGAGACACAGAACAAGATAAATGAATCTATGTTATCCCAGCTGTCCTCCATGTCGCAATCCCTGGAGGTACTGACCAGGAGACTGGACAATCCAGCGGCTCCTTCACATTACTCCAGAGTGTCCCCTGCCTCAACTATGAGACCCCTTAAGCGGACTCGACGTGAGGATTCACCCGAGCTCCAGACACTCTCTGAAGAGGAGGGTCTCTCTGAGGGGGATGAGGATGATGGGGGTTCATTACTCGGGTCCGTATCCGAACCACCAGAGGGGTGGAGGATCTGGTGTCCTCCATCAACGAGACTCTGCGTCTCGTGACACCCCCGGAGGAGGTGAACGTTCACCCGAAGGAGGTCTACCAATGGCTGCGGCCGGAGGCTAGACCAAGTGGTTCCTTTATGGACCACACTAACTTTGGAAGGGTGGTTAGAGCGCCCAGGATTCATCCTGGACGGCGTTATGTCCGTAAATCCAAGGACAATCGCTTCCCCTTTCCTGAGGAGGTGCTTCAGGAGTGGTCGCAGTCCCCTAAGGTGGACGCTTCCATGACCAGGATTGCTGCACGCTCTCTGTTCTCTGCCTCTGATAGCTCCTCATTAAAGGATGCGACAGATAGACAGGTCGAGCAACTCGCCAAGTCTTCTTATGAGGCTGTGGGGTCTTCATTTGCCCCTAATTTTGCCGCGGTCTGGACTCTGCAGGCGATCACCTCCTGCTTGGATGGTATCGCGGACCTGGCAGGGTCCAGTTCAGAAGTCCTGGCGCTTACTGATAGAGCAAGGGCCTATGCGGATTACGCCAGGACGGCAGTACTGGAAACTGCAAATCGCTCTGCTGTGGCTTCAGCCAACGCTATAGCGATCCGCAGGTTATTGTGGCTGCGTCTTTGGGACTCAGATGCCACGTCTAAGAAGATTTTACAGAATCTTCCGTTCTCTGGCGACAGGCTTTTTGGTACCGAACTGGACAAGCTGATTAAGGATTCTGCTGAGTCAAAGATTCCACAGAATAAACCTAAGCCACGGTATACCGTGAAAAGGAACCCAAAACAGTGGTCCTTTCGATCCAGTTCACAGCCATCAGCATCGTCTGCCCGTGCGGACAGAGGGAACAAGTCCTCTACTCAGTGGCGTCCCAAGCGTCGCCAGAAGAAGCCGGCGGGGGCAGCGGCTGCCACCCCCAAACCCACTTCCGCATGACTCGCGCTCTCCTCCTGCCTCCCCACAGGTGGGGGGCCGCCTGTCTCTTTTTCGGGACAGATGGCTACTCCAGGTCCAAGATCAGTGGGTACGAGATATAGTCTCCAGAGGCTACAGGATAGAGCTGACGTCTCAGCCGACACACCGATTCCATCGATCGGTCCCGTCTCCAGAAAAAGCTCAGGCTTTTCATCTGGTGTTGGAGGGTCTCCGCAGAGACGGAGTAGTGGTCCCAGTGCCTTCCGGGGAGAGGTTCCGGGGTTTTTACTCCAACCTCTTTATCGTCCCAAAGAAGGACGGCTCTTTTCGCCCGGTTCTGGACCTCAAGTTGTTCAACCGTCACGTGTTGGTTCGGAAGTTCCGCATGGAATCCCTGCGCTCCGTAATCGCGGCTGTGTCACAGGGGGACTTCCTAGCGTCCATAGATATCCGGGACGCTTACCTTCACATGCCCATTGCACCAGCTCATCAACGCTGGTTAAGATTCGCAGTGGAGGACGAACACTACCAGTTCGTGGCTCTCCCTTTCGGTCTGGCCTCGGCTCCGCGGGTGTTCACAAAAGTGATGGCCTCTATGATGGCTCTCCTGCATGTGCAGGGACATGCCGTCATCCCCTATCTAGACGACCTTCTGGTCAGGGCGCCATCGGAACACCTGTGTCGGGTGAGCCTGGAGGCGACCATGAAGTCTCTGGAACATTTTGGGTGGCTTCTCAATGTTCAGAAATCGACCCTGGTTCCGACCCAGTCACTGACATATCTGGGCATGGACTTCCACACAGACTCAGCTCTGGTGTCTCTGCCACGAGCCAAACAGTTGGCCATCCATTCCGGAGTACAGCAGGTCCTCCTGGCACCGCAGTTATCCATACGGGTGTTGATGAAGTTGGTGGGTCGTATGGTGGCATCAATAGAGGCGGTGCCTTTCGCACAATTTCGCCTCCGTCCTCTCCAGCTGGAGATTCTCCGCAGATGGGACAAGAGGACGATTTCTCTGAATCGGCTGGTGACTCTTTCTCAACCGACCAGGGATTCCCTGCAGTGGTGGCTACTGCCACATCACTTGTCTCGGGGCCGGTCTTTCATCAAACCATCTTGGGTAGTGGTGACCACCGACGCCAGTCTGACGGGCTGGGGGGCGGTGTTCTTACACCACAGGGCCCAAGGCCTCTGGACTCAGTCGGAGTCGGCGTTGCAGATCAACGTGCTGGAGATCAGGGCGATCTATCTGGCGCTCCTGGCGTTTCAGAAATTCCTCTCAGGACAACCCATTCGGGTTCAGTCCGACAATGCGACGGCCGTCGCATATATAAATCATCAGGGAGGAACCAGGAGTGCACAGGCTCTGGCCGAAGTCCACCGCATCCTATCCTGGACGGAGGACAACAACTGCCTGATTTCCGCAGTTCACATCCCAGGAGTCGAAAACTGGGAGGCCGACTATCTGAGCCGGCAGGGGATGGACGCCGGAGAGTGGTCTCTTCATCCGGACGTCTTCCGAGACGTCTGCAGCAGATGGGGCACTCCGGATGTGGACCTGATGGCCTCACGGCTGAATCATCAGGTGCCGCGATACATGGCGAGGTCGTGGGATCCTCAGTCTCTGGGAGCGGACGCTCTGATCCTGAGTTGGTCCAGATTTCTTCTGCCATATGTGTTCCCGCCTCTAGCTCTGATTCCCAAGGTTTTGTGGAAGATCAGGACGGAGTGCAAGGTGGCCATTCTAGTGGCTCCGGATTGGCCCAGAGGTCCTGGTATCCAGACCTGTGGCAGCTGTCAGGCGGACACAGGTGGGCTCTTCCAGAACGCGCAGATCTTCTCGCGCAAGGCCCATTTTTCCACCTCAATTCCAGGGCCCTCAGGTTGACTGCATGGCTCTTGAGGCCTGGCTGCTGACATCCAGGGGTTTCTCCTCTACAGTGGTTGATACTATGAATCGGGCTAGGAAACCTGTTTCGCGGAAGATATACCACAGGACGTGGAAAATCTTTTTCGCCTGGTGTGCTTCTGGTAGACGGTCACCTTGGCCCTTGTCGGTTCCGACGCTGTTGGCTTTCCTTCAGTCGGGTTTGGAGCTGGGCTTATCCCTTAGCTCCCTGAAGGGTCAGGTGTCGGCGCTGTCTGTGCTGTTTGACAGACGTTTGGCGCTTCTACCGAAGGTCCGTCAATTCCTACAGGGGGTGTCTCGGGTGGTTCCGCCATATAGACG
The DNA here is from genome assembly GCA_033576535.1 of Allobates femoralis. Lineage (NCBI taxonomy): Eukaryota > Metazoa > Chordata > Amphibia > Anura > Aromobatidae > Allobates > Allobates femoralis. Next base: position 248,236,508 of record JARQOC010000002.1, on the reverse strand, counting down.
GCCACTGGACCCTTGGGACCTCAACATGGTCCTGGCGGCACTTCAGAAGCCGCCGTTTGAACCGCTGAGAGAAGTTCCTCTCTCTCGTCTATCCCAGAAAGTGGTCTTTTTGGTGGCGATTACGTCTCTGAGAAGGGTCTCAGAATTGGCTGCACTGTCGTGCAAGTCACCCTTCCTGGTGGTTCACCAAGACAAGGTGGTCTTACGCCCACGGCCAGAATTCTTGCCGAAGGTGGTTTCCACTTTTCACCTGAACCAAGAGATTGTGCTTCCATCATTTTGTCCCGCTCCCGTTCACCAGGTTGAGTGCGACCTTCACACTCTGGATCTCGTGAGGGCTGTACGCATTTATGTGTCCAGGACTGCCTCCTTCCGGAGTTCTGACTCTTTGTTTATCCTTACGGCGGGTCGCTGTAAGGGGTCCACGGCATCAAAATCTACCTTGGCCAGATGGATCAGGGTGCCCATTCAGGAGGCCTACCGTTCTTCCGGTCTGCCTCTCCCGGTGGGATTGAAGGCGCACTCGACTAGAGCTGTCGGTGCCTCCTGGGCTTTGCGACATCGAGCTTCTGCTCTACAGGTGTGTCAGGCAGCCACATGGTCAAGCCTGCATACTTTTTCTAAGCACTATATGGTGCATGCCCATGCCTCTGCGGATGCAAGTCTGGGCAGGCGGGTCCTCCAGGCGGCGGTTGCCCACCTTTGAAGAGGGGGACCATGTGTTATCCGTCTTTTGAGGAACTCTTCCCGCCCTGGGGTATTGCTTTAGGACATCCCCATTGTCTGGGTCTCCCATTATGATGACCAGAAAAAAGAGAATTTTGTTTACTTACCGTAAATTCTTTTTTCTCTTTAATCATCAATGGGAGACCCAGCACCCACCCAGTGTTCCGTTGGTTGTTGTCACATTTGACTTGTTCCCAGTTGGAACAGTTTATTCTGGGTTGTTGGACCGTTTGTTCACGGTTTTTTCTCCCGAGGTTTCGGGTGTGGTTATTTTGTGTCTCCTCGCAGCTTATGGACCAAACTGAGGATATTCCCTGCGGTAGGGGTTTATAAGCGGAGGGGGCGGTGTCTACAAACTTGTAGTACCTAGTGTGGCCTCCGGAGGGCAGTGCCCTTAACCCCATTGTCTGGGTCTCCCATTGATGATTAAAGAAAAAAGAATTTACGGTAAGTAAACAAAATTCTCTTTTTTGCCACGTCCCAGTCTACGGGGGGATAGGGATGGAAGATCGTAGGAAGGGTGAGAGAGAGAGAGGGTTGGGGGGAAAGGATATAGATGTAGGTAGAAAAAAGAGAAGAAAAAAGGAGTAGAAAAGAGAGAAGAGATAAGAGGTAGTCCATTTTTAGATGGCAAGGAAATATGGAGTGCAAATAATGGATAGGAATTCCTATCCAGCACCTCTGGGGGTAAGTGGAGGTAACAGGTGGTGGCTTAGGGCCTTCCGCTCAATCCACGGCCCCTATAGTAATACTATTAGATAATTATAAACCGCATTATAAAATACAAATCTTTGAAGGCATTCAAATAGGCAATAACTAAATTGACATCTTAATAAGTAAACTTTGAAGGAGAAAATTGTTGTATGTATCAAACTTTAAACATTTTCCCACAGAACATAGTGGTGGGTAGAAATTAACAGGTATGATAAGACATGTTGCAAGGTGGGACCGAGTACACATCAGGAGTTTGAGGACGGGAGTTGTGGTTTAGTGAGGTAAGGAGTGTATGGTGAGTATGGTAGCAGTCTCTATTGGTTTCTATAATTGTTTACCATACGGAGGGATTAGCAATATGATTGAATTTGTTGGAAAAATGAAATTGAAAGAGTTCCAAGGGTGGTGGTGGTAAAATTAAGGGGACAGTTTGGATGTGTGTCACATGTAAAGGGTCTGTGTGTATTCAGGAGGAGGGGGGGGGTAATGGGGTAGGTGGAAGCTTAATAATTTGGGGAGGGGTTGAGACTTATAATTGGGGGGTTGTGGGAGAGAGCAGGGGGAGGTGGGGGGAGTGGGGTGTTGGGTGTATCCAAATTTGTATATAGGGTAGTAATGCATGGGTATTAGACTTCTGGATAACATATAATGAATGACATAAAATAGGTGAGGTAAGGTAAATGACATAAATTAGGTAGTATAAGATAAATGACATAAAATAAAATATGGAGAAAAAAAAAAAAAAAAAAAAGGGGGGGAAAGATTGTTATGGCAAAATTTCCACCATTTCTCCAGTCCTTTAGTCTTGGTTTCTAGCAGATCTGGACCATCTCATCTGGGAAGTTGGTAAAGCTGGGAGACGTGGCCAGTCAGGGAGATCCATTTCAGGGAGGTCCAGGGCGTTCAGGAACGTGGGGAGATCAGACAAGCGGCGGAAGCTTGCCGAACGACCATCTTTAGTAGCTGTCAGTTGGAAGGGGAAACCCCATCTGTACTTGATATCTTTTTCTTTCAAGATGTTGAGTAGGGGTCTCAGTCCTTTCCTCTGTTGGAGTGTTCTCCTAGCTAGGTCTGGGAGTAGGGACACAGTTGAGTTGGCATATGATATTGGGCCCAGGGTTCTAGCTGCATTCGTAATGGCATCGTTTATTGTAAAGAAGTGTACTCTACATATTACATCTCTAGGTAGCATTCCCTCTGTGGGTCTTGGAGAGAGTGCTCTGTGTACCCTGTCCAGTTCGATATCCGGACCATCTGCGTCCCCCAGGATCTGTTTAAAAAGTTCTTGGATTGATCTCCCTAGTTACTGGGTTGTGATTTCCTCAGAGAGCCCCCTGATTCTAATATTGTTCCTTCTGTTTCTGTTCTCCTGATCCTCTTGGTTGTATAGGAGATCTTCTAATAAAGCTGAGTGAGATTCAATAGCCTCCCTGTGTGCCCTCAGTTCCCCCAGTACAGCGTCCTGAGATTTCTCCACTTCTTCCACTCTAGTAGTGAATTCCCTTTGTAAGGAGTGTATTTCCTTTTTGTAAGTTTTCTCTAGTCTACACGCCAGTTTCTCTAGGTCTCCTTTAGTAGGGAGAGATTTTAGGTATGTACTTAGCTCAGTTTGTGAAGCACCGTCCAGGAGTGTCTGGGCTCCCTCCATCTCCTTCACTTGTTGCTGTTCATCTGCAAGGACTGCGTAGCGATTCCCCCTCTGCCTCTGAGCGCGGTCAGCTTTGGGTGTCGCTTCACGTTGGGAGGAGGTCGCCATCTTGGGTGCTTGTGGCGCGGGAAGGACAGCTGCGTTGGAGCGGAGGAACTGCACGATCGTTCCTCTCTGTGTCTGGTTCTCGGTGACGGAGACTCCTGGGCTCTTTCTCGTCTTGCCCATTCAGTTTAGGAGCGGTATGTTGTGTGCGGGAGCGGTGATTTAGGCGGCGGCCGGCGGAGCTCCTTCAATGTGCGTCCATCCTGTGCACGGGTTAGCCACGCCCCCCTTATTTTTTTTTTTTTAATCGCAAAATAAAGTGCAAAAAAATGAACAAAGATGAAACCAATAAATACTTATATTTAGGTA
>JARQOC010000002.1:247915502-248224110 GCA_033576535.1 Allobates femoralis | reverse complement strand
GCTATGTGTAAACAAAGTGTTTTGCAGATGTATGTAACACTGCTGAAGGAACGAGATGCCATGTACCAAGTTGTCCTTGAAGTAGAGAGGCCTGCTGTGTTGGTACTAGGCTGTACCATGAGAAACTGGAGATGGCTGCATACCAGATGACACCTGGACTGATTGGAGGATGGACTTACGAAAGACAAAGAATTACTTCTTACTAACAAATAGACATTAGCGTAATCCCACCTAAACTCTTAGCATAAATACACCCCGTTTTGGACATTTACATGCTTATCTTTTGGACTATAAAAGATGATGTACCCGGATGTGCAGTTCAGTTGCTGTGTATATCTTGCCATTGCTTAATAAAGCAACGAACATATTAAGTTTGAACCAGATTCTCCATCTGATTTACTCTTATCTGGTACCATATGTTCATAGTCTGATTTGGAGTGACCGGTGGAGGAGTGGAAGAGTTAAATTGCCCCGTCAATTGGCACCCCAGATGGGACATAGCCAGTGATCCGCGACCCCCACGGACCCGTGCCCGGATGCCCCTGGATGACGCCCGTATTGGCTGACCCCTGGTCGACCTCCAAACACGGTAAGTGGAGATCGCATTCATATGTGTGTCGCCCTTACAGTGTTTCAGCCGATATTGGTTAAGTCTGGGGTGTCCTTTGGGTCTAGGGGGGTGACCGGTCGAGTGGTGAGACTAAGCGTGATCCAGAGCTATGTTCCGAACCAGCAACGCGAGATATATTGCCTTATGCACGTGCTCGCTCATGCACCACGCCTCCTCCACGGTCATTATTCATTCCTCACTTGCAAATTGACCCTTTCTGTGCCTGCTGTTAGCTTGTGAATTGAGGTGTAATTTTATTGCCCGTGACTGTTGTTTAACTGCATTGTTCAAATTCCAATCTAGAGACATTGTGAGATACTGAGAAGGGTATAGATTGGAGACGGTGTAGATAGGAAAATAGGAGACGTTATTATATCTGCACGTGACTAAGGTGTTTGGGCACCTATATTTTGGGAGAGGAGACTGCCTCCCGGTTGGAATATCGTGACAGGACAATCTGTAAGCACTGGTGTCTAGCCTAGGGGCAGAATATAGTAAGCGTGAAGAGCCATGCCACGCTTGGAGTAAGCGTGATGAGCCGTGCCACGCTTGGAGTAAGCGTGATGAGCCGTGCCACGCTTGGAGTAAGCGTGAAGAGCCGTGCCACGCTTGGAGTGTGAAGAGCCGTTCCACACTTTAGGGGCACAGTGTTGATTGTCGCTGTCAGCGGACTGAGCTGCAGCAGGCCGTAGTATTCCGTCATGTTGCGTACCGTACCCCTACAGATGAAAATGCTGTAGAAGTAAAGATAGTGGTAGAATCACGGGAAGGCAAGCAGGCTGTTAAGAATGTGAAAAAGTTATACAAGCACGCAGGATTGTCTTTGTCAGGGAGGTTACAGCCCTCCATATTAAATAATCTCATCCAGAGAGAGAAAAAGGCAAGCTGAAAGACCAAGGGCTGCTAGATCAGGCACAAGTTTATTTACGGGTTGCATGTAGTCTGAAAAGTGAGGAATGAAGAGAAATAGATGGAGAAAGGGGAAAAGATGATGCAGAGCCTGTGTTTAGTTATAAGCTGCTTCCTAACAATAATTTTATACAGTGTAAAATGGCCGCCATGCCATTGTTATTGAGTATGCCATCCCAGCCACCACCCTATCATGGCGGCGATATGAGGTCCCCGGATGTGTGGGTGTGTTTCTAGCTCCAGAGTGGTTAGGGTAAATTAGAATAAGGTGTATATAATTTTATGGAGATTATTCTGTTTCATTGAAGTCATGCCGACTGTCACTACACTCTGTTCACGGTCCGTCTATCAATATATTTTACTATTTTTCCTGTCATGGAAAGTTCTTGAAGTGATAAAGAATAAATTAAAAAGTTAGATATTAAGCTATGGGGTCTCAGATAATGTTGTTAGTTGTATATAGCTACAAGTGTGAAACAGTTAATCAAATTTGTGAGCCATGTTTGGGAGAGAAGGATTACTTTCTTCTATCGTGTGAGCTTCAGAATTTCTTATCTAGACAGCTGTGCATGTAACCTTGTAAAAGTAGCTGTCTGTGTTGCAAGGAGAAAGCGAGCCAAAGAGAGGGGGGCCAAGTGAAGGGTGGAATCTGCACACTGTGACATGTACACTGGAATCTTACCCATCTTTCCAAGGATCCTGAAAGGCAAAGATGGATTTTTGACATTTATGGTAGTTTGGTATTAATAATAATGCCTAATATTGGATGCAATAATAATAATCAGATTTTTATTGATTTATACGAGAAAAAAAGTTTGTATGCATGTGTACTAAAAGTAGTGCCTAGCTCGTGTATATATAGAAATATGAGGTTAGAAGACTGAGGCTCTTGCAGCCCCTCCAGTGGGGAAGACAGGTTAAACCTGAAGTTATTTGCGATGGTGTGTTCTGGTGCAGTAGCTGTTCTGGAGGTCTGGACCTGTGATGGCAGACGTGGGAGCGGCTGGTAATCTAAGGAATATGTGTTGAGGAGTCAATCCCTGGGGATGCCTGGTTTGCCCTGGAATTCAAGTAGCTAAACCTGTGTCTAGGAATAATTTGACCAGTGTCCTAGACCAATGCTGATGCGTGTGTGTGTATGACGCTAGGTAGATTTAACTGCTTTAGGGAGATATAACTAATATATATAGTATTAAATGAAGCTGTAATTAGGACTCTCTTGTATTCAAATTATCTTACAAAGGTTTGTGTAAACTGTAATACGGTATGCTGAAATATAAGACGTAATGTCAGGATAAGAAAGATATCCTCAAATATATTCTTATGATTCAGGCCTTTCAAAAATTAAGCTACCTAGAGGGAAGATTAATATACTGAGCGCCCAAGGGGAAATAATATATATATTAATGCTGTGGGAAGGTGAACTGATATTTCTGAGTGTATTCTTTATGGATATTTTGTAGGTATATCAAGGCCAAAGGATTTGAAAATATGGAAGGGAGTGAACCACTCCCCCACACCTCCTTAAATTCTTTCTATCAGAGCAGTCTTTGTTCCCTACTATGTGAGAATATTTCTTGTAGTCCGTTATCGGAGGCTTTCTAGAGAAAATGCTGATAGCAGAAATTTTGAATTAAAGGTGATGTTACATATGTCTGCTCTGATGTACAGCGCCCATATGGTGTTTTCTACCATTTATTGTCCGGTAATAATAAAAAAAATATATTCAAAATAACTAGCAGAAAATTACAATTATAATGTTGAATAAGAATTTTCTGATCTTTGACATTAATAGATTTTTGAGTTGTTTTTCAGGTATAGGAGATATGATTTCTTACATTGGACGCAGGTAGGATCCTCACATGAGGTAATCAGAATGTTTGGTTCTGACTTGCACTTTCTGAGCGAATGGAGCGATTTCCGGTTGAAGAATTCCTTAACAATACGGTAAGCCTACTAAATGCAGAATTGGTATATTACGGTGAGGTAGACACCATGTTATCAGTCTAGGATGGTATAATTATACTGACAATCACCACAGGTGTCCTGTCCTCTCGGAAGTAGAAGGCAAGCTACAACAAAAGGTAGGAAAGGTAGTGGCGGGTGGTTGCCCCATCCCAGCCGGGTAGCGTCTGGCGGCCTGAGCCCTCTCTATAGTCGACTGCCTTATAGGGACTGACCGAACCACTAACAGTGTTAAACTAGGAGTCGTGAGAGTGGACAGGGCAGGCCATGATGTCTCTCATCAGCAAAGGTTAGACTGGATTCTGCTTGGCCTCACTTTACGCCTCAAAATAGGTCACGGGTGAGATCGGGTGAGTACCTCCTAGTTCGCTCCTGGTACAGGTAAGCTGTGTATACTATCCTGCATTATTCCTGCGCACAACACAACTCAGAAAGGTACGGACTTCGAGCGGCGATCGCTCCATGGGTTTGGAAATTGCAAATAGTGAGCGGACAAGGAAACCAAGAAAACTGTATAAAAATTGTCCTAATATATGTGTAAATCTCTTTCTTCTATCCAAGGTATTATAGATGTCAAATATATACTGGTTAAAATGTTATTAAGTAGAATAAGTAAATAAATGAGTAAATAATGTGGTTTTTGCCTGCTTAACTGTATACTAATTATATTATGACAAGTGAATAGCTGTATGCTTTTTGCTATGCTGTTTTGTTATTTCCCTTTTGATGTCTTTTAGGAAAGTTGGATGACCATTGATAAGTATACTTATATTGTTTAAAGTGTAATTATATTGTCTGATATTATTATATCTGTTTGACTATTATGCGTGGTCAGGTCAATCGTCAAAGGGCTGTATATCTCATGTTTTTGTTTTTATGTACTTTCTCTTTACAAATCAATGGGTTATGATTTTTGTAATGTATCTTTCGCGTGTGGATAACTGTGCTTATTTGCAGATATTTAAGAAGTTCATATCCTTTTGTATACCCTCCATAATGATAGTAGTATATGATAAAATGTTCAAGGGAGAATGAGTCTTATACCTTTAAGGTTATATGTTACTAATAGTGTAAACCTGATACACAATTCCCAGGCCGTTTCTAATATGTTCTGAGGTTTTTGTTAGCAGGAATCTTTAAATTGGGATTTTGTAATGAAAACAGCTCTGTAAGTATAAATTTACTCAGCCAACATGTACGATATATGTATGGTATTTACTGGTTGTGTGGGGATGGTAAGCTCCGATCCAGGTTGCCCAATGCCTGGACCGGTCAGTGCACCCTGGTTAAACTAGCTATGCAGTTCAAAATCTTACCATGGGACCCAGAGTTTTCCAGTGAGACCATCAAGAGAAGGAGAAGTATTGATCAACTCCACATGGGCTATGAGGAAGACCCTCAGGTATACATTGATGCTATCGGTGTGCCAAGGGGGGGGTGCCTGACCAGTTTAAGGCCCAAAATCAGGTATATGCTGGATTTGCTTCCTTAATTCCACAGATACAAATTAATAAAAATGTCGATTGGATTAATTATATATATTATAGTGAGCAAAGGTTTGTCAATTATAGCCGTGATGCTTTCCAGGGTATAGTTGAGGGAATTAAATTAGGGACAGTGCGGCGGGGAGAACTCCATGTGAGCCAGTGTAGGGGGTCTAGATGCTTTGGTGCCTTTCACAAGGAAAGAGATTTCTGAGGCGTCTGACCGAAAAAGCCCAATTCGTCTCCTTACCCATCACATGGACAGTCTCAAAGGACCCCTTATAAATAAATTTAGGGATAGATTTAGTGAAAAACTTACTTGTTAGGGGGGAAATTGTCGAGGTAAAGATATATTTTTACCTATATCTTATAGTATATATATATATATATGCATGTCATTTATACTTTTATATTTGTTTTTCTTTTATAACTAATATATTGGCTTATAGCATTAAATGGAACAATACGTTTTTCTTCTGTTCAGGTATGTACTCAAGATAAATATATATATCTATTTATCTCTCTATGTCTCTCTCTCCTCTCTCTCTCTTTCTTCTCTCCCTCTCATCCATGAACCAAAGCTATGTGTAAACAAAGTGTTTTGCAGATGTATGTAACACTGCTGAAGGAACGAGATGCCATGTACCAAGTTGTCCTTGAAGTAGAGAGGCCTGCTGTGTTGGTACTAGGCTGTACCATGAGAAACTGGAGATGGCTGCATACCAGATGACACCTGGACTGATTGGAGGATGGACTTACGAAAGACAAAGAATTACTTCTTACTAACAAATAGACATTAGCGTAATCCCACCTAAACTCTTAGCATAAATACACCCCGTTTTGGACATTTACATGCTTATCTTTTGGACTATAAAGATGATGTACCCGGATGTGCAGTTCAGTTGCTGTGTATATCTTGCCATTGCTTTAGAAAGCAACGAACATATTAAGTTTGAACCAGATTCTCCATCTGATTTACTCTTATCTGGTACCATATGTTCATAGTCTGATTTGGAGTGACCGGTGGAGGAGTGGAAGAGTTAAATTGCCCGTCACTCCACAAAACTAATGGTGGTCCCACCTGTGTGTGGCGGGGCATGACTTTATGGGAATGCTTGCACAAACTTTGACTTCATGTGGCCTGCTAAGCCTAAACAGGTCTCTGGTGTATCTCTCTGTTTTTTCTATAGTAGTCCACAAAACTAATGGTGGTCCCACCTGTGTGTGGCGGGGCATGACTTTATGGGAACACTTGCACAAGCTTTGACTTCATGTGGCCTTGTAGGCCTAAACAGATCTCTGACCTACCTTTCTGTGAATTCATGTAGTACTCCACAAAACAAATTGTGGTCCCACCTGTGTGTGGCGGGGCATGACTTTTATGGGAACGCTTGCACAAGCTTTGACTTTATCCGGCCTACTAGGCACAAACACAGGTCTCTGACCTACCTCTCCGTGAATTCATGTAGTACTCCACAAAACTAACAGTGGTCCCACCTGTGTGTGGTGGGACATGACTTTATGGGAACACTTGCACGAGCTTTGACTTCATGTGGCCTTCTAGACCTAAACAGGTCTCTGACCTACCTCTCCGTGAATTCATGTAGTACTCCACAAAACTAAAGGTGGTCCCACCTGTGTGTGGCGGGGCATGACTTTATGGGAACGCTTGCACGAGCTTTGACTTCATGTAGCCTTCTAGGCCTAAACAGGTCTCTGACGTATCTCTCTGTTTTTTCTATAGTAGTCCACAAAATTAATGGTGGTCCCACGTGTGTGGCGGGGCATAATATTGACGGGAGCGCTTGCATGAGCTTCGAGAGGGAATCGGCCCACTAGGCCTATTCAGGTCACTGACCTACCTCTGTAGTTTTTACTCTAATACTCCACAAAACGTTTAGTTGCTGAGCAAGGTTTAACCGTGAAATGCTAGGCCAGGTCCTGTTCCAGACCCTGTGCCATGCATGCAAGCTGGGCCATTCAGCGATTTTTGGTCTGGGAGAATTGATGCCATTTTGCTGTAGGTGTGACCCTTTGAAAGGAGTAAGAATTCTTGTTGGAGCCCCCTTGTTATGTTTTACATGATTTAAGAAGGATGTGACATGCCCATACCTATGTCTCATTCTCCTTTTACTCTTCCACCTCTTTTTACTTAATGTAGAAAACTTAAGCCACTTAGCCTGTGACTATTTGTACTGTGTTTGAATTGTTGTCACTTTTTGTGGTGTTTGTTGTCCATTCTGAGTAGTTTGGCAGCTTTTGGAGCCCTTTGAAGGTGTTTTCTATGTGTTTTCTGTAGCCTGCCATTGATTTCAATGTGGTTCGAACATTCGACGAACAAATCTCAAATTCGACGAATCGAATCAAATTCGAACATTAGGGTGGTGGCTCATCTTTAATCTTATCCACAAAGTCATAATTAAAAAGATTAAAAAGAATTGGTACTAGCACAGATCCCTGCCGTACCCCACTGTTAACTATAGCCCATTTAGGGAATGTACCATTTCCGATAACTCTTTGTTTCCTATCTTTTAGCCAGTTCCTTACCCACCTGCATATATTTTCCCCAAGTTCCTGTTTCTGGAGCTTCAGTATGAAATCGCAAGGATGTACCCTGTACGTCCTTGCTCAGGAACGCCTTGGTAGCCAGGACGATTGGGGTATGTCCAATGTCGGAAAATATTAAATAGAATGTTTATAAAATTTGTTTATGCAGTTTATGGATACACAATGATCAATCCATAATGGTTCAAAATAATTAATTGGAATAGAATTGTAAATAGAAATTTGCAATAAATTACAGTCATCATATCTTGAGTTTAAGGAGCTCAACTTAAAGGAGTTGTCCTAGGAACAAAGTTAATTTTAAAGATTATTTTAATCAATAGATCTTAGAATAATAATAAGTTACACAATTGGATGTAGTTAAAAAATGTTCTTTTGCTGAGGTCTTATAAATGTGTCCCTGCTAGGTACAGTGTAATGGTAGTGATGGGCGAATCTACTCGCTAGGACTCGTTACTCGGCGAGTTGTAAGGGACTCGCAGGACTCGCTACTCGGCGAGTTTTCCAGCGAGGACTCGCAAAGTAGCGAGTCCAATGCAAGTAAATGGCAATCCTAGTTTTACTAGCGAGACTCGCTATATCACATCGCTATGTCCCCAAAATCGTTTACAGAATCGCACCGATTCACGGATACCCGCTGTAAGCAGCGATTCCGAGCGAGTCTGAGCGAGTCTTAGCGATTCCTAGCGAGTCTACGAATCCGAGTCCTGTATTCTGTATTCGGGACTCGCGAATACAGAATCTGTTATGTTCCGACAAAGCTTCCGAGACAGCCTAGCGTGTTAGGTCAGACAAACTTGTGAAGATGGACAAGCATGTTAGCCAATCATATTCAGTAATGCCACAGCCATGTTGGTTGTGGCATTACTATGATTGGCTGCTGTCCATCGTGATGGCTATGTCATGGATGACAGGCAAGGCTGTATATAAGCCTTGCCACCGCCATTTTGAGCACATTTCTCTGAAGATTTGAGCTAGAGCAGGGTGAGGTAGATTCTGGAGCAGATCATAGGGATTGTCAGTGAGTGTAGGGAACTTCAAGATTCCTTATATTAACCCCAAACAGCTCTTGTGAGAGCTAGCAGGAGGACAGAGGAGTACAGTGTACTGTGAGACTGTAGGCAGGCAGGGAAGCAGGGAGCTGCAGTCCTACAGTGTCTTCACAGGAGCGACCTCATAGCTTCGCTTACTCACTCAGCTGTTCTAATAGCTGAAGTCAGAGGCTTAGCTGAGGTACTATTAACAATTTTTTGGCAGCTGATATATTTTGGGTCCTAAAAACCCCTTCAGCGTTATTTTGTCTGTGGCAGAATAGTACGTTGCTGCTCTCCTAGCTGCAAATAGCACGTACGCCACCTACTTGTGCGACTACTTGTGCGCACTTAATAATTTTTTCAGGGACCAGTGTGCTGCTTCACTGTCAAGTGTTAGCACACACTTAACCCGCCAGTAAGTGACGCCTGCAGCAACACCAAACTCCATCTCGGTGGCTGTGCGCACTTTCTAATTTTTTCAGGGACTAGTGTGCTGCTTCACTGCCAAGTGTTAGCACACACTTAACCCGCCAGTAAGTGACGCCTGCAGCAACACCAAACTCCATCTCGGTGGCTGTGCGCACTTTCTAATTTTTTCAGGGACTAGTGTGCTGCTTCACTGCCAAGTGCTAGCACACACTTAACCCGCCAGTAAGTGACGCCTACAGCAACACCAAAGTCCATCTCGGTGGCTGTGCGCACTTCCTAATTTTTTCAGGGACTAGTGTGCTGCTTCACTGCCAAGTGCTAGCACACACTTAACCCGCCAGTAAGTGACGCCTGCAGCAACACCAAACTCCATCTCGGTGGCTGTGCGCACTTTCTAATTTTTTCAGGGACTAGTGTGCTGCTTCACTGTCAAGTGTTAGCACACACTTAACCCGCCAGTAAGTGACGCCTGCAGCAACACCAAACTCCATCTCGGTGGCTGTGCGCACTTTCTAATTTTTTCAGGGACTAGTGTGCTGCTTCACTGTCAAGTGTTAGCACACACTTAACCCGCCAGTAAGTGACGCCTGCAGCAACACCAAACTCCATCTCGGTGGCTGTGCGCACTTTCTAATTTTTTCAGGGACTAGTGTGCTGCTTCACTGTCAAGTGTTAGCACACACTTAACCCGCCAGTAAGTGACGCCTGCAGCAACACCAAACTCCATCTCGGTGGCTGTGCGCACTTTCTAATTTTTTCAGGGACTAGTGTGCTGCTTCACTGTCAAGTGTTAGCACACACTTAACCCGCCAGTAAGTGACGCCTGCAGCAACACCAAACTCCATCTCGGTGGCTGTGCGCACTTTCTAATTTTTCCAGGGACTAGTGTGGTGCTTCACTGTCAAGTGTTAGCACACACTTAACCCGCCAGTAAGTGACGCCTGCATCAACACCTAACTCCATCTCGGTGGCTGTGCATTTGTCAACAATGTCCCAAAAACACCAAATTCCCAAAAACCAGTCTGCAAAGGACAGGGACGAGGTCGGGGCCCTAGCAGTCGTGAACAACAAGGCACTGGTAGAAGTAGACAGACGAGGATTGATCGATCCACCTTCCTGCTGTCTAAATTTCCCAGTACTCAACCGAAACGTGTCTTGAGGCCGGAAGATCAAGACCAAATAACATCTTGGATGGCTGACAAGACCTCAACCACGGGTTCTGGCAGCACACAATCATCCTTGACACCATATTCAAGTGCCGCTACTGACAACGCGGGGTCATCTAATCCACAAAATCTTCCTATTTCCTCAAGCCATCGCCAGACGGAGGAAAATTTAGACCGCGAACTTGGACATTCGGAAGATTTATTTGGTTCTTATCAGCCATTCATACAACCTGACCTTTCTTTGTCACTGCCTGAACAGATACTTGAACCAGACGTACATTCCATCTATGGACAAAGTTTGGATTCACCTCGTCCTGAAGAACGTCCCTTTCAACAAAGCCATAGACCGTCTCAGGAGGTGGAGGATGATGATGATGATGAGACACACATCTCATCTGGCCAGCCTGACCAGTCACGTTATCCAGAATGACTTTGAGGAGGAGGGGGTGGATGATGAGACCACTGATCCAACCTGGACACTTGACATGCAGAGCCAACAGAGCAGCCAGGAGGAGGAAAGTGGTTATGTACCACCGCCTAAAGCACCCAGGCTTACTCCTTTATCCAGAATCCAAGCTGTGACAACAGTAGCCCAAATTGTGTCAACTGTTGCACAAACTGTACCAACTGTTGCCCCAACTTTAACAACAGTTGGCCAAAATGTGTCTACAGTTTGTGTTGGCCAGACTCATCCTCCAGTTCCTACACCACAACCTAAAGGACGAACATCCATTGTCTGGAAATTTTTTAAAGATAGCCCATCAGTAGCAAATGTCGTTATATGTAACATCTGCTATGCCAGGCTGAGCAGAGGCCAGGGCAAATCAAACTTGAGCACCAGCAGTATGCGAAAGCACATGACTCTTAAGCACCCAAGTCAGTGGTTGGCCCATCAGGGTTCGACATCAGGGCCTTCTGACCTCAACACGTTATGTCACCTCCGAATCGTCCTTCACCATCTACTGTTCATGCAGCAGCTCCTACTCATACGATCTCCTCACAAGCTGCGTTAGACCAGAGATATGACAGTAGTCAAGTGACTTGTGAGTCTGCGCCAAATGTCCAGTTGTCTGTTCCACAGCTGTATGAGAGGCAGCGGAAGCACCCATCCACACACCCTTTTTCTCGACAAATGACAGCGCAAATTTCTAAGCTGTTAGCTGTAGAAATGCTGCCATTTAGGCTTGTGGATACTGAGGCTTTTCGGGAGTTGTTGGCTGTGGCAGCACCACGATACACTGTCCCCAGTCGCAATTTTTTTTCACGTACTGCCATACCCGCGTTACATCAGCACGTGGTTAACAACTTGAAGCGTGCACTGACAAATGCTGTGAGCGGAAAAGTTCACCTGACAACTGACACCTGGACAAGTAGTTGTGGACAGGGCAGATACATATCCCTAACAGCTCACTGGATCAACCTTGTCGAGAGTGTCCCAAAGTGTAATAGTGGAATATCTGCGATCCTACCAACTCCACGAATAGCGGGCACAGCATCATTCCGGGTGTCCGCGTCCTCATATACTTCTACAACACAATGTGCGTCTTCTACTTCCTTGACCACTGCTGATTTGTCCGCAACATCACGTCAAAGTTGGGAGCTTTGCAGTACTGCATCAGCCAGGCGACAACAGGCTCTTCTTAAGCTCATCTGTCTAGGTGACACACCTCACACTGCAAACGAGCTGTGGAAAGGTGTTAAGCAACAGACAGATGAGTGGCTGGCCCCACTGCAACTACAAGCAGGTCTTGTTGTCAGTGATAACGGACGAAACCTTGTTGCAGCAATAAAGCTCGGTAACCTTCAACACGTGCCTTGCATGGCTCACGTACTGAATCTTGTAGTTCAGAAATTCTTGAAAAATTACCCAGAGTTATCTGATCTACTAGAGAAGGTGCGTAGAAATTGCGGACATTTCCGACATTCATCAACGGCACTTGCAAGTCTATCTGCCCTTCAACAGCAATTTAATTTGCCCAAACACAGATTAATTTGCGACATGCCCACACGATGGAATTCTACATTCCATATGTTGGCTAGGTTCAATGAGCAGCAGAGGGCTATAGCGGAATATCAGCTGCAACATGCCCGTCACCCAGGAAGTAATACAAGACACATTGGTACGATGGAGTGGGTCTGGATCGCTGACCTTTGCGAGGTTCTAGAGAACTTCGATTACTGCACAAAACTGGTCAGCGGTGATGAGTCCATTATTAGTCTCACCATCCCCATGTCTGTTTGCTTAAAGATTCTCTCCTGAATCTTAAAACAGAATCATTGAGGGCACAGCAGAGGGCTATGGATCCACATTTTAACATCCAGGATCAGAGCCAGCAAAGCCAATTTCAGCCAGCAACATTGGCTGCAGAACAAAACAGTGATGAGGAAGATGAAGACGATTTATTTCTCCATGGTACTGAGGTGCACCCTGATGGAACTCCCAACCCCAGTTTTATGTCGGTACAGCATGGGTGGGCTGAAGAGCAGGAGGCGGAGACCGATTTTGAGACCATGATGCCTATTGTTCATCAGTCAGGTGACACAGAAGACATGAGTCTTTGTAGCCTAGCACACATGTCTGACTTCATGTCTCAATGTCTGTCCCAAGATCCACGCGTCATTAACATCTATGACAGCGACCTCTACTGGTTGTCAACATTCCTTGACCCACGCTACAAAGACAAGTTTCCATCGCTGCTGTTGCAGTCACCAAGGGGCTTAACGATGGATCATTTCAAAAGTGTGGTTGTTGACAATTTAATGTCAATTTCACCATCTGACTCCGCTATACCATGAACAAGCAGCTCTTTGCCACAGCAGCCTTTGGTTCGAACACAAACGGCCACATTGTCAAGAAGAGGTGTGGTAAGATGTCCACCAACTGGGCGATGTTCAACAGACCTTCCAATCTGCAACGGATTGTGCCTACGGTCCCCTTGTCTAGGAGACAAACATTGTCAAACATGTTGAACGAGTATGTGTGTGACACTACCAGCTTCTTAACCGACCCCTCTGTACCCTTTAATTACTGGGTTTTCCAAGCTTCACGCTTGACTGAGCTGTCTTTGTATGCCTTGGAGTTGCTGGCCTGCCCAGCTGCTAGTGTGACATCCGAGCGTGTTTTTAGTGCCGCTGGGGGAATTGTCACTGATAGAAGGTCACGGCTGACTACAGAAAATGCCGACAGACTCACTCTCATTAAGTTTAACAAGGACTGGATATCATCAAAGTTCTTAACCCCTTCAGACGACAGTACCCAAACCTAGAGGGACATTTTCAAATTTGTTACGTTTGGCTGAGTGCGGTTTAAACATTATGTCCTCTTCTGACACAAAGGATAAACAATGTGCCTCTGCTAAGAAGATTGGATAAATAATGTTCCTGCTACACTTGCTGCATGACAACAAAACTACACAATCAGTGTCAGTAATGTTACTTTAATAATGCATGCACTTGTGATGATTTTTGACCGTTGATTTATGTCAGACAATCCAATACAGTCTCTTGGCTGAATTTTTTAAGGCAACAAGCCTATGGCCTACTGATTTGGAACATTTCTCAAACTGAAATAAAACATTAAAATTTGCTCAAGTGCCTTGCATAAATTTTAAAAATGTTATCCCCCCTTGGGCTAATTTTTTGAGGCAACAAGCCTATACCTGCATCGAATACGTTGCTTGTACTATGCTCTCAGGACAAGCAAGACTATATTATGGCCACGCTCCCTCCTCTATATCTAAACAGAGTTCATCAAGCCCCTTGGGCTAATTTTTTGAGGCAACAAGCCTATACCTGCATCGAATACTTGCTTGTACTATGCTCTCAGGACAAGCAAGACTATACTATGGGCCACGCTCCCTCCTCTATATCTAAAACAGTTCATCAAGCCCCTTGGGCTAATTTTTTGAGGCAACAAGCCTATACCTGCATCGAATACGTTGCTTGTACTATGCTCTCAGGACAAGCAAATAGTATGGGCCACACGCCCTCCTCACTTCAAAATAGAGTTGATCTCGCCCCTTGGGCTAATTTTTTGAGGCAACAAGCCTATACCTGCATCGAATACGTTGCTTGTACTATGCTCTCAGGACAAGCAAATATATATGGGCCACGCGCCCTCCTCATATCTAAAATAGAGTTCATCAAGCCCCTTGGGCTAATTTTTTGAGGCAACAAGCCTATACCTGCATCGAATACGTTGCTTGTACTATGCTCTCAGGACAAGCAAACTATATATGGGCCACGCTCCCTCCTCTATATCTAAAAAGAGTTCATCAAGCCCCTTGGGCTAATTTTTTGAGGCAACAAGCCTATACCTGCATCGAATACGTTGCTTGTACTATGCTCTCAGGACAAGCAAATAGTATGGGCCACGCGCCCTCCTCAACTTCAAAATAGAGTTGATCTCGCCCCTTGGGCTAATTTTTTGAGGCAACAAGCCTATACCTGCATCGAATACGTTGCTTGTACTATGCTCTCAGGACAAGCAAATAGTATGGGCCACGCGCCCTCCTCAACTTCAAAATAGAGTTGTCTCGCCCCTTGGGCTAATTTTTTGAGGCAACAAGCCTATCCTACATAGAATTACTTGCTTGTACTATGCTCTCAGGACAAGCAATAGGAATATAGTAATTTTTGGGCCACCCGAGAAACACCCCTCCTCTACTTCTAAATAGAGTTGATCCCGCCCCTTGGGCTAATTTTTTGTGGCAACAGGCCTATGCCTGCATCGAAGACGTGGCTTGTACTAAGATCCTGCTGGAGCATGGCGAAGGGTCCCACTGTACGCTACGGAGATAAAGCGTAGACGCGCTCTGTTGCAAGTAGACGTCCCAGCCTATCGCATCTGTGTTCCCAGTGTTGTTGCCATACTGAGTCATTAAGTAACCACCCCCACAAACACAGGCACTATTTATTTGTCAGCAACATTTGTATGTGCAGTCATGATTTTGCACATAATAACCAAGGTGCCTTCATGCGCCATGCGGGCCGTAAAGTACTTGATAATGATGATGACTTTAAGCCCACCCACAAAAAAAACCTACACATCCATTCCCTGAAAAAAGACAGACACAAAGCAGTTTTTGTCAACTGGTATTATTTCGCCATAATGGCAAAGATGTCAGAATTTTTTTTTTTTTGGTTATAACTTTGCAAAAACAAATAATAAGATAACAAAGAAATTGTGCAATGCACAGGAACAAAAAATAAACAAAAAAAAAAAAAGGGGTCTACAGCTGGTGGTAGGTTGCCGCATCCTCCGGGCTTGCCTGTAACGTGGCACCATCACCCTGGTCGTTGAGGAGGTCCAGGGCCCCATGCAGTACCTCACCCAGTGGTTGGAAGCCTGTAGGCTGGGGCATCTGGGCCGGTTGGCCTTGGCTTGGTAGGCCCCTGATTGTTGGACACCACCTCTGGGTCGCCACATACCTGTCCCGGGGTGTGGCCCTGTCCAGGATGTTTGATCTGCTGAGCTGCCACTCCTCCAAAAAAGCAAACACCTGCCCAGGGTGGTTTGGGGGCCTACACGCATCGAGGACAATGTGTATTGCTGACCATGCCCGCAGTCGTCTCTCGAATGGAATGTCATCCAAGAACGGTATGAGACTGCGGGCAAAGTCAGCACTACACTGTCCTCTGCGGTCTTGTGGTGCCCCCAGGATCAGAGCAGGGCTGCTGGGGTTCCAGTGACTCCCCACACTGCTGCTGGCAGTCGGCAGTGGAGGGCGCTGGTGTGGCCCTTCATCCTCCTCTTCTTGTATCTGCGGCCCCAAAGGTGGTGGTGGTGGTGGTGGTGGTGGCGGCGGTGGTGGTGGTGCGGAGGTGGTGGTGCTACTCCCTCCTCCTCATCTGGTGGGGGTTGAGGGGCCTCCCTCCCCTCCTCAGGCAGCTCTGCTGGCGGGTGACGACGCCGCCTCCGAAAGTGAGCAGCTCTGTGGGTAAATATAAAAAACATTTGGTGAATGGGTTGCGTTTGGAAACAAAACCATAGGCCAAACATAACATGTGCACGCTTTTTTGACTCAGTGTATCTGTGTCTTTTCATTGTTGCCCTTAAGATGGAATTGCAGCAAATAAATTAATGACATTTTTGGCTCATGCCTCAAACTATATTCTATGTGTGGGTAGTGTTGCTCCACGATTTTTTGCCATTACATTACAAATTTTAAAATTTGTCCGCACTATTACACTGTGCCCTGCCTTGGGCAGGACAGCTATGTAGTCACTTGAAGACATATTAGTGGCCACAACTATTGTTTAGACTTTTTGTGGAAACTTTATGTGGACAAAGCTATAGCCTGACACTGTGAGGCAAACACATTATTCAGGGTTGTTTGCCATCAGATGGACACAAAAACACACAGTGTGGACGGCCTTGGTCTCAATGCACATAACCCAGATCTATAGGGCAGGTGAGCAAGACAGGAAATGGAGTCATGCAGCATAGGTGACACATGAGCATTTGGCGTTAGTGGCCTACACTCCTTGTTGCTGCCATGTATGCTAATCAGGAATATCTTGGTAAATAAAACACACCAAACAGATGGCTTGGGATTTGAAACGACTGTAATGGACATAGAGTATGGGGTTGTTTTTGAGCAGCAGGTCACACATCGTTGGTGCCAAACAAGGTGGTATGCACAGATGGACAGTTTTAGTTATTCCAACGGGCCGAACAAAAAACCGGGAGCAGCAAGGACAAACCTCGGGTTTCCTAAAGGACCTTGGACATAAAAGGCTGTTGCACTTAAAATATGGCCCTCTTTAGTTTGATTTTATACAGCATTAATACGCTATGTTTTCCGGAGGATTCGTAATGTGGCCATGAGTTAACGACAAAAAAACTAAAATTCACATGTGGGCCCTAATATCTACACCATCACCTTGCAGCCCCAAATAAACCCATGGGAAAACTGAACCACACATATTTGTAGTGATACAGGGTATGTTCTGAAATGTGTGTGAATGTGTCAACAATCTGGGATGGTGTGCAAAAGGGGTATATCCTTGCAACGTTATTTAGCCGAAAAAAAACACCCACAACTAAATGTGTAGGGATGTATGTGGCCCTTATGCAAGTCGAGGCCATTAGGAACTGATACAAATGAGGCTTATGACAGGCAAACCAGACAGGGCCACACACCTTAGAGGCCATTGCAGGGAAGAACATGGCTTTGTTCCACAAACATGCCAACAATAATAGCTAATTGTGAGGTCACGGAACATTGTGTCTGACCACCCTGCAGAACATTGCTTATTTGTCCCAACGTCACAATGTGACTATAAATGTGTATGTCCTGGATCATTGCCAAAGGTAATAGAATTGTGTTGCACCATGGCAGAAACAAACCCCAGTGTGGGTATGTAAACCAGCACACTCATTATAGAGCTTCATACGTACATTGTGTGCCCTCGTGGACAGGGTCCTCTCCTCTTGTACCTGTATGACCTGATTGTCTTCATGTACTGTTTTTTGTCGTTAACCCTTATCCTCATGTAAAGTGCCATGGAACCTAATGGCGCTATATAAATAAATAATAATAACAATAATAGTAAACAACAGTGCGGCAGACACATTCCTTGGCATACGGGCCACCGGTTCCAGAAATGACAGCTGTTCATAGTGGCAATATATTATCCTGTGACCAGCTTCCGGGCCCCCCTCCATGATCCTCCGGTGTTGCCGCTTGAATTGGTCGCGGCAGCTCCTCCATCGCTTCATAATGTGGTCAACTGTGAAATGATTTCAAACCGGGTTTAGACCTCTGTAACATTTGAAACACTAAAAATATGTGTACAAATCAACAATAACATTTTAATCATGTTGTGTGTGTAATGTGTATACAAGGCACATGGAAACGACAGTGTGGAACATCATCAACAGCATTACGGACATTGAGCTCACGTGGCCACAATCACAAATGGGTAAGGGCACATGTCAACGCATAATGTAATAGTGCGGGCACCAGACTCCGCTCATTAGTGGTATTTATATACACCCAACCCCCTGGCCTTCAGAGCCAGGAGGAACAGCCCTTAAACTAAGTGTACTATTGTGACCCCATCCAAATATAGGCAACCATGCGACGGCGCATTATAACACATTGAGGGCCCTGTATACCCTACTATGGGGGCCCTGTATACCCACGGGGGCCCTGTATACCCACTGCTGGGGTCTTGTATACCCACGGGGGGGCTGTAGACCCTACTATGAGGGCCCTGTATAACCACTGGGGGCCCTGTATACCCAGTGCTGGGGGGGCCTGTGTACCCACGGGGGGTCTGTATACCCTAATATCGGTGGCATATATACACACTGGGGGGACCTGTATACTCTGCAGGTGGAGCTGTATACTCTGCTGGGGGGCTGTCTAACAGTGATAGCCGCTGTATACAAGGATGGCGGTCAATATGGTTTCCCACTTTTTTGGGGCTAAAGTAGGGGGGTCGGCTTATACACGGGTCGGCTTATACACGACTTTATACGGTAAATGCAATATAACGTGTGAACACATTTAACTCACCCATATTGCTCTGCACATCATGGCCACAACGATGAAACGTTGGGAAAACGCCCTGTGCGATCTCCCTCCAGGCCGTAGTCCGCTGGACATTATCCCCATACGCAGGGTCAGTGGGCAGCCAAAGCAGGGGCCGAGCCTCCACCAGAGCAATTAATTGCAGGGTATCGACAGGGGCCATGCTTCCTCGCTGTGACTTTCTGCGCGGTCCAGCCAGGAAGCTCGAGTCGGCTTATTTCCTGTTTGCACAAAGCATGGGGTTTGCTGCAGAAAATCGCTTGCCTCGCCTCAAACACATGCGACTTTAGCCTCGGAGACAGCAGCAAAATACAGTTGCGAGTGGGGCTTCCGACACGGCAATGCGAGCGCTTTCCGACACACATCTGCGATTTTTAAATCACACATTACTTGCTATTACTCGCTTCCCCATTCATTAACATTGGACTCGCTAGACTCGCAACGAGTAGCGAGTCCCGGGCTCGGACTCGCTAGAGTCAAGCGAGTCCGAGTAATTTAGGATTCGCCCATCACTATGTAATGGCTGTCTTTGACTGCACATGGACATGGTCTGATCATACCACAGTTTATGTACCATATGTACAGCACAGGATTATAGCTGCTTCTTTTTGTGAGGTAAAATATTTCCCTGCCTGCTTTAGCATTTTTTTAAGTTCTAAGAAAGAATTATTTGCAATCCCATGCTGCAATGTTTGTATACTTTTTTACTTCCTCCCTGGTCCAGGAGATGTGGTATGATCAGACTATGTCCCTGTACGGTCAGGAACAGCAATTTAACAGGACATAGCAGGGACACATATATAATATTATCTCAGTATTGCAACAAACATTTTCATACATACAATTGTTACACTTGTAGGAGACCAGCGTGGGGAACTGGATCCACTGACTTACAGAGGGCACTGTGGCATCTGACCCCCAGGGCACAGACATATTCAGGCGCAGTCACTGGCATAGCGAGCACGGTCTTTGACAGCTGCCAATGGGACGGACACAAGCACAGTCTCTGATGTAGGCAGGTGCATCTGGGGTGGCTGTAGTAGAGAGTATGGTATGAGCAGGCAAGAACTGAGGGCACAGCAGGACAGACAGGGATGAGAAGCCAAGACACAGGGACAGGAAGCGGGCAAAGTCTCAGAAGCAAATGCATGGTAAGGCAGTTCCAGGGACAGGGATGAAGACAGGACCTGACATCTTGCTAGCTACCCAGGACACTAGCTAACTAATGGTGTTGATTCTTCTAATGAGAGGATGATTTATATACCCAGTGCTTCTCAGCCATAGCCTGTAAGGCACTTCCTGGTAATGGAGGACAAGAGTGCGGGTGCCCACCTTAAGTGCACCTCCTGGGAACCTCTGTGGCATGCACAGGACCTGTTAGTGAGAGGCAGGAGAGCAGCATGTGGATGGCCATACAGGGGGAGGAGGCATGCAGCCTGGCCTTGGCAGTGAATGAGCTGGCATCCCAGTATAGATGTTGGTGTATCGCCCTCAGGGCTATGGGTTACTCAGGACCGGTCATTATTCTCTGCTTACAGGGGGATGTCACAGTGGTGGCCGTGGACCGCTTCCGTGGCCCTGGAGGGACCGCAAATAAAAAGGGAAAATGTAAAAAGGGAAAAAAAAGAGTTTGTCAGTGACGCCACCTGTCAGTTGCGACCAGATATGACCGCTGCTGCTTGTCACAGCTCCAGGGGATGACGATGCAGCAAGGTGATAAGCCCTCCACAGGTAGGGCTAAAATGATCCCTGAGCTGGTGATAGTAGTTGTTATTGGTGTAGATGTTGTGAGGTGATGATGGGGAGTGCACTTAATACTGACCAGTGTCTTTCAGATCTCCAGGCTTGATCTTTCCTCAGATGCTGGTCTGGTCAGCCGTAAACCTTTAATAAAGACTCTCACACTTGTTTCAGGTTTTACCAGGTACTTAACTCACTGCAATCTGTAGACAGTCACGGTTTCTTATACAGTGAGCGTACCGGTAGCCAGTCAGCAGCTGGAATAGTTCACCAAGCAGCCCCTTTCTTTAGGCCTTTCCGGGTCTCTCTCTCTTTCTTGACCTCTCCCTCAGGACCAGCAGTCGCGGACTTTGTCAAGGGGTTCTCTCTCTCTTTCCCCCAAAGTTGTATATGAGGCCTTTCTTGGGTTCCTTTTGGTCTGTTAGGATCCGGGTATAGAGACCCTTCACCTCACTGGTTAATCTGTGGTCAGGGCTGTAGTCTTCAACCACTTTAGAGGGCCGGTACCCTGTCCGTCGACCCAGTCCCTTAGTGATTCCGTAAGCCGGTCTTTCACCTGGGACTTCTTCCCCCTACACCTGGTTGGTCTCTCAGGTATGTTAGTAGTCTCGGACCCGGTCAGCCTTTGTTGTAACCGGCCAACGGTCACAGTGTTATTTGTCAGTCGCCTCCAGTCTCCTACAGCTCAGTCCTGAGCCCTCCTTCAGCTCCAACCCTGTTCTGACTAACGGTCACTCAACTCTGAGGAAAACCTACTGTAGCTCCTCCCCCTCTCGCAGGTGTCCACTTAAGTTCCACCCACCACTCTGCTCTTCCCCACTTCTCCCTTGCCTGGCATAAAGTCCTAGGTATAGGAATTCGGGGATGTGTTGGGTGCTTATGGGTAGGTGTGAATGGCTTACCACTCCAGCTGCTACACTTCTCTGTGGCTACCAGTCCGCAGGGGTGCCACATTGGCGTTACAACAATCAATTGTGAAACTTACTATTATTTGAAAATCTATTGATTAAATTGAACTCTGACTGTAGGAAAAGCCCTTTATCTTCCAATAAAATATAGGTAGGAACATTTTGGCTCATACTTATATCTAAAGGAAAGAAAAACTAAGCACTGTTAAAACTGGTTCCTAGTAAATGTAACTTACATAGGCTTGCCATATATTCTGCTAGTATAAGTATTTTGTTTATTTTTGCCCCTGTTTTGTAGGTGGATGTATGTATTAGTATATGGTAGATACTTTGTTGTACTTGCACATGGAACTGTCTCTGTGTATCAGTATATATCATTAATATATGCAAATATTTAAAATTTAGTTAACAGGGAGGAGATTGTTCCCTAAAGAGTGGAGAAAGAAGCAAAAATTTACAGTGTCTTGAATGGCAGAGAAAATAGAAATAGATAAGAAAATCAAGAACGAGGAAATAAGCACAGGATAGAAGCTGTGTTGAGACATGAGCTATTGTTAATATCAGCACTATGCATAAACACAGACATCATATCTAGTTTATATTACTGGGAAAGACCTTTTAACAAGAGAAAAATCTGAAACTTAGAGCACTTGTAATGCTCCAGTGTCTGCAAATGAATGAAGAAATTAAAATTGTAAACTGAAACTTCTAAAATTTTATTAACTGATGGCATCAAATAACATGTGTAAATCATTTATTCCATTGCAAAGTTGTCCTTAGCCTTTAAAATTACAATATTGTCAAAGAATATGCAAAAAACTCTGATGTTTATTTCTCGTGAAAGCACTTTCTAACGGGACCTATATTGAGTTTTCCAGCCATAACGAAATGTCTTTCTTAGTAAAAGAGTACTAACTTGGACTTCCTAAAAAGAAAATCAAAAAAGACTGGAGCCCATAATAGTTTTATGTGCACTTTAGGAATTAAAAGAAATAACATGAGTACTGTAGGCAATTGTTCTTATGCCTAAAATAATAAATCTTTCTGTTGAATTTCATTGAGTTGAGCATATACGCGACCACCCTCTTCAGGACAAACAGCCTTCAGGTCAGCACGACTCAAATCCAGCAGTTGATCCCCTCTTAACACTCCAAGGCATTTTACAGTGCTGTAAAAGAAGACGAGTGGCAAAAGTTTATTTTTCTCAACAGTTTTACCCTTTTTTATTTAAAGGGAACCTGACCCCTCCAAATCACCCCCAACCTATGAATACCTGTCCCTGCACGCTCAGACATCCTTTCTAGCGGTCTTTTTGTGTAAAAAATGAGTGGGGTAACATTGACATAAAGACCATTACACACTTACAATTCTGCAACTTCTTCCCCTGAATAATCCTAAACTCGCCTGAGCCGGTCATTATCACGCCCCGATGTGCGTGATAAATAATCCTACTCCTCCTAGCCCTGCTGTATGGGTGTAATAGCCGGTGTGGTGCTATTTGCGTCACATCCGGTCATGGTGACGTCGGTACACCCTTTAGATGTAAAGCAAAAGCCGCGCATGCGCAATGCACATGGTGAGGTCGGCGGTACACCTAAAGGGTATACCGACGTCACCATGATCGGCTATTACGCCCATACAGCAAGGCGAGGAGGAGTAGGGTTATTTATCACGCCCATCGGGGCGTGATAATGAGCGGCTCAGGCGGGCTTAGAATCGCACAGGGAACGCCCTGTGCGACTTATTCAGGGAGAAGAAGTTGCAGAATTGTAAGTGTGTAATGGTCTTTTTGTCAATGTTACCCCACTCACTTTTTACACAAAAGGACCGCCAGAAAGGATGTCTGAGGGTGCAGGGACAGGTATACATAGGGTTGGGGGTGATTTGGAGGGGTCAGGTTCCCTTTAACTAATAAAGTACATATACCTTGCTTGCTGTCACCTATGACCTCTTTCCTTTGCACCCTAAAATCTAACCCAAAAAATAGCTTTTTTCTATATGTGTTGCAAAAAGAAAAGTGCAATTTTGTATGTGCCCCAAACAGTACTAAAAAAAGGCGATTTGTCCCGCATAAAACATAGTCAAATATATCTACAATATTGGTGAAAAAATGTAAATAATATGGTTGCTGTAAAGCAAAAAAAATAAATAAAGCTGGCCGGTCATTTAATTGTAACTGTCATTTCATAAAACGTTTTATACATTACAGACGCTGTGTAGTGTTGCTGAGTACTGGAGGTCCGGGTCCTGTGAATCCCACCAAAAGTTCAAACCTGGTATTGACTTACATCCTTGAGAAGCCTTTATCTTGTAGCCAGTCAGTCACTTCCTCTGGTGTAGAGCTATGCCGCAGGGTTTCTGTACGTATTCGAACCTGCTGTTACAGTATAAATTTAGCATCATAAGATTGATTTATCTCTTTACCCATCCTCACTTTTTTCATTTTACATATATACAGCATGTAAAATAAATATTAAACACGTCGACAATTTTCAAGATACATACGGTACATTTGTAAAGGTGCTGTTCACATGAATTTCTCACCAAATGTCAGTGACAAGTCATCCCATCCACACAGGTAAAGAAATGAAATCATAGATTGTTATAAATTAAGTTATGTATAATAATGAGAAATGATACAGGGAAAGAGTATTGAACACATGAAGAAAGAGGTGCAAAAATCCATGAAAAATCACGAAATCAGCTGTGCTCTATCAGTATATAGCAAGAAATCCTGTCACTTTGTGAAAAATAATATCAACTGGTTCAACTGATGTCCTATACAAAGGTGTTTAATTACCAAGGTGCCACACAAAAAACATCTCATGATGGGTAAAACCAGTGAACTATCTCATGACCATCACAAAATTATTGTTGTAAAACATGATGATGACATTGGTTACCGAATAATTTCTAAACTCTTGAAGATTCTAGTCAGCACTGCTGGGACCATAATCTGATAGTGGAAAAGAGATAATTTCACTATAATATGATCATGACCAGGTGCTCCTTGCAAGATTTCAGACAGAAAAGTGAAAAGAATTAGAAGAATTGTCCAA
This sequence comes from Allobates femoralis, assembly GCA_033576535.1. NCBI lineage: Eukaryota > Metazoa > Chordata > Amphibia > Anura > Aromobatidae > Allobates > Allobates femoralis. Next base: position 248,199,701 of record JARQOC010000002.1, on the reverse strand, counting down.
GAGCAAATAACCATAGAGAAAAAAATACTATTACAGGACCACCTTTTGCACTACAAACAGCAGACTCACAATCCTCCACTGGCAAAGAGAACAAAAAAGCACCTGTTTAGAGCTACAGAAAGACCTAGAATCAGTAGGAACAATTTTTCAAAGAAACAATAAGTAATGCACTCAACCTTCATGGCCTGTATGCACACTCACCATGCAATTCTCCATTCCTGAATAAAAATCATGTTTAAGTGCATTTAACGTTTGATCAACAACATTTAGATAAGTATTTGAAATTCTGAAAGAGTATAGACTGGTCAGATGAGAACAGACTTGAATGTGTTGGATGCCAAAATACATACCATGTTTGGAGGCCAAAAGCCACTGTATATCACCCCGAAACCTTCATATCAACAGTGAAGCTTGGTGGTGGTAACATGGTGTTGGGCTATTTTTCAGCATATAGCACTGGCAAACTTTGTGTAATTGAAGAAAGGATTAAAAGACAAATCTACATCAACAGATAAAAATCTGCTGCCATCTACCAGGATAATGAAGATTAAATGAGAGTGGATATTTTGGCAAGACAATGATTCCAGACTCGCAGGAAAGAAAATTTTGAATTTGTTTCAGTAATAGAAAATAAAGCTGCTAGAATAGTCCAGCCAATCACCTGACCCGAATCCAATAGAAAATTTGTGGAAGGAACTAAAGCTCGGTATTCATAGCAAAAGCCAAGGACCTTTCAAGATATGAAGAGTGTTTGAGTGGAAGAATGGGCCAAACTCACTCCTGAGCAATGCATGCGATGAGTTTCTCTATATAGGAGGCGTCTTAATGTTGTCAGGCAAAAGGAAGTAAATCCAGCACCATTTCTCTATAAAATCGATTCTTCTTTATTTATTCAATGTTCACATACATATTAGAAAAATATAAATCCAGGCCACATGACTCTGCCTGACGCCTTTTGGATTGCTCCTTAATCATAGGCTAAAAAAATGTCTTCACCAACAAAGGCTTTTATACAAAGTATTAAATCAGTTTCAGTAAGCATGTTTAATCCTTTTTTCCTGTGTATTTTCTCAATATTACACACCACAAAATTTTTGGACATCATTGGTTTTTATATATTTGCCTGTGTGGATCAGATAAGTTGCAACCAACATTTGGTGAGAAATTCATGTCACTAGCACCTTTAGAAATATATTTACTTTGAAAATTGGTGCTGTGTTCAATACTAATTTGACCCACTGTATAGTTTTTTTTAATAATGTTCATTTACCTGGTTGTTTCTTGTATTCTCCAAAATGTTGCTTGGTACAAATCCTCTCTGCTCATGAGCATTCTCAACCATCCACCATTGTCGACTCTGATCTAGAACCTGAACAATATAAAGGAAACATCCACGTAGAACAAATTAAAGAATAAAGATGCAATCAGCTGTGGTCTAGCAATGTTTTATTTATTTTAAGTTTATATGGCGATCTATAAAACTTTAATCTAGATTAGTCTAAAATCTGCATTTGGTACACAGATTTTGATTTGTAGAGCATACAATATGGGTTCATGGACTAGCTCATAGGGCTTAGTTATGGTAATAATCATTCAAACATATTATGCTGTACTTAAATTGTGTTTTTTTCAGAGTTTGTTCATTGTGGCTATATATTGTCACCCCTGCGACCAGGGTGGCCACATAGGGAGCTGCAGCCAGGCAGATAGACAGTTTGTACAACAAACACCCTCACAGAACACACACACCCACTAGAGGCGGCACCCAACCCGGAGCCCGGGACTCTAGGCGGGCAAGGGGTGGTGGGTTTAGAGGAAAGTGGGTGGGAAAGAATGAAGATCAGGTGACAGAGAGCTCAAATAGAGGTAAAGGAGGAGGAAGGAGTTAGTAGGCCGAGTGGCTGAGCTGTAAAGACACCAGAAAGAAAGTGACACATCCCAGAGGGATTGGGCTCCCTGGAGATGCAGAATCCACAGAGTCATAGAAACCATGGAGAGAAAGCTCGTCCATAGCCGGCATCCCAAGGGACTGTGAGGATAGAGACCAGACAGGTATCACTGGGTCTGAGGAACACGGCAGCACTGACTAACTATGGGTGGAGAAGTTTTCCCTAATTGAGCTGGAATCACACGGGTTAGATGGAGCCTGGTAACACCTTGGAAGATAGGGTTACTGCAGGCTAGGCACACACCAGAGTGTTGGCTCTGAGGGGAACTGAAGCAATATTCCAGCTTCCCAGACAAACCGACGGGAAGCTTCAATTTTAGGTAGGAGTACCCAACACAAGGGTTGGAGGCACAGCAGCAACCATGAGGACCCACTAGTGTCGAGCTGCCGCCATACAACCAGAAGAGAGAACAGAGAGGGAGAGAACAGCCTGAAAGGACACTTAGAAGGCGTGAGGGGTTTCGGAGAGACAGCCTGGCTGCAGAGGGTTTGAGTGTCCGGACTAAACTGAACTGTGAACTGAGTTAAGAGCTGTGACATGTGTGACTTAGAACTTGAAAGTAAACCTGGTGAACCCTGCTTCAGTGTCCGTGTCTGATTCCAGGTATACAAAACGGTTACTGTAATTTTTACCCTGCCAGGAGCAGCCTGACCAACGGCAGGCTCATCCATCTGGCTGCAGCCCCATCATCCATCCATCCAGAGATGCGCTGCAGCGGGGATCCCATCACTGACCACAACCCGTGGGTGGCGTCACTACAAACTAATCCTTGTAATAGTCCTTTACTTGTGTGAACCCGGGAACGGGTTCATCCCCAGCAGTACCCCAGTCCGGTACTGAGTACCCCGTCCCAGTGGGCTCCACATATACTGTACATGTATTGTTGTCCATAACAGTAAGATACAGTCTCAGAGTCCCAGTAGTCAGTGTGAAAATAACAAGATTTCTATTTTTTTACTTTTAAACATATTGTGATATGGAAAAAAAATTGTCAAAAATAAAAAAAATAATTTAAAAACATAAAACTTACATAAAAGGTAATTTTCTAATTATAGTTGTTCTTTAAAGGATATTAGTAAAAAGAGCAGCACGGCTTCTGCAGTGGGTGCAAATCAATCCAAGCAATACTTCTGTTTGCTATTCATACGATAACAAAAAGGAATGCAGCACTCCAAATCAAGTGTCCAAAATCAAAATCTTTATTAGGCCATTAAGTGCAGTGTGCTCTTTAAAGAAGTTGTCTTGTATTTTTGAAGGCTTATCCTTTGGATAGGTCATTGGTATCAGATTGGTTCTGGTACGATACCCAGAACTTCCAATGATCAGCTGTTTTTTGTTGCCAGTGGCAACCAGATGTAGTAACAATAGCCAGGTATTGCAAATCTTTTCCTCTTCAGATGAATACTGCTCTGATATGAATTAACCTGCTGTGGCCTCAATACAGTTGAGGGAGCTATACTGTTCCATTCTGCAACTAAGCTTATTCAGTAACCGCCAGCAGCGTAACTTCTGGTTGGCAGAGTGTTTGGTGTCACACACCCGTTAATCTAATATCTGAGGATGACATCAATGTAAGAGCACCGGACATTCCAGTTCACTTTCTATCCTCAGATCAAGTATGTAAGGCTGCTTTCACATCATGAATTTCGCAGCAGGTCCGGCAATTTTGCCGTATCTGCCGCATGTGGAGCCTTACTGGAACTTTTGCAGCAAGCCTGCATTCAGCCACAGTCATTCACTATGGGACTTGCGGTCATGTGCGGCAAGTGCGGTTTTGCATTTCAGTGAATCAAAAAAACGCTGCTAGAAGCTTTTTTTTGTCCTGTCGCAAGTGCCAGATTTGTCGGATCATGGCAAAACCGCACTTACTGCACATGACCGTAAGTACCATAGGCAATGAATTGGGTTTCTGCAAGTGAGACGTTGTGCGGCAGAAGCGACAAAGCTGCCGGATCTGCCATGATTGAAAAACATCGCTGATGTGAAAGCAGCCTTAGTATTGCTCTACTGCAGAAAGCTGGATCTCACAAATTCATTACCATAGGTTGTATGCTTTTTTAAAAACGATCTTTCACCAGATCTGACAATGTAATATGTATAGCGCAAGAGACAGATCACCTACCTGACTGAAATAGTATAATGAATGTGCAAATTCATTATAGTATCCTGCTTGAATATTTAGCATTTACAAGTCTCGCTATGCACGGTCAGATTCCAGGTGTATTTCGGCTGCATATATCAGTGCCCAACTAGATTGATTGACCAGCTCTTTTCACTGCCCTCCTCCTGTACTGTCTGCTCTTAATTCCGGACATGCTTAGTAGAAGCTGCAGTCCGAAAAGCCTGTGTTCCAGATGTACTTTCAGAGCAAAATTAACAGTTTCTAACAGCATATATTGCAATAACTAAGTTGGCCAACGTAATTGTGAATATGTGTAACAAATGGTAGATTTGAACAAACGTTTTTTTATATAATCAATTTTTATTGAAGATTACAATACATTAAATAAGACATAAGAACTCACACAGTGGGTGTATGATTACAGAATTGTAATCAAATTAGGGAAGGGACTGTGGAGGAAAGGGAAGGCAGTAGAAATGGGGAAAGGAGGAAGGATACAAACATAACCATTAAACCAAAACACATCTTGTCTAGCTAGAAGGTGAAAGAAGGCAACGGTCCTGCGTCATAGAGATGTAACAGAGGGGACCTATGAGATCTATTAAATAACGAAATATTGACAGCTCAATGGGGTCCTATAAGGAGCCGATTATTCAGAACAGGGGATGTAAGGGGTGAGTGGCCCAAATTGTACCAACAATACAAAGTCCTCTTTCTTTATAACTATTCGAGTCAAGTGAGTATTCAACTTGGAAGTGGGAGTTCAATATCTCCACCGAGGGGAGGATAGGGAACTTCCATTTTGCTGTTAAGTATAGACAAGTATATAGGGCGGTAAATGCGGGACACCAAGGATTTACAAGGCGGTCCACTAACCTTGTAGGGTTGTGAGGATCACAACCACCGTATAAGCCTGGCCTGCTGCAGATCACCATGGGATCACTTGAAGAAGCAAAGAGAGAAGACGGGATTTTTGTCTGCGCTGACCAAAGGAACGACAGGGCTAAAGTTGATTTCTTTATTCAATACTTGTACTTGCCAAATCAGAACAGGGGATGTAAGGGAGTGAGAGGCCCAAATGTACCAACATTGCAAAGTTCTCATTCTTGTATAACTATTCAAGGCAAGTGAGTATTCAGCTTGGAAGTGGGAGTTCAATTTCTCCACCGAGGGGAGGACAGGGAACTTCCATTTTGCTGTTAGGCAGAGCCTGGAGGTGACTAGAGAGTAGGAGATGATTCCCCTAAGGTTAAAAGGGAGCTTGCCAAAACCTATATTCAGTACTGCAAGTTCTGGCGAGGAGGACACTTTTAGAACTGAAACCGAATTAGATGTGAAATTCGCAGCCAAAACAAGGTGATGAGAGGACAGTGCCTCCACATATGTACTAGTGCCCCACCTTTCCCACAGAGCTTCCAACACAGCAGGCTTTGGTTCGGGACTTAATGGGATAGCTTAACACGAGGGTAATACCAGTAAATATGAATTTTCTTTTGTTGCTCAAGATGAGTTATACACCTAAAGATCCTCTGAATCTACTCCGCTCCCTCCAGTCCTCCATCGAGGCCTGAAAACACTCCTCCCTTTGTGACATATAAAGAAGCTTTAGTGTGTCTGACAGGCAGTTAAGAAGCATGTATATACCTGACTAACCTCCAACTCCAGGAGTCTGCCGGAAGGAGAAATTTTTGGACAAAATGGGGAATATGCGGATCTCTGAAGGAAATTAATTTGTAAATATTGAAAAAATAATTTTTTGTTTAGTTGAGAATATCTTCCTAAAATTGACCAGAAAGACCTCAGGGAATCCCTATCTAAAATATCACTACATTTTGAAATCCCAGCCCTCTCCCACTCCCTTAAATCTAGGAAAGCATTATGTGACTCAGGAGCTCTAATTCGAACAGTCAATGGGGAAATTCTTCCCAACCCCTGCACAATTGCTTTGCACTGATGGATTAAGGCTTCCATTGCTGGCAAGGGGGATGAAATCTCATTGGATTTATGTACTTCGCCTCAAAACCAGGTGGGTGGAGCCCTTAGATGTATAGAAGGACTCAATCTGATACCATCTATAAGAATCTAACTCATGCCACCAAGATCTCAGCCCCTCCATCAACATAACCCTGTAGTACCCTAAAATGTTAGAGACTCCCATGTCTCCCAATGGGAAGCATAAAATATGATGCTCCTGGCCACCCAGATACCTTGTTGACCCAGATAAATTTATCAGTTAATCTTTGTAAGGGCCCTTTCACCTTAGCGTTTTTGTCCGGATCTGGCCGATCCGGATAAAAAACGCGTCTGTCACATGTGCCGCCGGTACATTTGCGGCAAGCCCCATGCATTGTCTATGGGGCTTGCGGCAGGTGCGGCAAGTGCGGTATTGCCGCTATCCGGCACTTGCGGCAGTTGCGGCAGTTGCGGCCACGAAAAAACTGCAGCCGACCGTTTTTTTTTCCGCGGCCACAACTGCCTCAAGTGTCGGATCGCAGCAATACCGCACTTGCTGCACCTGCCACAAGCCCCATAGACAATGCATGGGGCTTGCCGCAAATGTACCGGCGGCACATGTGACAGACGCATTTTTTATCCGGATCGGCCAGATCCGACATAGAGCACAGCAAATGCGGCCATTAGGTGGCACATGCGACAGATGCGTTTTTTTTTGTCTGGATCAGCTGGATCCAGACAAATACGCTGATGTGAAAGGGGCCTTAATCTGTTATGTAGCATCTTGGGATCGTCAGTGGGATGCATCTGAAGAAATAAAGACCTTTAGGTAAAAGAAACATTTTGAAAGCCTGGACTCTTGCGATTCAGGAGAGACTGGTGATGGGATGTTAACTATATCAGACCTTAGAGCTTCGACCAGCTTGTTAAAATTGGAGGATACCAGCTGCTGTGAGGAAGTAAGGGCAATACCGAGATAAGGGACTCCCTCCACTTGTAAGAGAGTAAACTGATAAGCTGCTAAAACCAAGCAGACTGCCATTTTGTAGTGGCCCAGGAAAGATAAAACACAGTCTCTGGTTGCCATGGTGACTGCTCTGTGTCTAGAAAAGTGAAAGCAGTGTCTCTGGTTGCCTTGGTGACAGCTCTGTCAGTTGCTCCGGTGGTTGTTGATCTCTCTCTGCGGTGGCCATTACTAGTGTAAGGATTATAGCAAAGCCAGTGCAAGCTATACGGGCCTTTAAAGTTGTTTGCAAGCCCTGTTGTGTGGACTAAAGACTTTATCTTGAACCGAGCAAGTGTCCAGGATCTGAGGAGAGGCTGATGAGATGTTCCCCTGATGGAGCACGTGATTGGCGTCCAAGAAGGCCGTGAGTGACTGCGAAAGGAGAGCCGGCGTCCGGTGCCATCCACATTGGGAGGATCCTGACAAGGAGGCTGAGGAGATGTTCCCCTGATGGAGCGAGTGATTGGCGTCCAGGAAGGCCGTGAGTGACTGCGAAAGGAGAGCCGGCGTCCGGTGCCATCCACATTGGGAGGATCCTGACAAGGAGGCTGAGGAGATGTTCCCCCTGATGGAGCGAGTGATTGACGTCCAGGAAGGCCGTGAGTGACTGCGAAAGGAGAGTCGGCGTCCGTGTCATCCACATTGGGAGGATCCTGACAAGGTCCTGACAAGCCCTGGAAAAGAGTGCTCTACAGATTGCACCCCAAGCTTACAGAACTAAAGTGCTGGACATGTGAATCTGGCATTGGCTGGTAAGCAGCCAAATTTTGCTGTTTTTTTTACAATACGCTTTTCTTTTGCGCAAAAGGTTTTTTTTCATTTTTACTTTTTCTGGACTTGCTGCAGCCCACGTGGAATATACACCGGTGTAAAGCTACATTTGAGGTTTATGGTACCATAGTTTTGAGATACCCGGGTATCCCTGTGCTAAATGTATAGCCAGCATTGATATAGTGTATTGTATTGTTATTAGCTGTGATAAGTTATACTCAGTGTGCCATCTCAGAGGTCCCATCAGACCGCCCACAGTTGATGTACATAGCCTTTAGTTAAGTTAAATCCTTGATAAGTCTAACATGTAGGTAAATTTGCTCCTGGTTCTGAGTGTGATTTACATACCCTGGGAACTCTGAGGACGGTGCATTGATGTCGGCTAACGCTGAGTGTGTGAAACTGTTATTGGTTATATTTTAAGGGGATTTTGATACTTATACATTCTATACTGAACCATACTTTGATCCCCATATCAGTAAAAAATACTGTTGTTTATTTCTGCCTCTGTCTCAGTCTGTGACTCACTGGATCTTAATAGGACCTCCGGTCATTATACACTGACCATTTAAAGGGGAATCTACATTGGAGATCTGCTTGTAGATGTGAAGGAACTAGGACAAGAAAAATTAAAGATTTAGTGACATTCAGCTTATAGTAAAAAATCTCAGGAAATTTAGTAACAGCATCATTGTCTGAAGTGATCGGATTTACACGTGAGATAATTATGTCATCTGCGTATAAGCCAATTTTATGTTCCTTACCTCCAATTGAAGCCCCAGACATGTCATTGGTAGACCAAATTAATTCTGAAAGTGGCTCTATTATCAGGGCATATATTAGGGGAAATTAAGGGCACATCTGCCGTGTCCCGTTAGAAATGGGGAACTAAGAGGAGAGAAAACCAGAAGACAAGACCCGGTCATTGGGGTGAGAATAGATCAAAACAATAGCCCCCAAAATTGAACAAGACAAGTCAAATTTCTCCCAAGACCACCTTCAAGTATCCCCAAAGTACCCTGTCACCCTTTTTCAGCATCAAGTGACAGGACTACACTTGGGGAACTGACAGCTCAGCGACCCAATCATTCTTCTGGTGCCGTCTCTGCATTGTTGACCTGCCACGAAACCCACCTGGTCAAGGGACACCAAGGTAGCCATAACTTTCTTAAGTCTGTCAATAATTTAGAGCTTAAGGTCATAATTAAGCAGGGAAATAGGACGAGAGTTACCCAGGGAATTGGGACTTCCCAGGCTTAGGTATTGTAGCTATTGTTGCTTCTAAGCCATAGAAATATGCTCTGAGAACTGCCATATCTTAAACAGGCTTTTTAGGAACAGGGGCAGGATTAGATGAAATTGGAGGTAACACTCATTGGGAAACCTGTCTGGGCCAATTTCCAAATTTTGCTTGCCAGTTTTTATAGTAGAAATAATTTCAGACTCTGTGAAAGGAGCGTTTAGCTCATATAGTTGAGAGTCAGAAAGTTTGGGAAGATCTAGAACAGATAAGAAACTTTTAATATTTTCCAAGGACAGTAGGGGCGTGATCGGGTCATCTTTGAGATTATAAAGTTGGGAATAGTAATTGGCAAAGAACTCCGCAATATCTATTGGGTTTCTTATTTGAGCATACCATGGGCCTATAAGGTGGTCTTTCATATTTCTAGCCTCTCTTTTTTTAATATGGCTGGCAAGCACCTGCCCTGCCCTGTCACTTGCTGCAATTACGTGGCCTTCACCTTCCTCAAGTACCTCTCATATCTGTCAAGAAAATGTGAGCAGAGCTGGAGTCTTATGGCCCCATTACACATAGCGATGCACCAGCGATCCCGACAATGATTCGACCTGGCCAGGATCGCTGGTGCGCCGCTAAGTGGTCGCTGGTGAGATGCCAGGCATGCAGACTTACCAGCAATGCGCCAACACCCGACGGTCGTTGGGATCTGTCAGCTTCTCGGCCGCAGGATGGGGATCGCTGGTCGTTGCCCCTGTCGCCCACCACGATGCAGCATGCCCAGCGGGAGATCGCCGATCGAAAAATGGTCCAGGCCATTCGTTAACGATCTCACAGCGGGGGCCTGCTCGCTGGTGCGTGTCACACACAGTGATATTGCTGGCGAGGTCGCTGCTACATCACAAAACCTATGATGTTGCGGTGATATCGTTAGCGATATCGCTATGTGTGACGGGGCCTTTAATCTCATCAATTGGGTGGACACACTCTGGGAGGGGTAGGCCTTGTTAGTGGATTCCAAGTTTTGAATTTGTGAAATAAGGGCTACCCTTTCTTTCTCTCTTTTTTTTTTCAGTGAGTTTTTTTGGATAAAAATTCTTCTCATATAAGCCTTGTGAAGAGTGGTGTCATATCGCCATTGGACTCAGTGGCTGGTGTTCCTGCCCCGGCCACTGGGAGGTGCCAGGTTCCTTCAGCTGGTGGTGCTGGTGATAGGAGGGCCGGGTCCTCATATGGACTTGCTCCTTTGACACCTGCCTTTGTCGCTGGACATCGCCGTGTTTCTCCTGTGGGTGATGCTAGTATCAGAAGAGAGGTTCCTGCAGAGGTGTCTGGTAGGCGCAGGCTTCGCTCTTCTATCGGAAGTAGGGTGGTTGGTACCAGTCGTGCATCACCATTTTGCCTGGTTCTGGGGTGGTCCGGATGAGGTCATCAGGCTGTAAGCTCCAGCCTATGACAGGAAACCACGCCCTTCAAATACCTTGAGGCCTGTCCTGCTGGCTGCCAGATATAGTCTTGGTTTCCACAGCAATCTAGTGTGTGTTTGTATTTTGACTCTGACCTTTTGCCTGGATTTTTGACCCTTCTATAGCCTGACGATTTTGTACCTTAGCTGACCTCCCAGTTTTTGACTCTGAAATTTCTCTGGATTATTGACCCTTCTACTGCCTGCCGATTTTGTACCTTAGCTGCCCTCCTGGTTTTGATCCTGACTCCTGACTACACTTTCGGGTCATATTTAATATTCCCTTCCTGGCGACCTTCCTGCTCTGGTCTGCTAATCATAGGTAGCTACCTCCTGGGCTCCGCTGTAATTCCAGATCCCTGTATAGGAGTAAAGGGTCTTGGGGTTTCTCGGGGTGCTGTCTTACCAACAGCTCAGTCTCATAGCAGATGGTCATCACAAGTGGCCATTAACAGACATCTAAGCTGTGGACCGCGATATGTGTTCCACAGTACTTAAAGCGTTGAGAGGACGCACTTTCGCATTACACTGTACTGACCAAGCATAGGAAGTGATGTCCTGCACCCAGCATCCCATGTGATCGGGTTAATGGAGGATATAAGGTTGTCTCCTCACAAGAGGTGGTGTTCATACACTAAAGCAATCCAGAGTAGCGCCATGTGGTAAGTTTGATGGAAAAGATTATTTTCACCTTAAGTGGCATTCTTATCTGAATACTAAGGGCACTTTTTGTATTTTGGTTATTTTTGTATTTATAGCACTACAGGCTTTGGTCTGCCATTAGTTCAATGTTGGTAGCAGTTTTTCTGCAGCCATTATTTGGCCTAACTCCTCTGATGATTGGGCCACTTGAAATGAGTCGGAAGTGTTTATACTAAATGACGACTGACTCCAGATAGGTTAGTGCTTGGTATATTAAAATAAAAACAGACATAAGAAAGAAATCTCTGGAGACTACATTTGCTCGGAGTGATAAAGTGACCAGGTGAGATTGTTCCATTAATTTTTCATCTATTTGGTTACACTAAAACTGTATTTACTCCTATCCTATCATCATCAATTATTTGCTTGATATTAATGTTATATATTTTGAATGTCCCACTGATATTTAAGTGGATAAACAATCATTAGGACCATACCTAACTTGAACTTATCAAAATTTAAAGGACCTCAGTGTAGTGGCCTATATCTGGTGATGTGGTGTGACTATTATTAGTGCATATGTCAAATGGGTATGTTTAGATGAAGAGGGTGTGTTAAATTTTCACACACCTTTACCTAGTATTTATTTTTGTATTGTCTAGTACAGAGGTCCCCAACTCCAGGCCTCGAGGGCCGCCAACAGTGCAGGATTTCAGGATTTCCTTAGTATTGCACAGGTGTTAATGTGCTCAAATGCACAGGTAATGATTCCAACCCCTGTGCAATACTAAGGAAATCCTGAAAACATGCACTGTTGGCGGCCCCAGAGGCCTGGAGTTGGGGACCCCTGGTCTAGTATCTTTAAAAATGACTGTTCTCTCCTGGTTCAGTCATTTTAATATAATGTAAAGGTTATGTTTTAAAGTGTATTTATGTAACACTGTCACTTCTATATTGTACTTCCTATTTCCATTGGTCTCCTTTGGGACCAGGGGCAATACCTGGCTATAGCAATTGAATAAGCCTTGTGTGACAGCCATAATGTTTCATCTGATATCTGTTTATCATCATTTACATAAAAAAATCTGCTAGGTGTTTGTTTATATCATTGACCAGCTCATCTACTTATATAATCCGCAGTTGGGATTTCGGGCGTTGTAGCCGAATCCCAACATGCTTTGCGCGGGACTGCGAGTGATGACGCGCAGCGTCATCACGAGCCGCAGACCCGCACTACTCTAAAAAAAAAAAAAAATCCTCACCTCTACCCGAGCCCGCGCTGTCTCCCGCCGTCTTCTGCCGTGTTCCGCTAGGCTCCCGGTGGCTGTGCAGGCTCCCGGTGCCTGCAGTGATCTTCTATCTACTGAGAGTGAAGGACCTGTGGTGATGTCAGAGTCACGTGACACCAGCTTACTCCAGGCAAATCGCGGGTCACGTGACTCTGACATCACCACAGGTCCTTCACTCTCAGTAGATAGATCACTGCAGGCACCGGGAGCCTGCACAGCCACCGGGAGCCTAGCGGAACACGGCAGAAGACGGCGGAACACGGCAGAAGACGGCGGGGGCTCGGGGTGAGGTGAGCATAATCTTTTTTTATTTTTTTTAACCCCTGCCTTGCACGAGCGCACCACAGACACCTGTATACTCCACCACCACACACGCCTGTACACTCTGCCACCACCACAGACGCCTGTATACTCCACCACCACACACGCCTGTATACTCTGCCACCACACACGCCTGTACACTCTGCCACCACCACAGACGCCTGTATACTCCACCACCACACACGCCTGTATACTCTGCCACCACACACGCCTGTACACTCTGCCACCACACACGCCTGTACACTCTGCCGCCACCACCACACACACCTGTACACTCTGCCGCCACCACCACACACGCCTGTACACTCTGCCGCCACCACCACACACGCCTGTACACTCTGCCGCCACCACACACGCCTGTACACTCTGCCACCACCACACACGCCGGTATACTCTCCCACCACCACACACGCCTGTACACTCTGCCACCACCACACACACCTGTACACTCTGCCACCACCACACACGCCTGTACACTCTGCCACCACCACACACGCCTGTATACTCTGCACACCACCACACACACACCTGTATACTCTGCCACCACCACCACACACGCCTGTATACTCCACTACCCACAGACCCACCTGTATACTCTTCTACCCACAGAGCCGCCTGTATACTTTACTACCCACAGAGTCACCTGTATAATCTCCTACCCTCAGAGCCGTCTGTATACTCTGCTACCCACAGACCCGCCTGTATACTCTGCTACCCACAGAGCCCCCTGTATACTCTGCTACCCACTGGCCCACCTGTATACACACAATTCATTTCACCCTGCTCCCGATGCAATTGCATCGGGCCTTTTTACTAGTCATTAAATAAAAGACTAGAGTTTAGGCTCCAAGAACCTGGGGGAGTGGGGTGGAGGGAACAGAGGGGCCTCCAGAGATACAGGGCATGATCAGACCATGGAATAAGTCAAATTTCTGCTTTTTTGCAAAGGTGCCATGATTTGCTATCCACTGGAAAATAGTCAATCCACTAAGAGAGATGCATATTGGAAATGAACAAAAAGTATCTCTCTGAGGCATTAAGATATTGCCATGCGTCATGCAAGTGGTGTTCCAAAATTAGTGCATTAAGCTCTTTTCAAGCTAAGATACCTTTTGTGGAGCAGTCTAGGTTTTTTGACATGGGGGTATTAAAACCCCACATATAATTTGAGAACCCTGTGTTACTCCTACTTTCTTCAGAAACTTGAGGATGTACTTTAATTGAGCAATTGAGCAATATTCGGGGCGTATAAGTTGGCTTTAGTGAAAATTATTGCATAATAATAATTAATTGAACATATGAGAATAATGTGTCTGCCACCAGGGTCTGCAATATAGGTACCGTAATAGTTTTAAAGACTATCGAGGTCCTTATAAAAAGACAAAGTCCATCCTTTTTTACATTGATTATTATTAGCAAAAAAAGGATATAGCGTATAGGTGATGACAGTGTCTCTGTCTGCTTCCAGCAAATACGTTTCCTGCACACAAATCACGTCTCCTTGGGATCGCCTCACATCTGTCCAGAACATGGACCTCTTCCCCGGTGAACTAAGACCCCTCACATTTAGTGAAACAAATTTAATTGTCATGCAGGTTGGTAAGGACCAAAGCTGATCCCATCGGTACCTTCACAGATTTCGCTGGACTTCAAAACTTTAGAAGGCATAAACAAACCAGAGAAGCGCACAACAAAGGACATAGATGTAAACTGAAAATGCAGACAACTTTCTGCTGGGGGGAACAAAATCACCCATGTGCCAACTAGTGCATAGATCACATCACAGTGGATTGGAAACCCCACTTCCCACTGGTGCAGAGGTTTCAGGCATCCTGCAGGTGGTGCAAGTTATGAGTCATGATGCTTTTGTGACCCACTCCAAGGGGATCCTCTTCCTGGCTGTAGAGAGATGATAATCCAGAGCGAGGCATCGGGTTGGCAGCTTTCAGAATTTGTCCCACATTCTTGGGTTCCAAGCATACAGGCAGCTTCCCTTGAAGGGTGAATACCACTTTCACTGGGATCCCCCATCTATAAAGAATGTTGTTTTCCCTTAAAACTTTGCAGTAGGGAGAATATTCCTTCCTTCTGGCCAATGTGCCAGCTGATAAGTCCGTGTACACAGAGAGCCATTGCAGGTTGTCCGGGAGGTTAGGGTTCTTCCAGAGTGCCTAGAGGAAAGCCTCTTTTGTAGTGTAAAAATGCAGCTGAGCTAAACTGTCTCTTGATAGATTTTGACTTACATGATGCGGCTTTGGGACTGAATTTTATCAATGAATAAGTCTCTGGGAGAAAGATCAGGAAGAACATTTGTATATACTGTAGGTGGTAAGGAAACCTGACAGTTCTGAGGCACCTAGAGAGGCACTCTAGAATACCTCTGATCCTAAGGTTATTGCGCCTGGACCTATTCTCTAGGTCCCAGACTTTGCTTCTGAATTTTTATACTTTTTCCTTCAGGGCTTCTGTGTCATCCACGTGGGCATTATTGGAGGCAGCATACTCAGCCATCTTAGTTTCTATATGTTCAGTGCACTCCCCAAAACTCTCCCTTCAACTGTTTTTTTCAGTTAGGGGGATATCAAAAGTGCCGGAGCTGTATAGCGCTGCAGTGCTATGTGAACAGCAGAAGAACCCGAAGGGGACACTGGCGCCATTTTATCAGGCAAGTCTGCGGTCTTTCCCCTCGAGAAAAAAATCAGTTATCTTGACCGGCGAGCTTCTTTTTTGAGACCTACCTCTGGGAGTTGCAGCCAGGGCTGCCATTAGGCGGTTTACAGCTCTTAATGCAGTGAAGGGCCCGGGGACTGACTGCAGGAGGCGTGGCCATTGGATCAGGGGCAAGGAGGCCCAGCCGTTACTCCAGGAGGCATGGCCATTTGGAGCAGGGAGCAGACTCCTTTGGGCCCCGCCCCCCCACATCTTGCACAGGCCCCCCTCTCTCATCAATCACCGCTGCGACAGCGAGCGGTGGGTGCCACCATGTTCTTTGTGGTAGAGATTGAGACTTCTGGGGCGTGTCCTGGTCAGGCATGTGAGCAGAAGCATCTCACTGCTCTCCTGCTGGAGCCGAGCTAATTAAGGGAATTCGGAGCCCTCACTGCCAGTCTCAGCCGACCGGGTAGGAGAGGAGGTGCTGTGGATCACAGAGAGCGAGGTGACAAGCTGTGAAGAGTGAAATATGACCCGGAGGAGACAGAAAGATGCTGGCTGGGGAGATGGAGGAGTCTCACAAGATGGCACCGAGAAGAGGGAGGAGGCGGTCAAAGCTAATGAGGCATGCCAGCTCAGAATGAGCACGGCTGCAAAGCTGGGGAAATATCCCACACTGGTGGATAAAGGTGAACAGCAGGACTCTGATGGAGGTGAGGAAGTGGACGGGGAGGAGGCACTGAATTCACAGGCTGAGGGGGAAGGTGGAAAGATCCCGGGAGACAGCAATGATGGAGAGCAAAAGGCTGCAGCTGCAAAGGAGGGGGCTGACATAGAGGAGAATCCTACACTTAAAGACGTTTTTGCTGTGGTGTCATATTGCAAGCAAGCACTGAACACCCTGACACAGCAAGTATTGGGAGTGCAAACAGAAGTAGCCACTGTGAAAAAAGATTTACACAAGGTTAATGTTAGAACTGGAGAGGTGGAAGAGAGAGTTGGAGTGGCTGAGGATCGGATTAATAACCTCACAAAGTCTGAACAACGCTTTAAACAGCAGATTGCTGAGGTCATTGCCAAGAACGATGACTTGGAAAACAGATCTAGGAGAAGTAACATAAGGATAGTCGGCCTCCCGGAGAAGACAGAGGGACGGGACCCGACCCAGTATATTGAAAAATGGCTACAGGAGCAAATAGGCGCTGAATCCCTCACTAAATTCTATGCGGTGGAAAGGGCGCATAGAGTGCCGACGCAGCCGCAGCCCCCGGGTAAAGGGCCACGTGTCATGATTGCGAAACTGCTGCATTATAGGGATAGAGACATTATCCTTCGTAAGGCGAGAGACGGAGATGAAATAAAAGTGAATGGTCAGAGGGTTGGCATCTATCCTGATTATTCAGTGACTGTGCAAAGGCAGCGAATGCGGTTTGGTGGAGTAAAACGCACTTTGAGAGATCTGGGAATCCACTACTCAATGATGTTTCCTGCCAAGCTGCGGGTGGAAGCAATGGATAGAGCCCATTTCTTTGTGGATCCAGAGGAGGCCGCACAGTGGATTGAGGTCAACAGGAAAGCTCTACAAGCGAAGGCTAAAGATTGAGAGATCTGGAATGCTTGAAAAGACCTACAGGAGGACCGGTCGGCTGGGGACATGAGTTATCTGGACTCTTTGCTGATCTGCAGTGGTGGTTTTGCTAACTGAGAAACTATCTCAATAATAGAGGGGCACACAATGTATGCTCTGTTAAAACTAATACAGCTTTAGACATGTGCAGAGAGGAGGGGGGGGGCTTTTATTTTTTGCCCCCTACTTCCATTTTTCTAATTTTTCATTAACGTTGTATTTGTTATCTCTTTTTCAATTTAACAGGGGGTAATGTTGACTTCTTATGTGTAAGTTCTGGTATGTGCTCTTCCTCTTCTTTTGGTCAGGGAGGACACGGTGGTCTTAAGGACAATGAAACTACTGCAGCCAGATATATTATACAACTGCTCTCATTAGAGGGTAGGGCGGTGGGGGGCAATGTTTGATGCCATTGATCTGTCACATTTTTTAGGATGATTATGGGTATAATATGGTTTACTTATGACGGCTTAACTTGGGTGTTACCAAATTACTGCAAGTGACTTGAAGTTCGGCGGGAAGGAGGGGGGCAACACAGGAGCGGGGAAGTGTACTTGTATGCGAGATCTGGGAGAAGGACTTCACCTGGAAGATGGGGCTGGGATGGGAGAACCCATAGCTCTCATGGAGCATGTACGAGAGGGAGGTTGGAGGGGGGGGAGGGAAGGGGGGAGGGAGGGAATTGGCAGTGGGAAAGATAATGACAGCAGAAGCAGCAACTGGTTATGTGTAGAAATTGTGATTAACATCGTATTATGGGTACTTTTAGAATTATGAGCTGGAACGTCAGGGGCTTGTCGGAGAAAACTAAGAGGGCAGCGATTCTCAAATGTGCTCAAGATCAAGGAGCCTCGGTGGTGTGTATCTTAGAGACTCATTTGAAACGCGAGAAGACTCATATTCTTAATAGAAGATGGATACAGAGATCGTACCACTCTACTTTCTCCAACTATGCCAGGGGGGTGTCGGTTTTGATTAGTAGATCCACGCCTTTTGAGGAAATTGATGTCTATATTGACCCAGAGGGACGGGGAGTGGCGATTAAAGGGGTGTTCTATGGACAACTATTATGTATAGTGGCAATGTATATCCCCCCCCCTTATTCTAGCACACAAATTAGAGTGATGAGGGAATTTGCGGAAAAAGGAAGGGTGCTACCGTTGCTAATGGTTGGAGATTTTAATAATGTAGTGGACAGTTTTTGGGATCGCAATAAGAGGCAGGCTAATGTACGGGAGGGCACCATGACAGTTTTTGGTAACCTTATAAAGGAACTAGGTCTGGTTGACACATGGAGGGCTAGGAACACTGGGAAGAGATGCTACTCCTGCCACTCTGCTTCGCATGGCACGCTGTCACGTATAGATCTGGCCCTGGCGGATAGCTGGGCTGATAGTGTGATTGGGGAAGTACGATACCTACCTCGGGTGTTATCGGACCATAGCCCTGTCGTTGTAAGTGTCAGATATGGGTCTCGGACTGGAGTGACCAGGGAGGGGTGGAAGATGCATCCGGTTTGGCTGCAGCACCTTAATGTTCAAAAAATAGGGGAGGAAGTGGAGGAATTTTTCACACTTAATGAGGGGAGTACGGATAAATTAGTGGAATGGGATGCCTTGAAAGCCTTCCTGAGGGGGATCTTGTTCAGAGATATATGTAGACGTAAAACACTAACTAAGCAGGAGGAATTGGAGAGTTTGGAGGCATTAGAGAAAGCAGAGGAAGCCGCCAAAATTGATACTACAATGGAAGCACAAAATGATCTCAAAACAGCTCAGGATCGGGTGAACAAGATTCTACTGGATAAGATGGCAAAAAGGCAGGCGTTTAGAAAGGCTGAATTTTATGCTGAAGGGGAAAAAGTGGGACACCTGCTGGCTATCATAGCGGCGGCGCAGAATAGCACTACACATATTCATGAAATGGTGGATGGGGCTGGGAAGACGGTCACGGAAGTGGAAGACATACTAACCGTCTTTACAAGCTTCTATAGTGCACTCTATTCCTCGGAAGGGAGGGTGGTGGATGGGGAGATAGATCATTTTCTGGAAATGGGAGTGCTCCCTAAGTTGAATGAGGAAAGCAGAAAGAGACTGGAGGCCCCCATTACTGAGGAGGAGATGACACATGCTCTGCATGGCATGGCAAATGACAAAGCCCCAGGCACTGATGGATTACCAACAGAAGTGTATAAGCAGTTTTCAGACCTTTTACTCCCTAGACTGCTACAGGTATTTGAGGAGGCCAATAGGAAACGACTACTGCCGGATTCCATGAGGGAGGCAATGATAGTGGTAATCCCGAAGGAGGGGAAGGACCCCCAGATACCCGAGTCATATAGACCAATTTCATTGTTAACTACCGACGTAAAAATACTGGCGAAAGTATTGGCTACTCGACTGTCTGGGGTTGTCTCCTCCTTAATACATCCGGATCAGTCGGGGTTCATGCCCAGTAGATCTACAGCGATCAACATACGTAGATTGTACCTCAATCTCCAGCTGCAGGCCGATAACGCGGGAAGTAGAGTAATCGCTTCACTAGACGCCCATAAGGCGTTCGATAGTGTACAGTGGAATTATCTGTGGAGGGTTATGCAGCGGATGGGGTTTGGGCCGCGATTTATGGAATGGGTACAATTGCTATACTCTCAACCTACGGCCAAACTTAGAGTAAATGGGGCGGTGTCTTCATCTTTTCAACTTGCTAGGGGAACTCGACAGGGATGCCCCTTGTCACCCCTCCTTTTTGCCATAGCAATTGAGCCGCTGGCTGCGGTTATCAGGAAGAAGCGAGAGATCAAGGGATTCCAATATGGGAGGTTGGAAGAGAAGATTGCTTTGTATGCTGATGATCTCCTGTTGTTTCTTGGAGATCCAGAGGGATCATTGAGCTGTGCCATGCAGATCATTGAAAGTTTCGGGACAATCTCGGGATTGAAGATTAATTGGTCCAAATCTGTACTGTTCAAAGTAGATCGGGGAGTGGAGTGGTCAGAGAGAAATGTAGAGGCGAATAGGTTACAGTGCACGGAGGTATTTAAATATTTGGGGGTGCAGGTTTCTCTGCCTATTTCAGATTACTTGAATGTCAATCTTGTGCCTTTGGTTAAAAAACTCCGAGAGAAGATAGAGGTTTGGGTTAAGTTGCATTTAACGGTGGTGGGTAGGATCAACCTTCTTAAAATGATTATAATGCCCAAATTACTTTACATCCTACACAACGCACCTATCTGGATTTCCAAAAAATGGTTTAGATCACTAGATAGTTTGTTTAGAGCCCTGGTATGGGGCAAGAAACAGGCAAGAATTCGATTAGAGATACTCCAAAGGCCCAAAGACGAGGGGGGGTTAGCGCTCCCGAATCCTGAATTGTATTTCTTAGCGGCTCAAAGCCAGCACTTTAGGGGATGGGCATGTCGGGGGGAAAGGGGTCCACACGGTATCTCCTGGAGCACTGTATGAGTGGGATACCAGTAATGGAAGGCCTGGAAGGGAGGTCTATGAAACGGCTGGGAGGCGCCAGTCCCACGCTGGACCTGATACAAAGGGTTTGGGATTCATTGAAGAAGGTGAGAGGGATACAGGGACTAACCAAGTATACGCCCATATGGAATAACAATGGTGTCCCTGAGTTACAAAAAATTGGGAATATAAGAGAATGGGCTGCCAAAGGAATAACTCGGATGGATCAAATTTTGGAAAATGGGAATATGAAGCCATTTCAACAGTTGCAGGGAGAATTTTTACTATCGGGCACGGAGTGGTATCATTATGAACAAGTTAAACATGCCATTAAATCCCAGAGGAATACACAAAATATGAAGGTGGAAGTGGACCTGGTCCTTGATTATGTCTGCCAGGAGGGGATTACCAGGGGGGTTATCTCGAGCACATACAGGGATCTTATGCACACATTTTTGCTTCGGTTTCCACTGAAGGCAAGGGATAAATGGGAGGCAGAGCTTGGGCATATTGAGAACGATGTATGGGAGACCATCTTGGAATATATTCCAAAGCTCTCTTTAAGTGAACCTGCAAGACTGTCACATATCTATGTAGTCCACAGGGTTTATAGATCACCACTACGACTGTATAAAATGGGGCTGAGGGAAACCTCTGCATGTCCTAGGTGTGGGAGTGACGGTGCGGGTATACTCCACATGATGTGGGAATGCCCCAGGTTGGCCACATTCTGGTCTGGAGTATTGGATATGATTGGAGGGGCATACGGATGTGTGGTTTCTGGAGATCCTGTTACATGCTTGTTGGGATATGTGGAGGAGATTCCAGTTGTGTCTAATATGAAAATAGCCATTGCAAGGTTATTCTACTGTGCTAGGAAATTAATTGCGCAACATTGGACTGGGACTGACCCTCCTACTAACGAGGAGTTTTCCAAAAGAGTGGAGTATATCATACAACTAGAAAGGGGCATCTATGAAAAGAGGAGGAAGCAATCCCTGCATGACACCATATGGGGACCATGGATTCAGTTTAAAGGATTGTGAGATCTGCTGTACGTTCTGAGGTGTGCGGGAGGGAGGATGAGCTGCTGACGTGGGAGGAAGCCAGATTATGGGAAAATAACATAGTTCCTTGCTGCATTGTTTGTGAAGGATACGGAGGGAGGTACTGCTGCCGAGGGATGGGGAGGGTGGGGGTGGGGTTCATATTAAAATGATTGTATTTATGCCATGCTGAATTGAAATTACTGACATGTGTTTACCAAAAGTTCAATAAAAAAGTATTTGATTTAAAAAAAAAAGAGATTGAGACTTCTACACAGTGGAAACAAAACTTTTTCTGTGTTTCAAGTTCTACACAGTGGCCGCAGATCTCCATTTGGCGGCATCCATTTTGATGAAGTCTGAACTTCTACCAACTTGCTGCACAGTTAGTGAAGGCAGCCGGCCACAAAGAACATGGCAGCACCCACCGCTTGCTTCGCAGCTACTCCCCCGCAGCTCCAGACCAGTCCTGCAGATGTGTTATTCAGCAGAACAGATAGATGGCAGCACTCACCGGTCTCCAGGATCAATCCTTTATTTTAGATAAATACCATTAAAACAGCATAAATGCATGTTCAGGGGTGCAGGGGGGAGGATGGATATTCCCCTATAAAAGGGGGACGATGTAAGCACACTTTTAAGCATTACTGGTAATAATGAGCTAATAAATGTACAAAATAAAAGGAGTGAGGAACGGCCATTCATAGGTGGTTTGAGATCAGATTTCTGTCCACCGACTGTGCAAGGTAATGTAATAGACTTATTCCAGGAACAAGTAGCGAGGGATGTAGAATCTTTGATATATAATAAGACCACCGATAATCTCACCAGAGGGGAGAAAAAAGCCCTAAAAGAACTCAGCTCCTGGGATGATGTGGTAGTGCGTAAAGCGGATAAGGGAGGGAACACAGTACTCCTAAAGAAAGAATACTATATAAAAGAAGCGGAAAGACAACTGTTAGACACAAACACCTATAAAAAATTGAGTCAAGACCCAACAATAAAATATAAAGAACAGCTAAGAGTTCTTCTGAAAAAAGCGGTGGATAGGGGAGTGATGAATACCAATGAGGCGGAAAAATTATTCCCTGAGTTTCCAAACAAGCCTCATTGGTATTTTCTACCAAAAATCCATAAATCTAAGGAAACGCCGCCAGGGAGGCCAATTGTGTCAGGGGTCGGTTCACTGACCGAGCCCCTGTCACGGTACCTGGACTGGCGACTACAACCCCTACTAAAAGAAATACCGGCTTTCCTAAGGGATACTAAGGAATTTTTGGAGGCATTGAATGCGATAGAGTGGCGGGAAGGTTTTCGGCTGGCCTCCATAGATGTGGAGAGTTTGTACACTCGGATCCCCCAGGGCCAAGCAGTGGAGGTGGTAAGAGAGGTACTGGGGGCATCCATGTTGGATGATCATAGTGTAGAGTTCATTGTTGAAGCTTTAAACTTTGTACTAAGCCACAATGCCTTCAAATTCCTGGATCAGTGGTTTTTGCAAGTCGATGGTACCGCAATGGGGACACCGGTGGCATGCGTTTTAGCAAATATTTTTTTGGGAGCCTTTGAAAACAGGTATATTTATAATCTGGGTAACCCCTTTTTGAAGAATATAAAGCATTATTATCGCTACGTGGATGATATATTTATTGTATGGGAGGGGGATGACAATGAATTTGCGACCTTTGTACAACATCTTGATAACGTAAATAATATGAATATGAAATTCACTTCCGTGATGGGTGGCGAAACTTTGGAATTCTTAGACGTTAAAGTGTCTATAAGAGAGGGGAAAATACACACTGAAAATTACCGCAAGCCATCTGCTACAAACGCACTGCTACACTATGAGAGCAATCACCCCCCACATGTTAAGAGGGGATTGCCATTTAGTCAGATGTTACGACTAAGGAGGTTGAATAGTTCTGATGAGGGGTTTCAAACACAAGTTGACGACCTGAAAGATAGATTCATAGAGAGGGGGTACCCCAAAGAGCTGTTGGACGAAGCACAGGTGAGAGTAAACACACTATGGAAGGATGGACGACAGAAAACCGTGAGAAAAAGGAAAGAAAAAAGGTTTATCTTCAACTTTAGGTTTGGCCCCATGGATGCAGCCATCCGGAGAGCAATTAGCAGGAACTGGTACCTGATCGAAAGCGATCGGCATTTGAAAGAAGTGGCATTACGAGGACCCCTGGTAACCCATAGGCGATGCAAAAATATAGGGGATATGGTTATGAGAAAAAGGTTGATACCCAGAAAAACATGGCTAGAAAGTCAAAGTCCTAAGGGTAATTTTAAATGCGGGAGTTGCAATTTCTGTACACAACACATAGTCCAGAACCCTGTAAAAATCGGCCATTTATATCATAAAGTAGAGCAGTTCATTTCATGTAAGACTAAGAATGTTGTGTATGCAATTTTTTGTCCCTGTGGACGCTACTATGTGGGCAAAACAATACGACAACTACTGGTCAGGTTCAGAGAGCACAGGAGGTCCCTTGAGACAGGCACAGGAGCCACTAGACTAATTGAGCATATGAGGGTGGCCCATAAAGGGGATCCGAGACTTTTGTCATTTGTGGGGTTAGAAAGAGTAATGCCGCCACCTTGTGGCGGAAATGTGCATAAGCTTCTTTTACAAAAAGAAGCTAAATGGATCATAAGGCTGAGGGCCCAAGGGCCAATGGGGTTCAATGAAAGGAATGACCTATCAGTATTTTTATAAAAACTTTGGTATCTATCTAAATTGATCTATTTATATCTATATGTTAATGTATAGGTTATGTAATATGGTTGGTGTATAGTTTTAATGTGTATAGTTTATGATGTTTCTGTGAGAGTACAGCAAGGGTTAACATGCTTGCTGGGCAGGGGTTTTAAAAGGAAGGCAGGATTATGCTTCGATGTGTCATAGCCTGGAGAAGCGCCCGAGTGCGGCGTGAAACGGCCCGTTGCTTTTATAGGGGAATATCCATCCTCCCCCCTGCACCCCTGAACATGCATTTATGCTGTTTTAATGGTATTTATCTAAAATAAAGGATTGATCCTGGAGACCGGTGAGTGCTGCCATCTATCTGTTTGCTGAATAACACAAGATACACTTTGTAACTTGGAAGTGCACCACAGGAGACTAGGACGCTGACAGGAGTCAGAGGTAAATCACCAGCAGCTGTGTGAGCAGTGTGAGCTCCAGTCTGGAGCAGAAGGCCTGCAGAAAGGAGACTGAGGACAGCGAGCAGTGCCCAGCATCTTCATAAAGTAAGTGAGTCCTGCAGATGTGCCCTCACACTCCGGCACCCCTACCAGCCGGGGAGGGGGCAGAGCACTTGTTCTGTGTGCGGGGAGAAGCCCTGGAATGTGGCCGAGGAGCAATGACTTCAGCCCAGATCTCCAGTGCTCCCGTCCTGGTTCTGGCTCTGCTTTGCAGTGGCAACTTTGGCTCATCCTTGGCAGGTAACAATTGCGCTTATTGTAGGGCATCGGGCACTGTGGGCAGCCTCATAATACCACTGCTGTTCTGGAGTCTGCAATCTATTTAGTTTATTTACTTAGGGCTTAGCAGTCAGTAGCAGAGATATAGTCAGTGGGAGATCCAGCTGCCTGATAAGCTTCATTAGAAGTGCAAGGATACAAAACAAGAGTTAAATGTCACCATTATTCCTATAGCACCAACATATACTGCAGCCCTGTGCAGACTGGTGTCTATAATCTCTTGTGTTTGGGATGTCGGGCACCCTATTATAGGAAACATTCCAGAAAGTCTACTGAAGTCCCCTAATTTCTAGTATACCTGCTTTTTAGGTGCGATCCACACATCTCAGATTTACAAACTCCTCTCTGCAGAGGCTTTAATTAGACTTCATTTAGTATATCTGGATGAATAAAGTTGCTATGTATTTGGAAAATGTTAATTATGCTTTTTGCCCTTCACATTGCTAGTTCCTGCAGTGCTATGTAGCGCCTGGTCATGTGGTAAGAAGAGGTTCTGCAGGGGGCTGTTGGACCTGGCCATCCCTCAGGCTTCACATGTGGCCCCTAGCCTGTAAGGCATTGTCATGACAGAGCTACACTTGCACTTTATGTCCCCTTACAGCTTTTTATCCACAAATATTCTTCAGATAGAAGCACAGTCCAGTCTTCTGTACGATGATGTAGCAGAGCTGAGCCTGTCATTAACTCATTAGGGCCGCCTGGTTTAGTACATTGTGATGACGCTTCCCCAGATACTTTGTTTAACACATCGTGATACCCCAGAGAAAACTATTTTGTCTCTGCTAAACCTTACAATTATCCTCAGTAAATCTGATCCTATAGGACCCTATATAATCCTATATCATAATTTGAGCAGCCATGCAAACAATGCTGCACATCCATACAATGGTGATTTCAGTGCATTGGCACCAAGCATATGTTGTCGATCCTTCAGGAGCTTTATCTACTCCTGACAAAAGTACGACTGGTAATAAATGTTCTGGTCCGGACCTGTGTGTGAATGACTATGTATGGGTGTCCACTAATAAGATCAGATGGGAGTTTTCATCTGGAGCTCTGGGCAATAGGTTTATCAATTCTTATAGAGTAGTGGCCGTTATTAATCCTATGGTCTTATGGATGGAGCTACCGCTGGTACTGAACGTCCATAATGTGTACCACAGGTCATTACTCAGGAGATGTTGTGTCTCAGGAGCCTACTTTATTAGTGCTACCTTCTGTCTGTGTATATGGTGAGAGTCAGGAGACAACGGAAGTGTTCGGTGTTTGCAAGTAAGTTGGGGTGTCTATTGCGTGGTTCTTCTCCAGACAAGTTTGGTCTTGGTCTTGAGGGTCTTAGAAAGAGGGCTACTGTCATGAGTATCTCCCATCCTTGGGAGACCTTTGACAGGTATGAGATCTGAGTTTCACATTGTCTTCTGGGTTTTTTAAATGTATTTGCTTTCTTTTGGTGCAAAAAGGATTAATGACTCTTTGCTTTCTGGTTATTCCTCGTTACTCCAATCTCAGGTGTTGAATGTTTGGACCACTCCCCTCCACCTTAAATAGTCACATGTTCTATCACATGATGCCAGCTATAGTGAATCATTTCTATGCCGACCATCTTAGAGTGAGCAAGTCACTGAAAGAATTCAGTGTGGTGTTGTTTGCAGTCCTGGAGTTTTGCTACAACTGTGGGGTTGGAGTTAAATACTTTTTCTGTCTACATTCCCCTGTGCAGAACTATTATAAAGGTGATCTGTAGTGCACTTACTAACCTTCACACTAGCAAGGGTGAGTGGAGGGGCAGCATAGGGACTAGGCAAGTGACGAGGGGGAGGTGGAAAAAACCTGCTTAGGAATGTTAAGGTACCTTCACACACAGCAATTTTGCTAGGCAATTTCACTAGGCAATTTCACTGGTGATTTGCTGGTTGCAGTGAAATCATGGACACATTGTTCCATTTTGTTGTGTACAAATGGAACAATGTGTCCATGATTTCACTGCAACCAGCAAATTGCCAGTAAAATTTCCTAGCAAAATTGCTGTGTGTGAAGGTACCTTTAGGGAGTGCAGGGTGCAGACACTGGTTAGTGTCAGGTGGTGATCCGTCTCCCCTCTCTCTTCCGTTAGGACCTTCCAACCCTTTTTCATCCCCTGTGGTATTTTTTGTATTGTGCTGTGCGCTGGACATTCGTGTGACAATATTATTATTATTATTACATACACATCATTATCTGTAATTATTCTTGTTGAAGAGTTGAAGTTACAAAATATTAAATTTTCTGACCTATCACAAATATCTTGCAGAACTCTCCCTACCTTTAGACTTTCTCCTTTCATTACTGAAAGTTCACGTTCATTTCTGGCTTCAAAGTCGTAAGCAGCTTTCATTTGAATTGGCTGGAAGTGTCTGTAAAAGATAATTGTGGCTTTTATCACATGTATGACAAGGTCAGTAGTGTGACTCAACAGTTTAATTTTATTAAGATTTAATTTACTGTACAATGACACTGTTGGGCCACACTTATGGATGTTATAATATGAGGTGTTGTTGCGGTCTCCATTTTTTGTTTAAAAATCAGTACTTCATGGTAGTTTAGGAAGTTTACATTGTAATCATCACTGTCACTTGAGTATTTTGGTTGGTAGAAATAATTGATCATGACCAAGGCTGGGGCCTTATAGGTAGGCAGGGTAGACACCTGTCCAGGGCACTACCTCTTGATTCCCCAAGAGAGACACAATTAAAGGGACTCTGTCAGGTCATTTTTCAGTATGATACTAATATTACCCTTGAATAGTGCATGGGCAGACCTTTTAAAAACATGTAAAATCATTATTCTACCCTTTGTAGTTTCCTTATTATAGGCATTTTCAGACCCTGCAGGGAGCTCCTGCATTAGTCCTGTCCATTATATTCACAGAGGAATAGTCCAGCTGTGTTAAGCTGTTCATTTAATAAGCACACCTTCTCAGCAGCTCTCTCCTTCCTCCTACCTCCTCCCTTTGCCCTCAGTGTAGTGTCAGGTTTCAGTTTCCATTAAGAGCTTCTGTTCTGTTGAGGACACAGAGGGAGAGAGCTATTGCAGCTCTGCCTTACCTGATCTACATAAGTTATCTACATCATTTGTTTCTCTAAGCAGGTATCCCTGCTGTGTTTCAACACATTCTGTGTGTTATTTGACCTCTTGCTTGGCTGAAAACACAGAGAGCTTAGAATAGGATACAGCCCCCCCTCCTACTGATCTCTTGAGCACTAATGTGAATATATGATATGAAAATAATATTAATCCTATGGGGCGTGGACAGCAGAGAACTAAGTGGATCATTCACTGTGACTGATAAATGGAATGAATCTCGTTATTTCAAGTTTGCAGAGGATATGATGGAAATATAAATAAAAGAAATACATCAATAGAGAGAACTTAGCGCGAAGAATTAGAAAATGATAGCATTTATATGTAGATTTTTGACCTGACAGATTTCCTTTAATAAAAAACAAACAAAATGGTGTTGTTGAATGCCTGAGGCCTTCTAGCACTTTCTTCCAGCCTCAGGCATTCAGCATACTAACGGTCGGGGTGCAGGCTACAGGTGAGTGGTGTCAGTCACTGACACCACTCTCTTTGCCCACTCCCCAGCCTTCACTTTCT
This sequence comes from Allobates femoralis, assembly GCA_033576535.1. NCBI lineage: Eukaryota > Metazoa > Chordata > Amphibia > Anura > Aromobatidae > Allobates > Allobates femoralis. Next base: position 248,171,023 of record JARQOC010000002.1, on the reverse strand, counting down.
CCCTGCACTGAATTCTATCTGCGTCTACAGTATATAGTTACCAAAGAATCGGACAGCACTCCATATTGCACATCATGCCTTTCTTTATTGGCCCATATGTACTGAACATTTCGGTTCCTCAAGAACCTTCTTCCAGCAGTGTACAACTCATACATTGTGTCAAGTTTATATAGTGTGCCAGTCATTAGTGTTATTACAATCAATTGTCTATAAAGTACATTTTTACAATGGTTTTTCAACCTCACATTATTACCATAAGTTATCAAGTAGGGAGCATTATTATAAGGTATGAATAGGACACTCTAGTGCCAGCATCTGTAAAAGGAAGTGTGGGCAAAAAACGGCCCTTAACAAAAATGGAGGACGGAGATCCAAGTACAGGTAGGCGGCATCATTGGGCAGCGACGCTGCACGTGTAATGAAGGCGCCGGCCTGCTACTGGTTGCTGTACCACGTGACCGCACACACAGTAGCGGGATTGGTGGGAAACAGCACCGCAGGTGATTGGTGGACTACTGCGCATGCCCAGGGAACCCAGAAGACGCCGGTCTCCGGGATGTAACGTGGTTTACATGTGATGGGTGAGTCTGATGACTTGAAACATATTAAATGTATTTAAAACACCTGGAGGCACTTTACATAGTAATATACTTATATCATACACTGTGATATTAATATTAATTAAGCACAAGGCACTTTATATCTGTGAATGAAGTAAAAGCACTTGATAACTTATGGTAATAATGTGAGGTTGAAAAACCATTGTAAAAATGTACTTTATAGACAATTGATTGTAATAACACTAATGACTGGCACACTATATAAACTTGACACAATGTATGAGTTGTACACTGCTGGAAGAAGGTTCTTGAGGAACCGAAACGTTCAGTACATATGGGCCAATAAAGAAAGGCTGATGTGCAATATGGAGTGCTGTCCGATTCTTTGGTAACTATATACAGCTGAATACTGCTGGACACTGCACCCGAGGTGAACTGTTCCTAGTGCTGCTATCTTTTTTCTATATTGCGTCTACAGTATAAAATGCAAATATAATTGATGTGAAGGTCACCAGCATTGGGGCAGAGAAGGTGTAACTAGCTCCCTATTCCACTGGGAATCTAGCAGAATGCAGACTTCTTCTGACTGGTGACAGCGTATGCAGGGGACATCAGACGGCAAGACTGAAGAGGAAATGGCGACTGTGGTGTACAGGAAACATGGATTATATTAGGTATTGGCAGGGATTATATAAGGTGCTGTGAGGGACATTATATTAGGTATTGTCAAGGATTATATAAGGTGCCGTGAGGGACATTATATTAGGTATTGTCAGGGATTATATACGGTGCTGTGAGGGACATTATATTAGGTATTGTCAGGGATTATATAAAGTGCTGTGAGGGACTTTATATGAATGGCTGTGAGGAACATAGTAATAATAATTTTAAACAGTGCCAATATATTTCACAACACTTTACAATGAAGTGGGGACATGTACAGACAATAAAAGCAATATTGAGAAACACATAGTTTAACAGTTAAAGGATGAGTGAGGGCACTGCTCCCAAGTTTACAATCTATGAAATCATATGAGGGCCTGTGGAGTACAGCATATCAGGGGCTGTGAGGGACTGTGTGAGGCATTATTTGATAGGCTTTGGGAGGGCATTATATCTGGGCTGTACGGGTATACTGGATAGGGTGCTATGGTGGATACATTGTGTGGGATGTTTTGGCAGATATTACACTATATATAAGGGGTTGTGAAGGCCATTATATCACATTGGGAACTGGGGGGAACCATCATACTGCATTAGGGAATGTGGTGGTGATCATACTATAAAATGGTGGGGCTGTGGTGGACATTATACTGATACTGTATAAGTTTTGTTGTGACCATCATACTGTGTAGGAGGACAGTGTGAGGAGGGGACACAGTTTGACAGGACAGTGTCGTGGACAGTATTAGGGTGTAGCATAAAGAAGGGGCATAGAATAGATTTGGAGAGAAGGCAGCATGAATTGGGGGCCCAGTTTGGAGAGAGGTTAGCATGGCAAGAGGACAGTGTGGAGATATAGAGAGTGTAAGGCTGCTTTCACATTATGATTTTCTTGGATTCGTGACTGTCCATTGTATGGGCCACGGATCATATCGGATTTGCCCTTAATGGCATTTGATTTTTGTCAGATCCGATTCTGTCCGATTTTTAGCTGTACCCAATCTCGGAGGCTGCTCCAATTTTGGGTACAGTGGATCATATTGGACAGAATCTGATCGACATGATTCGCGGCCAATAATATGGGGCCTATGGAGCAGGGTCCAAGGAAACAGCTGATCGTTCCTTGGACCCAATTTTAGGTACTGAGCATGCTCAGTACACTAAAATTGCTCCTTTACCATCTAATTTCTCTTTCAGAATGTATATGCATACATTGCGGAAGTGAAATTTAGTTAAAGGGTTAAAAAAAACATGCTCACCTCTCCGACGGTGTCCAGTGCTGTCTTGCTCACTCCTGGGACTGAAGGACCTGTGGTTGTCTGGCAACCTGATCAGCTGAGCAGTCATGTGACCGATCAGCTGATCGGGTTGTCACATGACGCGCAGCTTACATTTCCCGCCCACCAAAATTGACCGGCGGGCGGGAGCTTTAAACCGCGTGGTCATGATTTTTGTATTTTGTAACCCTTTGTTCACTCCCGCAATGTATATACATATACATTGCGGGAGTGAAAGTGCCCGGCTTGCCTGCACTTTGCAGGCTCGGGCTTTCTGCAGGATCCGGACACAGAAATGGCATCCGGAGGTCTCCTCCGATGCTTTCCTTCCCTCTCCATGGGGTCCTACAAAAAGTAGGATCCCACGGACAGAAAAAAATATGTGATGGGAAAAGTGAGAGGGGACCGACACATCATAGGCTGAGGTTCAAATGAGCAGATGGTATGGCTTATAGTTCAGTAAGGCGAATAGTGTGGAGAACAAACAGCACAGGAGGCTTATTTAGGGCATAGTATGGACATATATTTTTATGCAGAGGACATTTTCATAACACTCTTAATTTTGTGGGCACCATGTTGGGATGTACTACAGTATACGGGAGAAAGGGGAGGTCTGCAGAGGCAAGCTGTGGATGTGAAAAGTCATCATGGAGTCTGGACAAGATGTAGATGAAAAGAAAGATAATTCAATCAGAGAAGATATCACTGATGTGTGATTCTGCCTGCATATCATGAGTCCTAGGGTTCATATATGGTCTGCAGTCTGATGACTGTTAACAATTCCCTGTACCTCCTTATCATTGTTAAGGACATAAATGAGGGTTGACTGTTTCTGTGATACTGATTCTGATTTGACCTTGCATTTGATTGCTGTACTAAGGTTGGTTCTTGTATTCAAGTATTAATGGTGGATCTAGTGAGGTATTCATGTACCAATGATAGTTTTTGTGCTTTATATTTGTATCATCAGTACATGAATACAGTTCTAGACATACAATCACTAGAGGAATACTGCACCAGAACCACCATCATCATTACAGCAATATAACACCATAGCCACCATCAGTACTAAAATGAACTTCCCTATGTTTACAATAACATGCTTTATGCATCATTGTCACTGCAATAGAAAGCCGTGCACGCGCACTGCTTTGTAACCCTCAGCATTGAGTTTCCCTGGCGCAAGGTTTATGCATCCCAGATTAAAAGAGGCATAGTGCCCATGACTGGAAGTATGATGATTTCCGATCATGCATAGTAAGCTTCTCTGAAGTCGGGACACATACACCCTGTGTCTGGAAGCTCAATGCTGAGGGGTGCAAAGTTACGCAAATGTGCAGCTTTGTATAACAGTGACGATGACACTGGCTTTGTAAAGCATGTTATGACACCCATAGGGCCCTAATTAGCATCTCATAAATGGTCTTTAGAAATACCTTTTATAAAGATCTGTTTATGTATGCTATTATACGCAGGGACTGTTAGGCATTCTAGGTATGTGCACACAACTACTCTGCTACTTGTGGTTCTGTGTGCACAGGGAAGCTACAAGTTCCCTTAAGGATTTCATCCCATTCCTTTACCTGGGGGAGGACATGTGCTTCATCTGCCTAGGACATCAAAATAATTTGTCCCAGCCCTGGCCATGACAAATTGATGAGATTACTTGAACTGCATAGAAATATCAATAGTAATTTTCTTAGATGGAAAACAAGCTTTACACACTCTCATGCCACGGAAGGGTTTAATATATACATCGTACATAATTTACTGTCCTTTAAGGAAGTAGATTTTCCGTTCTACAATAGACAAAGACACAAGGAAATATCTATTTTGCCTACCGATTGGTTGTGGTGTTCTGTTGCTTTGTTGAATCTGAAGATTAAATAAAAGTATGTGAATATAAAATGCACTATGGCAAAAATATTTTTTCCCTTCTCGCTGTATAGGATAATAGTATGTCCTATGTCAGGTCCACTTGAACAGAACAGACTCAAGATCATAACCTGTATCATAGTTGACAAATGCTGGCTGTATTACACAGCCAGAATCTGGCTGCAAGAGCAGCTAAGCTCTGAATGCCACTGTTTAAACATTCAAATAGAGTCTGCCAGCACAGCAATGACTGTTGAAATTAAAATACACTCATTGCATCCTTGGGATGACCAAACAGTTTAGTGTACCCTCCCAATTACTTGTTTTCCATGTACCTCTTCCCTTCTCTGGCTCCATAAAGACAGAGCTGTCAATCAAAGAAGAGGCAGGGTGGTAATCAATGGAAAACAAATGCGTGGGAAGGTGCGTTGATTTGTTTGCCTCCAAGAGTATACTAAGCGCGTGTACTTACGGTACCGTAGTTGAACAGTCATTGTGTGATGACATATTCCCAAATGCCACATTCAATTTTTACATGATCATTCAAATGAAAGACTCAAATCAGCCCTTGATTCTACTGATGAGTTGTTTTGGAAGCAAGGAAGCCTGGTAAAGATACCAAAGACAGCCAACTGTATCCACCTGTGAAGCCCAGCATGAATCACAAGACAGGGGCAAAATATGATCCTTAACCCAGAGACAGGATGTGTGGTGTACACAACCAAGAATGACCAGTCTGACTCCAAAATCACTGCCAGTGCGCTTTAGTGTCAATTAATAAAATAGTGAGAACAATGGAAGAAAAGCCGCTCACTTAGACCAAAATTATATATAAGGTCAAGTAGTGTATAACACATATGGTTAGGAATGCCACACACCCCATATGCCACTGCAAGGTCACCATGCCCCAATTATATACAAGGTCAGTAGTGCATATCACATATGATTAGGAATGCCACCCACCCCACACACCACTTCAAGGTCACCATGCCCCAATCCTCATCCATAATACTGCAGAGGCTAAGTAAAACATACCAGCAATACAAAAGTTATGGTCCCAGACTTCACAGGCCTCCTACATAGAGGATTAAGCCCCTAGAAAAATTATAACTGCAGTATATATTTTAGAGTTTTAGTGGCCTCTTGCCGGTGACGTCAGTGCTGGGCCCCGCCCACCTGTACATACATAAGCTGGAGCAGGGCGGGCTCCGGCGCTGACATTACTGGCAGGAGGCGTGTCAGCTGCCGGGACCCGGTCCCGACCATTGCTTTCTCTGCAGAGCAGTATGGAGCAGGCGTGGAGGGGAGACAAATAAAGGAGGCGGCACTGAGGGGGCTGGAGGTGGCACATAGAAGGTTGGACGCGGGGAGGACACCAGCAAGAGCGATGACTCATCACTCAGTAAGACCCTCCAGACTCACTATCTGTACACTTTATAAAGTCTATTTCTCAGGGTACAGGGGGGCTGGAGCCATGGGGACCCCTTCCCTAAATGGAGCTGACATGCTTCATTCTGTGGTGCATTTAGGTTGCCATGCACCAGGGGGGTGACAGATCCTCTTTAAATTAAGGAACAATACAGAAATGGTGGTATTTAGAATATGAGCGCTACACAAGGACCTCTTTAAATTAAGGTAGGCCATCAATTTAACCCCTTCATGACCTTGGAATTTTTCATTTTTCATTTTCGTTTTTTGCTCCCCTGCTTCCAAGAGCCATAACTTTTTTATTTTTCCGTCAATATAGACATATGATGGCTTGTTTTTTGCGGGACGAGTTGTACTTTCATATGCAATCATTTATTTTACCATATAGTGTACAGGGAAATTGCAAACAAATTGTAAATGCAGTGAAATTGCATAAAAAGTGCAATAACACGTTTGGTTTTTGGGTATTTTAGTCGCCATGTTCACTATATGGTAAAACCGACGTGACAGGGTGATGCCTCGGGTCGGTAGGAGTTCGTAGACACCCAACATGTATAGCTTTACTGGTATCTAGGTGGTGAAAAAAAATTCTGAAGTTTGAAAAAAAAAAACAGACTTTTTGTGCCATGTTCTGCGACCCGTATCGTTCTAATTTTTCGGGATCTGGCTGTGTGATGGCTTATTTTTTGCGTCTTGAGCTAATGTTTCTATTGATACCATTTTTGGGGGGATCCTCAGTTTTGATTGCTTGTTATTGCATTTTATAGCAATGTTGCGGCGACCAACAAAACAGAATTTTGGCGTTTGGACCATTTTTTCTGTTATGGAGTTTAGGGCTCTCATTAACGGATTTAATACCATGATAGATCGGGCGATTCTGAATGCGGCGATACCAAACGTGTATTTTATTATTTTTTTTAATACTTTTATTGTGCTTTGGGGAAAAGGGGGGTGATTTGAACTTTTATATATATTTTTTTACAGGTTTTTAAAAACTTTATTTTTTTATTAATTCTTATTTTTACACTGCCTCTTAGAGAGGCACCGTGCTGGACAGGCTGATCGCTTCTAGGAGATACCGATGAGCTGCAGCTCATCAGTATTTCCAGAATTGCGGACGGGCTGTGGTTGGCAGCGCCTGCCAACCACAACCTGGAAGTGCTCTCTGACAGCATCCTGTCTAGCCAGGACCCGGCTGTCACGTGAGCGCGAGACCCCACGGGGAACAGCGCGTTCCCTGCCGCGGCCGCCTTGGATCCCGCTGTCAGTGATTGACAGCGGGATCCAAGGGGTTAATAGTGCCGATTGGATCCCGGATGGATCTGATCGGTGCGGTTACCCTGACATCTCAGCTGATGAGATCAGCTGAGATGTCGGGTGTTTGATGTGAGCGCCGCGCTGGAGCTCACATCAAACCCCCCCTTACCGGCCCATGACGTTGTACAACGTCATAGGTCAGGAAGGGGTTAAAAGTATTAAACCCTTTAAAAGATGTGTTAGGATTTCTAGTCATTGTATAATGATATGCAGTCATCTACTTAATAATTCTTAAGTGTCCACATTTACAATTAGAAATATTTGGACAGTGACACAAGTTTTGACATTTTAGCTTTTTATCAAAACATATTCAAGATACTGTTATATAATCAATATGTGTTTAAAGTGTGGACTCTCAGCTTTAATTTGAGAGTATTCATATCCTAATTGGAGTTTTAATAATTACAGCCCTATAATATGTAACTGCCTTGTTTTCAAGAGACCAAACATAATCGGACAATTATCAAAAAAGCTCTTTAATAGACTATTCCCTCATTAATCCATCATCAATTAAGCAGATAAACGTTCTGAAGCTGATTCCAGGTGTGACACTTGCATTTGGAAGCTGTTGCTTTGAACCCATAACATGCGTTCAAAGGAGCTCACAATAGATTAGAAACAGTCTATCAGGAAGATAGCAGAAATTTCAGGAATGGTCTAATCAACAGCTTGGTACATTCTGCAAAACAACAGTGTGCACTGGTGAGTTTGGGAAGCCTGTGTGTTCACGGAAGACAACAGTGCTGGATGATAGCTGAATCCTTTCCATGGTGAAGAAAAACTACTCTAGAAAATCCACCCAAGTGGAAGTAGGTGTTTCGGTCAGCCGCGGTTTTTTAGCAGCCGCACCTGCCGCAAGTGCCAAAACCGCACTTGCCGCACCTGCCGCAAGCCCGCATATACATTGTATGGGGCTTGCCGCAACCGTGCCGCAAGTGCAGCCGGTATGCGGTAATCGCGGCAGATGCGGTTTTTTCACCGCATCTGCCGCGATTTCAAAGAAACGCTAGTGTGAAAGTACCCTAAGTCTATCACAAAGACAAGAATTTATGAGAGCAAATACAAAGAGTTCACTACAAGATACGATTCAATAATCAGCCTTAAAAATAAAAAGACCAGATTACACTTTACTTTGTTTTTTAAAGGCAAAATAATGGAGAAATCCTCAATGACCAAGTCAAACACCAGATCTCGACCCCATCAAGCATGCAATTTACATTCTTAAGACAAAACTTAAAGGGGTTTTCCCAGGAACAATGTTTATTTTAAAAGTTTGTTTTAATCAGGTTTTCATAGGTTGATATGAAATCATTAATGTGCAAATAATGGTCTGTTAATATCTGAAAAGTTTTTTTTGAGAAAGGCAATAGTTTAGCAATCTACATACCTCTAATTGATCATTACTGACTGTGGCTGTTGGAGGGATCCACCCATCATAGAAAGTTGGTGCATATGCAGGAACACTTTTTCCATTTGGCCAGTCCTCTCTATGATGTAAGCATATAATAGTGAATAGTGATACAAATAGAATTTCTTGTTTGCTTATTTCTTGTCAGTAATGTCGGCTTTACTTCTTTTGAATCATACCAACAATTATTTCTACTTTATTTGAAGAAAACATCTTTCTAAAATACTTCCATTGTACTCATTTATGGAGTTCTGACTGTTGATCACATTTTGGCTCCAAAGTTCCTGGTTACGTACCATACATTGATTCCTGCATATCCTGTTCCAGAATCAGCATTTGACAATACTGCATGTTATCATTGTCATTGACATTAGTTGTTGCTACCTCTACAAAGCAGACTACACTGTATGTCTCCTGCAATCTCAGGGATTAGAAGAGCTGTATATAAAAAAAATGAAGTACGCCATCTGCATCAAGTCCACAAAAAATGATAAAACAGTTTTTTAAAATTGTATATATCAGGATTTTTAAGTAAGTTCATTTTTGTAGGTCCTGGTAAAATTTTTAATGACTGTAATTTAGTTTCCATTGACCCTCTTGTCTTATTAGTATCTACTGTTTAATTTCTGTCCTTTTCCGATATTTAGTACTGGAACAGTGTAGAAGCACTAACTTAAAGCGAACCTGTCACCCCCTCCAGGCATCTAAAGATAACCTAGCCACCGTCTCCAGCACTAAGGCTCCAGTCTCAGAAGGTGTCTATAGCATTTATGCTCCCTTGATTCACTGAAATAAAGACTTTTATAAAATCTGTTTCAAACCTGACCCAAGACCGGGAGGCGGGTTTTCAAGTGTCTATCTCCAGCCTCTGTGGTGTCAGTCATCCCTCTTTGCTCTCTGTGCACCACCTCCAGGGCCATCTCCCTGCATTACAGAGCTTTGTCAGCTCTGCTACAACATAGAGCTGCTGTTATAGGAGACCCCACAGTAGTAAATCTAGCAGGAGGACCCTGAGCAGACAAAGCACTGCCTGCTATATAGCAGCCCTTGAGCTGAGCAGTTTTCACTTTCAGTTTCTTGTACCCAGCAGCATTGCTCCTCAGCCCCTGATCTAAAGCACAAACTCAACTCTGCTGCACTGCTGACAGCTCAGCTCAAGGCTGCTATGTAGCAGGCAGTGCTCTGTTTGCTCAGGATCCTCCTGCAAGATTTACTACTGTGGGGTCTCCTATAACAGCAGCTCTATGTTGTAGCAGAGCTGACAAAGCTCTGTAATGCAGGGAGATGGCCCTGGAGGTGGCACACAGAGAGCAGAGAGGGATGACTGACACCACAGAGGAGGGAGACAGACACTTGAAAACCCGCCTCCCGGTCTTGGGTCTGGTTTGAAACAGATTTTATATAAGTCTTTATTTCAGTGAATCAAGGGAGCATAAATGCTATAGACACCTTGTCAGAATGCAGCCTTAGTGCTGCAGAAGGTGGCTATGTTATCTTTAGATGCCTGGAGGGGGTGACAGGTTCGCTTTAATACAAATTAGATCACTATGCTCGGCATAGTGCTCCTTTATACTATGTGAGAAAGCTGCTGACAGACATGTCTGCTAGTAGTTTGTCTACAAGAGAAAAAAAAGCAATTTACAGTCTGAAATTGACATATTCATCTGATGTCCGTCAAAGGGATGTGACAGTCATCCGAAGCTACTGGCAATTGCCGCTCAATTAGGCAGAATCCTGAGTAACTTTGACACCCTTTAATTTCTATACATGGATCTGGATATACAACAGGATCCAGGAAGTAACTGCCTATGGAACATAGCAGTCCGGAGACAAGAATGGTCGACAGGCAGAGTCAAAGCCCGGAGATCAGGGAAAGGACATTAATCACGATCCAAAAGTATAGTCAGGAAGCAGGGTAAGAATCTGAGATAGCGCCAAAGTACAAAATCATGCGGAAGAAGAATCATTCAAAAAAGAGGCCAAGGTAAAACCGTAAAAACACTAAATGCAATACAGGACTTAAACAGGGGAACCAAAAACTATTTTTGACAGTTTACAGCAGGGGTGGGAACTCCAGTCCTCGAGGGCCGCAATCAGTGCAGGTTTTCACGATTTCCTTAGTATTGCACAGGGATTGGAATCATCACCAGTGCAAGTGATTATGTTATCACTGTGCAAAACTAAGGAAATCTGAAAACCTGCACTGATTGCGGCCTCGAGGACTGGAGTTCCCACCCCTGGTTTACAGGATAGTGGCAGAAGGTCTGTAATTGAAAATATGTAGGGAGTGGTACTTTACAATAGGCGTTGCCAGGAGGTGATGACCTCACTTGAACCATCCACACATTAATATCACCAGATTGTGAAATAATACAAGTCCCAGACACTCTGGCCCTATTGGATGAGTGGAGCCTGTACTCTCCAGACTTTCCTGCAAAGACTTCTCTCCTATCACCAGCACTAACTGCAGGGTGAATATGTAGCGCCCAGGCTTTGGGGTACGCTGGTGTCAGGCGGCAAAGGGTTAATTGTGTCACGGGGAATGGCGGCGAGCCTGACCCCGTGTCCTGGGGTATTTTTTGACAAAGGGGGTTGATATTTACAGGGGACTATTTACAAAGTTTGTTGTCGTGACGCCACCTGTAGTTTCTGGCGATTTGCACCAGCGCTGCCACAGTCCGCCGGAGGTAGATGGTATCGCGGCTAGGATGGTGAAGTCCTCCACAGGTAGGACTGGGACATCCGGGGCAGCATAGGGAGAAGGGGCAGCTTGTAGTGGAGCTGGGATGGTATAGGGAATGCTGGAACAGTCTATGCAAGGGAACGATACCGGAGAGGATTGATGCATGCACACAGAAGAAGTCTCTTTTACCTTTTACTGATGTTTGGCAGGTAAAGACGTCCAGGGCATTGATGGGTGACAGGGTTGCACAGTGGGTCCTCACAGCAAGTGGGTATAAGGCCTCCTCTGCTCTTTAGTGGTGATTGAAGCACCGCCTGCTTGCAGCCAGACTTGCCTCCTCTCTCTTCCTGACTGTAGTGTCTCTCTCTCTCCTCCTGTGCGGTCTCCGGGTTACATTCTCTGATCACTGCAATGCTACGCTGCTGTGTCTGGCTCCCTCTCCTGACCCACAGAGAAAGCTGGGTAGCCGAAGCCTCCCCGGTGCGACGGGGTTTTCTGTGGTCCTATAGTATTCCACAGGTGCGGATCCCCAATATCCGGTGGTTCTCTTTGGGTGAACTTCCTCAAGTTCCTTGCTCCCTTTCTGCTCTATGCTCCTTGCCTTCAGTCCCACTTAGGCTTGCGGGACGTAGAAGAGCCACGCCGGGTCACTGGCTCGGGCCTAAATGCGGCACGACCACTAGGACGTCTTCGCAGCTCTCCTAGCGCTGCACACTCTGACTAACTCCTCCCCCAGCAGCAGTATTTATAGGGGATCTCACCTAAAGGCGGTGAGTAGAGCTCCTCTACTGTGCTGGGGTGTAGTAGGTACCTGCTGTGGAAGCCCAACTGTGCATTAGAGAAGTCTGTGGCTACCTGCGTGAGCAGGGCGCCACAAATACAGTGGTGCCTAGTGACGGAAAGAGAAGTTGCCAGAACAGGCTCAGGTATAGATGTGATACCACTAACACCAGCACCACCTACATTTTGAATACAGTGGTGCCTAGTGACTGGAGCAGAAGTCGTAGGAACAGGCTCTGGGGTGGAAGGGATAATTCCCTGGGAATGAGTTGGCCCGCTCCTCCATATACATATGGGAGCCGGACAAACCTGTTGATATCGGTGGGTGCACCCGACATTCGTTTAATGTGTATGGGAGACTTCAGCCAGTATTTGTAAGTAAGTAACCATTAAATGTAACATGATTATTAGGCAAATATGTACAGATCTGAGATAAATGATAGGGAGAATTCTAGATATCTGCTTTAATACTAATATAGATTGATGGTATATTGCTCAAGTATTGTTGTAGGATAAATGAATGATACTGAGCTGTATTTCAAGACACACCCCAGGGACAAAGGTGTAAATGTCCAGTCAAAGCTTCGAGGCTCCATTGTCAGGGGGCGGTGTTTTGCTGCAGAACACGGTCTATATAGGCCGGTTGGCCAATCATGTGTTTCGGCGTCTGTATGACGCATCCATCATCATGGAGATGTCGGCCGCATCATCCGCTACGTTATCAGCCGCGTGACCGTCATGTGACCGGAACACCACTGACGATAAAGTCACTCAGCAATGAGGACGCAACTCACCCGGCGGCGCATGCGTACCCTCTGGACCCATGATGGCATAGTGATGTAGTGTTAAACACACATTTATCTATATAACCTGATGGGATTAGAAATAGCAAACAAAATTACTGGCCAACTTCATAAAAAGATTGTCTATGTACTAAATAATAACATTGTCTGGTGTCATTCTTGTAATAAACTGGCCCCAAAGCTAATCTAATATATAAAGCTGAATGTGTGTATGTGTGTGTGTATGTGTGTATATCCGGGATTGGCATCTACACCGTCGCAACTACAGCCACAAAATTTTGCACAGTCACACGTCTCGACCCCGGGAGCGTCATAGGCTATGTTGTGAGGCGAAATTTTAACTCTGCGCATTCCAGTTCACCAAACAATTTTGCCCCTATCTACATAATGGGGAAAAAGTGAATGGAAAAATATTGGAGGAAAATCGACAGCTGTCAGCTATAGAGACAAAATTTTGCACAGTCACACGTCTGGAACCCGGGAGCGTCATAGCTTATGTTGTGAGGTGAAATTTTAACCCCGCGCGTTCCAGTTCACCAAACAATTTTGCCCCTATTTACATAATGGGGAAAAAGGGAAAGGAAACGTGTGGGAGGAAAATCGACAGCTGCCAGCTACAGCTACAAAAATTTGTACAGTCTCACGTCTTGACACCGGGAGCGTCATAGTCTATGTTGTGAGCCGAAATTTTAACCCTGCGCGTTCCAGTTCACCAAAAAATGTTGCCCCTATCTACATAATGGGGAAAAAGTGAATGGAAAAGAGTTGGAGCAAAATCGACAGCTGTCAGCTATAGAGACAAAATTTTGCACAGTCCCACGTCTGGACCCCAGGAGCGTCATAGGCTATGTTGTGAGGCGAAATTTTAACCCCGCGCATTCCAATTCACCAAACAATTTTGCCCCTATCTACAAAATGGGGAAAAAGTGACAGTTACCAGTTGACAGTTGTGAATGAGAGGGGCTTAATGACAGCGCCAAAGACTAACAGCATATACCAGCATATAGTCACTAAGGTGGGGCCCCAACATGAGATATTCACCACGCACGGGGACATGTATACACACCACACGCACACAAAGAGTAACAGCAAGTGTATAGTCGCTAAGGTGCAGCCCCAACATTGGATACTCACCACGCACCCGAACAAACACACACACCACAAAGAGACACACACAACACAGAGACACACACACAACCCCAAGGGGACACACACACACTCTATAGCGACACATGCACTCACCCCACAGGGACACACACACACCACAATGAGACACACATGACACAGACACACACACCACACAGACCCCCCCACAGGGACACACACACATAGCCACCCTATAGGGACACATGCACTCACCCCACAGGGACACACACACCACAAAGAGACACACACACACCACACAGACCCCCCCACAGGGACACACACACATACACACCCTATAGGGACACATGCACTGACCCCACAGGGACACACACCACAAAGAGACACACACAACACAGATACACACACACACCACACAGACCCCCCCCACAGGGACACACACATACACACCCCAGGGACACACACACTACACAGACAGATACAGATGTGCACAAATCACCTCACACAACTCGCCTCACATGTGTGCTATCTTTATTTTCCAAACATAAACATCTGATTAATAACAGCCAATGTGCAACACATGTGCTATATAGGGAATTAAGGCAGATGTCAGTCACATGAGCTGTCTATTATGTGTATGTGTGAGGTAACATATACTGCCCGGCCAGGGGGAGGGTTTACTGTTGGCTGGAGATTTATTAGGCTGCCTATAGCAATCAATCACAGCTCAGCTTCTATTTTCCTACAGGTCATTAATATGACATATTCAAATTCTATTTTGTTATAGCTAACAGCAGTTATTTATTAACCCGGGCGTAGCCGGGTACTACAGCTAGTATTAACCATATACGTGAAGTTAAAGAATTCCTTACATACAATCAATAAATAGACCATGAATATAAATATACCTGTTGGACATAATCATAAGTCTATACAGCAAATACATTGAATGTTTCTTTTCCTTTTTCCAACAACTATATAGGCCGGTGAACACGTATATATACATTTGATACATCACATGCTCATCCGGTGTCTTCACCACAAGGGTTCCATATCTAGGCTACCATTAACCGTTCATCTGCAGTACCATGAAAATAGTGCACTAAAAGTCTGGGGGGGGGGGTGCAGGCCTGTAGAAGTCGTAAACTGACGTGCGGCTTTCCGAGCTGCAGCATGTGAATTTATGCTTGTGGAGAAGCGAGTGTTCTCGACGGGAAAACACAGTGAAAATCCGCTGCTCTCAATACACTGGCCGTGGGCACGGATGCTGTGTTTTCCCAGGGAGAACGCTTAGTCTGTACAAGAGAAGAGACGCTGAGTCCAGAACGCAGAGTCTCCAAATGGTGGGAACATTCCTTTAAGGTAATGTCTGTTTTGTAATAAGAATGTGTCTGATATTGTTTTAGTTCAAAGACTTCAAATATTTCTTTATTATTACTTATAAATTTATCTTAAATCTCTTTATCTTAAAGAGGACCTGTCACCCCCCTGCTGCATGGCAATCTAAATGCAGCACTGAATGCAGCATGTGTGCTACATTCAGGGAAGTGGTCCCCCATGTGTCTGTGTGCTGTGTACCCCGAGATATAGCCTTAGGCAAACTCACTGTTAAAAGTCAGGAGGGCATTCCCTGGTGAAGAGGAGTCAGCTTGATTCACGGGGGGCATTTCCTCCCCCTCTGCCTCTCTGTGCTGCCTCCTGCTGTGTTGTTTATGCTTTGTTCAGATAGCAGGGCAGGAATCTGGAGCTGACCTCAGGACAAATGATTTGCATGCTGTGTGCGGCAGGATGAGTGACAGAGAGGGGGAGGGAATGGCAGCAGAAGCAGCACAGAGAGGCAGAGGGGGAGGGAATGGTGTCTGTGAATCAAGCTGACTCCTGCACCAGGGAATGCTCTCCTGACTTTTAACAGTGAGTTTTCCTAAGGCTATATCTCGAGGTACACAGCACACAGACACATGGGGGCCCCCTTCCCTGAATGCAGCAGACATGCTGTATTCAGTGCTGCATTTAGATTGCCATGCAGCAAGGGGGTGACAGGTCCTCTTTAATTATAAATCTTCACTAAATGTCACAAGAGGATCTTTGTTAATATTTTACCCATGTGATCGCAAGCGCAAAACTTTAAAACGTATTTCCGAAAAATCGGCGCGCTTTAAATATTTCAAAAACTGCCCATGTGTCTGCTTTGCTCTTAGCCACATCTGTACCAAATTTCAAGTTGGGATCGCAATGGGATCATATTTTAAAATATTTTACTACTAATAGCGTCAATGGGTCATTCCATATCAAGTGATCTAAATATGAATATTTTTTTTTACCTGACGTCTTTAGATTTTTTTTTTTTTTTTTTTCCTTTATGAAGTACTACTTTAGTTAATTACAAATTAAAAGTTTGGAATTTTTTTCTTCATCAGTTAATTTTTTACAGATTTTTAAAGTTTAAAAAAAGGGTGAATTTTGGCCTGGTATGACTTTACATTTTTTTATCTCGGGCTAGAAATAAGATAGAGAAACAAAATAAACACCATTCTACTCAGAACTGTCCAGGCTTTTACCAGATCTGTCACAAGAGTATATTTGTTAATTTTAATTTTTTACCCATGCGAATGCAAACGCAACATTTTGAAATGCATTTCCGAAAAAACGTTTTAATAAAAATTTTCCAAAACTGCCCATGTGTCTTTTATGCTCTTAGCCACATCTGTACCAAATTTCAAGTTGGGATCGTGATGGGATCATATTTTAAAATATTTAACTATGGTTAATCTCATTTTTATTAAATTTTGAAAAAACATATGAAAGACATACATTCAATCTTTTAACAAAATCTTGAGACATATAAAATATACAAAAAGAGAATTCACAAAGTTATTAGTAACTTTAAGATAAGCTGCAAATTTACTTTTGCACTTATCTCTGGTGCAATATATACTACAATCTAAATATAATTCCAAACACTCAAGTATACAACCTTTCTCAGGGTTTTGAGATGTTCTGATGTCAAGGGGACAAGCAGCCCCATCAGAATGATTTTTATCACTTGGCCCCTTCTAACAGGTTGACCACGTAAGTGGGTCATTACCCGTTGAGGCCTAGTTGGAATAGTCTATCGACTGGTGTACCGGAAAGGAAGGCCGAAATATTAATGATCTACTCACAGCTCAGGAGTTTCCGATACCTGTCTAATGTTCACTAGAATTCTGAAGGTATAGGTGTAGAAGGGAAATACCTAGACTGAATGTATCAGATGGGAAGAAAAGAGAGATAGAAAAGAAGAGAGAGAGAAGAGAAACAAAAACCATTAGAAAAAGTTATACTGGGAAAGAAAAGCCACGTAAGAAAAAAAGAAAAAAAGAAAAAAAGGAGGGGGGGGGGACGGGTGAGGTATGGGAAGGAGAAAGGTTACTCATCCCACTGGCTCCCCATCAGCCAGAGGTCGAGCCATATTATCTGTGCTGGAAAAGATACTCCTAAATTCTGCAGAGTCGTGAAAAAGAATCCATTCAACCCAAATCCCTAAGAATTTGTTCCGAGATCCCGACGCATCAGCTGCGAGCTCCTCCATTCGATATATGTCCATCAATTCTTTGAACCAATCAAGTAGAGATGGAGCCCGGCTTGATTTCCAGAACCCTTGGGATCACAGCACGAGCAGCCGAGATGCAAAAGCGGAGAATATCCCTCTTCTGTAGCCCAATAGGACCTGGAAAAATGGATAACATTGCCGATTCTGGGCAGCATTCGGCTTGTTTACCTGTTATCCGGGCGTATGCATTGAAAACCTCAGACCAGAACCGCCGGATTTCCCCACAACTCCACCAAATGTGTATCATTGTACCCTTCTCTTCCCCACAGCGCCAGCAGGTATCAGGGGTTCCAGGGAACATGTTCCGGAGTGTCGTCGGGCACAAGTACCATCTAGTGAGCAGCTTATAGCTTCTTTCTTGTGCAGAACAAGCGCTAGCTAGTGAGTGAGTAAATATAAAGCATTTCTGCCAATTAGCTTCTGAAATGCTACACCCCAATTCCCTCTCCCAAGCACGTTGGAAGTAAAGGGTGCCCTGCTCTCTCATGGACCCTAAGGCCTGGTATAGAACTGATATTTTGCGCCTCGGTGGAGCCTCCAGTTGGAATAACCTCTCCAATACGTTGGGCGTCAATCTTACCCTGCAAGAGTGGTCAGCTGAATATAAGTATGCTCTGTATTGGAGAAATTCGAATCACTTAAGAGGTCTCGTAGGTTCTTTGAGTTGTAGCTCTGCCATCGGGGGCAAACCACCACTGGACAGAGTCTGTCCTACTCGGGTGTCATCCACAATCCGCCAACATAAAAATCTCTGCCTGTCAAATCTGGGTGGGAAAGATGGGTTGGAAAAAAGGGGAGTCAAAGGGCTAAGTCTGTCGTTTAAGCAGAGGGTTTTCGTCACTAGGTGCCATACCTTCAAGGTGTTTCTGGTCATGTCTGTCAAAGGTACTAGGTCTGTGGAGTCTTTAGGGGAAATCCAAAGCAGGTGTTTCAGCGGAATCCCCAAACCCTCTTGCTCCACCCCTACCCATTTCTTGGAGGACGCATGATAATGCCAATCTAGAGCTCTAACAAGAGAGGAAGCCACAAAGTACGCTCGTATGTTGGGTAGTCCAACCCCTCCTCTGGTCTTGGGCAAGGATAGGATATTCATTCGCAATCTGGACCTCTTGCCCCCCCAGACAAATCTAAGGATCATAGATTGCATTTTGGAGAGGAAGCCTCTATCCAATAGAACAGGAATTGTCTGAAAAGTATATAAGAGTCGGGGCAAGACATCCATCTTGACTACGTTTATTCTCCCGAACCAGGATAGCTTTAATTGTCTATAGGAGGTAAATGCCGATTCCGCGTTAGTCAAAAGGGGTTGATAATTTAAATTTAATATTTGTTTAAGATCTTTTGGTATAAGGACTCACAAGTACTTAATGGCTTCTACTTTCCATTTAAATGGGAACTGTTTAGATAGATGAGAAACCAATTCTCCAGGCAAAGAAATATTGAGTGCCTCGGTTTTGGAGCAATTCACTTTAAAGTTGCTCACTTGTCCGAACCGTTCAAACTCCATTAAGACCGAAGGGATGGAGACCAGGGGCTGGGAGATGTAAAGTAGCAGGTCATCTGCAAATAAGGCTAATTTGTGATGACTGTCCCAGCTTGACCCCATGGACGCATTCATTGGACCTAAGTGCAAAATATTTAACTATTATAGTGTCAATTCAAAAATCACCAAGAACACAATCAGTCATTTTTTCACAATTGCCCGTCAATAGTTTGAATTTGATATAAAGAAACATAGTCTTGTAACATCTCAAATGAAAGCTGTTACCGTTCTGAGTAAAATTATACCTCTCCCACTTCATTATCTTATTTCTAGCCTGAGATAAAAAAATGTAAAGTCATACCAGGCCAAAATTCACCCTTTTTTTAAACTTTAAAAATCTGTAAAAAATGAACTGATGAAGAAAAAAATTCTAAACTTTTAATTTGTAATTAACTAAAGTAGTACTTCATAAAGGAAAAAAAAAAAAAAAAAAATCTAAAGACGTCAGGTAAAAAAAAACAAACATATTTAGATCACTTGATATGGAATGACCCATTGACGCTATTACTGGTAAAATATGTTAAAATATGATCCCATTGCGATCCCAACTTGAAATTTGGTACAGATGTGGCTAAGAGCAAAGCAGACACATGGGCAGTTTTTGAAATATTTAAAGCGCGCCGATTTTTCGGAAATACGTTTTAAAGTTTTGCGCTTGCGATCACATGGGTAAAATATTAACAAAGATCCTCTTGTGACATATCTGATGAAAGCCTGGACAGTTCTGAGTAGATTGGTGTTTATTTTGTTTCTCTATCTTATTTCTAGCCCGAGATATGATAGAAAATGTAAAGCCATACCAGGCCAAAATTCGCACTTTTTTAAAACTTTAAAAATCTGTAAAAAATTATCTGATAAAGAAAAAAAATTCAAAACTTTTTTTTTGTAATTAGATAAAGTTGTTCTTCATATAGAAAAAAAATGTAAAAAATCTGAGGACGTCAGGGAAAAAAAATATTCATTTTTGGATCACTTGACATGGAATGACCCAATAGAAAACGCTGTGCAAGTGCAAAATGAATGTGGAACTTTTGCTCGTTTAGGAAACAAATTCTAAAGTTAGGAGCGAGAGACCCACGTCTATTAGACATTTATTGAATGCTCACAGGTTGGAATACCCCATTTAATGTGTTGGTTACACAAATGTTTTATTACCTTGTTCTCTGCCATGCATCCCCTAAACTGTCCCACAGTTTTCTCTCTTTATCTGTAACACATGAGCTCAAGAGCATTATTGCTCTTTGTGTAAGAAAAGGAGACAGCACTGAGCTGACAGTGTTCTTTCCTGGACATTTCGATATGATCTGTAATAGAGCATGGAGTTTGAATGTATGAATGAAATTCTTTGTATATTACAGGAATGATATAAAATCCTATAATCTTTACCTTAGGCAGGACCTCCATCAATATGTGGACTAAGTCTGGAGCAGTTGGCTGAGACATTTGGTTTTGCACTTTTCCCTGTTGTCAATAAATTTAGAGGAATGTAAATGAAGTATATAATATGTTATCACAGAGAACTCAATACAATATTCAATTCAATACTCAAACAATAATGGATAATTATAAGTGATCATGCAGACAAGCGTACAAATTGGACATGTACTGTACTTTACGATTTTTAATTGGACAGGTAATATTACATTAACATGTTATTCAATAGTGCTGTGCAGATGAAAAATGTTCTTCTCAGTCTGAGTACACGCACAAGGGTCAGAAAAAGCGCACAGGGGGCAGAGAGTGCACAGGGAGTAGAGTGAGCGCACAGGGTGGAGAGATCACACAAGGGGGAGACAGTTCAAAAGAGACAGCACAGAGGGAAGAAGAAAGCACAGGGGGGAGAGATAGTGATGACAGGGGGAGAGCACTCTAAAGTAGACAGCTCAAAGGAGAGAGCACGTGGGAGGAAAAGAGCACACAGAGGGGAGAGCGCACAGGGGAGACAGGTCAAAGAAGAGAGCATAGAGGGCAGAAGACAGCACAGGGGGGAGAGAGCGCACAGACAGGGGGGAGAGAGCAGACAGAGAGAGACAGAGGCAGCGCCCAGCTCCACAGATCCCGCCCCATCATGACGTCACTGCCCTCCCTTAGTTATGACTAAGGAAACTTTGACACATTTAATTTTCTTTTGAGTCTTCTGTTTTTTACGGATTGACCATGTAACCATTATAATGTGTCGGATGTTTCACGTGGAGGTTATACTGTAATTATAATTATCTGAGAAACATCTAATTTTGATACTAGTATTGGATCAAAATCACCCATGCAAAGCTTAGGATTAGTGAAAAACTGATATGAAAAACATACTCATGGCATCCAAGTGCTGTCCATTTTTCATGGACTTTAAAGGGAATCTAACAGGTTTTTGCTATTTATTCTGACAGCAGCATGAAGTAGGGATAGAGATCCTGATTCCAGTGATGAGTCACTTAGTTTACTAGGTGCAGCAGTTATGATAGAATTACACTTTTCTGCGGATATAGCAGAGCTCATTTGTTGAGCCATGTATAACGCCGATATGCTTGAATGGGTGAGTGTCTTCCAAGGCTCGGATGAAAGTAGTGCACATCGTACAGCCATGAGGTGCAAGACAGGAGTGCCGGCGGATGAGGTGAGAAATAACCACTGGGGCTCCCTGACAGGGGTGGGGAACATAGACAAAGCGCACTATAGCCCCTTGTTAAGGGGGGACAGACTTAGTGCACTATGGACCCCAGTTAGGGGGGGGGGGGTGGGAGAGAGACAGAGCGCATGTGGACTGGTAGCATGACTCAACTTTCCCTGACTCTGGCCCTGCACATTCACACTTACTCATGCGCATGATATCAGGACACCATGACGCCGGAAATGGATGATGGACGCCATAAGGCAATTATATAGATAGATGATTAATAGTGCTTATGCAGACCAATTATGTAGCTCATACATCCAGTGGTATTATTGAATGTAAACCTCAAACAGTTGCCTTCAGTAATGCACTCTGTTTAATGAAGTAGAAATGCTTCAACTTCATGGTAAGACCAAATGCAGATGCAGGCTGATTAGCCAATGCAAAAAAATTAGGTGAAACAAAAAAAAGGCAAGTTTTACATTCAATCTATGATCTACATGAATGTAATAATAAAAATATATATGCTACGGCACAAATTTCACCTGATACAATAATAAACATATGTAGAGGGTACTGCACTGAGTTTACACAAACAAGTCACACAATAAAACATAGAACATCTAAAAATATTCAGTCAGTGGCCTACTTCCAAGGTATTCACTATATATAGGGGTTTCTTTGATTATACAGTTGTGCTCAAACGTTTACATACCCCGGATTTTTTGCTTTCTTTGCCTTTTTTCAGAGAATATGAATGATAATACAAAAACATTTTCCACTCATGGATAGTGGTTGGGTGAAGCCATTTATTGTCAGACTACTGTGTTTTCTCTTTTTAAATCATAATGACAATGAAAAACATCCAAATTACCCTGATAAAAAACTCACATACCTCAGTTTTAATAGTCTTTTGTGGTAGTTATAGATGAGGCTCTTTATTTTCTCAAATGGTAAAGCTGCCCATTTTTCTTTGCAGTAAGGGTACCGTTATACGTCGCAACATTGCATGCAATTTCACTTGCAGCTTACCGATTGCAGTGAAATCATGGATACATTGTTCCATTTTGTTGCTGTGTACACATGTAACAATGTGTCCATGATTTCACTGCAACCAGTAAGTTGCAAGTGAAATTGCATGCAATGTTGCGACGTGTAACGGTACCCTAAAGGTCACGTTACACACACAGATATATTGGTCACAGATCTCTGGTTGCAGTGAAATCATGGACACATTGCTCCATTTTGTGGCTGTGTACAATGGAACAATGTGTCCATGATTTCACTCCAGAGATCTGTGACCAATATATCTGTGTGTGTAACGTGGCCTTAAGACTCCAGTTCCTGTAAATTCCTGGGCTTGGATTTCTTGCAGGAAATGCAAAATTCTCCCCAGAGTTGCTCAATGATATTGAGGTAAGGAGACTGAGATGGCCACTCCAGATCCTTCACTTTGTTTTGCTGTAGCCAAAGACAGGTCGACTTGGCCTTGTGTTTTGGATCGTTGTCATATTGCAACGTCCATGTACGTCCCACGCGCAACTTCTGGGCTGATGAGGGCAAATTTGCCTCCATTATTTGCTGATAACATGCTACATTCATCTTTCCTTCAACTTTGTCCAAGTTTCCTGTACGTTTGTGGCTCACACATCCCTACATCATCGATCCACCTCTGTGCTTTACAGTAGGAATGGTGTTCCTTTCATAATAGGTCTTGTTGACATCTCTCCAATGTAACATTTATGGTTGTCCATGTCCAAAAAGTTTGATTTTGATCTCATCACTGTAAATTACCTTGTTCCAGAAGTTTGGAGGCTTGTCTCTGTGCTGTTTGGTGTATTGTAGGCGAAATACTTTGTGGCATTTGTGCAGTAATGGCTTTCTATTGGCGATGCGACCATGCAGCCCATTTATCTTCAAGTGCCTCTTTATTGTGCATCTTGAAACAGCCACACCGCTAATTTTCAGTGAGTCCTGTATTTCAGCTGATGTTATTTGTGGGTTATTCTTTGCATCCTGAACAAATTTTCCTGGGAGTTGTGCCCAAAATTTTTGTTGGTCTATCTGATCGTGGTTTGGTTTTAACAAAGCCCCTGATTTGTTAATCACAGCTTGAAAAGGCATTATCAATTCCTTGGATATCTTTTTGTATCCCTTTCCTGTTTTATACAATACAACTATCTTTTCCCATAGATCAGTTGACAATTCTTTTGCTTTCTCCATGTCTCACAATCAAACGTCAGTGGCTGGATGAAAGATACAAGAGTCTGTCTGGATCCCAGAAACTCACTAAATAATAATAATAATAAATCTTTATTTATATAGAGCCAACATATTCCTCAGCGCTTTACAATACAGTGGTTAGAGTACCGAAAATATAATACAGTAAGTAATTACAGTAGAGAACAAATACAGTACAATAATTGGATACAAAACAATAGGCATAGAATCAATGTAAAAAATAAAATAAATAAAGCAAGAAATGAAGGTGATCCTGCTCAAAAGAACTTACAATCTACAACGGGATAGGGATTGCACAAGGTACAGGGGCTTATTGCACTAATGGTCCAGGAATCTTGAGGAAATGGGGACAGAAATAAGCTTACATGAATGGTCATCAGACAGTCTGTATAGACCTTTTTGGTTTGGTGGAGTTTGTAGAAGAGTAATGTCAAGAGAGATAGCCCATTCACTATCTACAGTACAAAGGACTTCTATTAGGGAGTATGATAGGCCGCCTTAAAAAGATGTGTTTTTAGGGATCGTCTGAAGCCATGCAAGTTGTGGATAGTCCTGATTTCTTGGGGTAGAGCATTCCAGAGGATTGGTGCAGCTCGGGAGAAGTCTTGGAGCCGGGAGTGGGAGGTTCAGATTAGTGCATATGTTAGTTGAAGGTCATTTGAAGAACGTAGAGAACGGGTTGGGTGATAGACAGAGATGAGGGAGGAGATGTAGGGGGGTGCTGCACTGTGAAGAGCTTTGTGGGTGAGAACAAGCAATCTGAATTTGATCCTGTAGTGTACGGGCAGCCAGTGCAATGACTGGCACAGAGCAGAGGCATCTGAGTAACGATTGGCCAGATGAGTGATCTTGGCTGCTGCATTAAGGATGGACTGGAGAGGAGAAAGTCTAGTGAGGGTGAGGCCACTTAATAGAGAATTGCAGTAGTCAAGGCGGGAATGGATTAGGGCAATGGTGAGGGTTTTTGTTGTTTCCATGGTGAGAAAGGGGCGGACTCTAGAGATATTCTTCAGGTGTAAGCGACAGGAGCAGATGAGAGATTGTGTGTGGAAGGAGAAGGAGAGATCGGTGTCAAACATAACACAGTGAGCCTGCTGTCTAGGCGTTATCGTGGTGCCGCAAACTGAGAGAGAGATGTTAGGGAGGTTAGTGGAGGGTGGGAGCAGAAGGAGTTCAGTTTTGGAAAGGTTTGATTCAAATAGAGAGCGGACATGAAGTTGGAAACAGCATCTAGCCAGTCATTGGTCTTCTTTAATACCGCAGGGGTAAGGTCAGGGGATGAAGTGTATAATTGTGTGTCATCAGCATAAAGATGGTACTGGAAGCCAAATCTGCTGATGGTGTGTCCAATCGGGGCTGTGTAGAGAGAGAAGAGAAGAGGACCGAGGACTGAGCCCTGAGGGACCCCAATAGTGAGAAGAAAAGTGGAGGAAGTGGAGCCAGCAAATAATACACTGAAAGAGCAGTCAGAAAGATAGGAGGAGAGCCAGGAGAGAGCAGTGTCCTTTATGCCAATGGAATGCAGAATAGAGAGTAGCAGATGATGGTCAACAGTGTCAAAAGCTGCAGAGAGGTCAAGGAGAATAAGCAGAGAGTGGTCACCATTACGTTTTGCCGTCAGGAGGTCATTGGTCACTTTGTTGAGGGCAGTTTCTGTAGAGTGAAGGGGCAGAAACCAGACTGTAATGGATCTAGAAGAGAGTGAGCGGAAAGGTAACGGGTGAGGTGGGAGTAGACCAGGTGCTCCAGGAGTTTAGAGATGAAGGGGAGATTGGAGACTAGTCTATAGTTATTTGTGCAGGATGGGTCGAGAGAGGTTTTCTTTAATAATGGAGTAATGATCCAGTGTTTCAAAGAGAAGGGGAAGATACTAGAAGTAAGGGAGAGAGTGAAGATTTTGGTTAGATGAGTGGTGACGACTGGAGAGAGGGACTGGAGTAGGTGTGAGGGAATGGGGTCAGTAGTGCATGTGGTGGGACGAGAGGTACGGATGAGAATGTATGATTTGTACGCAAGCATCCGCATGCGTCAAAATCACACATGGGGAGCAATGAGTACATACGGCCATCCGCACCCGATCACATACACCGTGTGTCCCCATGTTAAACATAGGGATGGGCTGTGCTTGCGCTCGGCTTGCGTTCACCCACCGCAATGCGCAGGCGAACACAAGTGTGAAGCCACCCTAAATGCAATAAATGCACTGTTCCAAATTATTAGGCACATTAGAGTTTCTAAACATTTGAAATGTTTGAAAGAACTGAAAATGTTCATTTGTTGAATTTGCAGCTTTAGGAGGTCACATTCCTTGAAATAAAAAGCTATTTAACTCCAAAACATCCTAACAGGCCAAGTTACATGTTATCAAAGAAGGGTTCCTATGTTATCGCCTTCACAATTCTTGCATCCATTGAACTTGCGAGTTTCTGGAGAGTTTCTGCTTGTATTTCTTTGCATGATGTCAGAATAGCCTCCCAGAGCTGCTGTTTTGATGTGAACTGCCTCCCTCCCTCATAGATCTTTTGCTTGATTATATCACAAAGGTTCTCTATAGGGTTGAGGTCAGGGGAAGATGGTGGCCACACCATGAGTTCATCTCCTTTTATGCCCATAGCAGCCAATGACACAGATGTATTATTTGCAGCATGAGATGGTGCATTGTCATGCATGAGGATGATTTTGCTCCTGAAGTCACGTTTTTGCTTTTTATACCATGGAAGAAAGTGCTCAGTCAGAAACTCTATATACTTTGAAGAGGTCATTTTCACACCTTCAGGAACCTTAAAGGGGCCTACCAAGTTATTTCCCAATGATTCCGGCCCAAAACATGACTCCTCCACCTCCTTGCTGACATCGCAGCCTTGTTGGGACATGGTGGCCATCCATCAACCATCCACTACTCCATCAATCTGAATCATCCAAGGTTGCTCGGCACTCATCAGTAAACAAGACTGTTTGAAACTTAGTCTTCATGTATGTCTGGGCCCACTGCAATCGTTTCTGCTTGTGAGCACTGTTTAGGGGTGGCCGAATAGTAGGTTTATGCACCATAGCAAGCCTTTGAAAGATCCTACACCTTGAGGTTTGAGGGACTCCAGAGGCATCAGCAGCTTCAAATATCTATTTGCTGGTTTGTAAGGCCTTTTTTAGCAGCAGCTCTCTTAATCCGGTGAACTTGCCTGGCAGAAACCCTCCTCATTCTGCCTTTATCTGCACAAACACGTCTGTTCTCAGAATCCCCCACAAATCTCTTCACAGTATGATGATCATGCTTAGGCTTTCGTGCAATATCTAATGTTTTCACTCCCTTGTCCAAGGCATTGCACTACTTGTTGCTTTTCGGCAGCAGAGCGATCCTTTTTCTTTCCCATGTTACTTGAAAACTGTGGCCTGCTTAATATTGTGGAACACCCAATTTTCCTTTTATTGGGCTTACCTGCCAAACTAATTATCACAGATATCTGATTTCAGTGATCCAAAGAACCCTGAGACACAATGCCATTAATGGGTTTCATTGACAAAAAAAACCAAAAAACCCTGACACTTAAAACCAATTTGCATAATAATTTGGAACATAGTATATACTATACATACCATTTTTGTACAAAGTACACCTATATAGGTTTCTACCTTAGATTACAATGTGTGCTCCCAGAGCTAATTAGCTCAAAGCAAACAGGGGTGTCCCACTTCTACAGTCAGTTCACTAATAACCAAACAGTGCCACAGACTCTAATTCTGAGGAGCCAGGGTGTGGTGCTAGACCTATAAGTTGAAGAGGGTCTATTCCCCACACCCGGGATGCAGGTGAAAGTAGGTGTGCAGCACTGGAGACGGGACTTGGCATTGATGTCACTAAAAGGGGCGGAGGACCCAGCAGCACCCCCATTTTTGGGGGTTTTAGATTGGTCTTTGAAAGAAATTGTTGCGCACTTGCATTCATTTACTGAGGGTCTATATAAATGCTCCGCAAGAGTACTTTTAATCATATTTATATTTATTTATACGTATTTTTTAGCTCAAGAGTCATGCACAAATAATTAGGGATGAGCGAACCAGACTTTAGAGTTCGGTGTTTGTACCGTACACTGACTTTACAAAAATGTTCAGTGTTTGGGTTCGGAGTTCGGGTGCTTTACGTATGCTAACCACTGGAGTGGGCATTGCTGTGCTCGGGTACGCTGGGTGCTCAGCCCAATGTGAGCCAATTGCATTGTTTGAATGACTCGCTCTGGGGGATAGTATCAGCGTTATCAGATGTAGTGTGTACCCTCTCCCAAGAAAAGACAAAGCCTTACCCTCTCTTCTCTGGAAGTGCTATGCTTATAGCTGTCTGTATGTGGTCACAGAGCTACACTACTCAATTAGTGACTTACAATGAGATTCGGTTCAAGTACAGAACTTTTTATAAAGTCTAGCTGAATCCCCAGAACCCAAACTTCCACAGGTCCGCTCATCTCTAACAAAAATATATGTTTTGTAGTGAACACTGGGAATCCTGAAACTACTCTATATCTTAGTCAAATATCTTCCTCAGGCAAGTTTCACTGATTCCTTTTCTATCAAGCTTATCTTGCTATTACAAGCGCATTAGTCTTTTACTATATTATTCTGTTGGCTGCTGTTTTTTTTAAATGAAATTATATTAGTCTTCAACTCCCTAGCGATAACAGTCTGAAAAATGGCTAGGTTACTTATTTTAACCACTTGGTGTCTTTGAAAACCTAAAGTTGTTAAAAGAAGCTTAAAAGACTTAACATATGCGCAACAAGTACAGATGTCACTATTTTAGCGTTTAATTAGTGTTATTAGTGTGTTACAGAGTAGATTTGCCTTAAATAGATGTCGGGTGCACATACTCATAGTTTGACTTGTCAGTAAGGGGCATGACTGCTTAATCGGCTTAGTGCAGCATGAATGCATAATACGGCCAGCCCGTTAGTTACTTTTTTTTATAAATGCTTGCTGTAATGATTGAGCCGTAGCTATGACACACTCAAAATGCATAGGCTCCACTTTTTAATCACTACTGGTACCTTTACACGCCGCTACAGAAGGTTGAAAATAACCGGGTTTTGGAGACAAATGTATCTTGCACCGTCAAATCAAACCTAGGTAGCGGCGTGTAAACTAGGTTGTTGCCACCCGTCACTTTCGGCACCTGTTTCAGAGCAGTGCTCTAAAACAGGTTGATTTCAACCCGATGGTAGCGGTGTCTAAATGAGGTACAGGAAGGTTTTTTCGTCACCTAGTTAACTACCTGGGGAGTGACACAGCCTCCGGGAACCCGACCCCTTCAGCAATCATTGGTGGAAGCTCCTGCGTTACGATTGGTTGTTGCTGCATAGGGCGGCGTATTTAAGGAGCTGACCAGTCACAGTATACAATTCCAATAGCATCATGTATTAGCCAGCCTTCCTGCACTGGCTGGCCAATCATGATGCTATTGCATTGTGCAATCATAGTACGAGCGTCTCGTAATCCACAACTCTGGCACGCCTATGTGTTGTCCCTGCTGCCCCAGGTACTCCCATATTACCTTCTGTAGCGGCGTGTAAATGAGGGACGGTGCTCTACAGAAGGTAACTTGTGGCACCCGGCGGTGCCTCCAGAGATAGATTAAACCTTCTGTAGAGCACTTTGTTGCGGCGTGTAAAGGCGGTATCGGGTACCGTTTTCAACCGTTGCTACGTGCTCGTGCACGTGAAACACCCAGTTGTTTCCAACCTTCTGTAGCGGCGTGTAAAAGGTACCATACTGAATAAAGGATTAAAATTTTACCCCAGATATCTACTTTTTGGCTTTGACCATTAGGCCGGAGACACACTGGCGTTTGAGTCGCTCGAGTGCAATGTGAGGAAATCTCTCATTGAACTTGGGCCCATGTCACACAGGAAGTTTAGACCTGCGAGTTCTTATAGGGCTGAGGAAAACAAATCACAGCATGTTATGACTGTCTGCGAGTCTTGGATCACACGCTCCCATACAAGTCTATGGCTGTCAGTGAACCATCGCACTGCTGTTGGTGCACATCTGAGTGAAGTGCAATATACGCGGAGGTCGGCAACGGAGGACATGGACAGATTAATCTCTCCCTCTTCTCTGCACCTGTGATCAGATTGAAGGATCACATCACAGTAGATGACATTCGGCTCATGCTCGCAGAAGGTCCTGAGGGTCATTAGCATCTCACATTCGATGCAATATGCCAGTGCCAGTGTGACTCCAGTCTTACTCCTTGATCCAGAATCCTTACCTTTCAACACTCAATCTACTAGACTAGTGAGTTGTATCCCTCTTTTCCTTTTTGTTTATCTACTAAAAATTTGCTTCATTTTAGGCATGAAGTGACCATTTAACAAAGAAAGCATTATTTGCTATTTTTAAATCCCCATAAAAAAGTTATTAGAGAGAGCTGCAAAAATACAAAATGAGACCCCAGAGGTGAGCAATTCACCTATCATTTATTGCATACAGCAATATAATTTTATTAAGTTAAGAGTTAAAATGTAGATTATTTTAAGAAAAGAGCACACACATTGTTTGACGTAGATGATGTTTGCTTATAACATTTTGCTTGCTGCTACTCACCAATAAATTAAAACCATATTTTATCTTCTGAAAACATTCAATAAATCCTGATTCAGAAATAGATTTTTCTTTGAAAAGATAAAAAGCAAGAGATTATTATCCATTTATCATCACATTAAGTTACCGTAGTCTAAACCTTTATGCGTTACAGTGATCATTTTCTATTTTCTTAATTTCTTACTGACCTTTTTTCTTCTTTTTTTCTGTATTTAGTTTTCCAACAAATAGCTCAATATCTGCAAGTACATGGTTCAAGACCTCCTAGAAGCAGAGTAGATGACACAATAGATTAATGAGATGGTCAAAACATGTTGGATGTTTGTTGGGTTTGTTAATAAGCACTTTAAGAATTTCTCGGCAGTATTATCCCAACGCTTGGCCAGAATATTTAATAAAGCGTCAACCATTGGAGAATTTCACCCTGAGATGTAACAAGCAAATATTTCCCTTATTGCTAAATCAAAAGAAGAATTACAGTCAGTTTCTAATTACATACATATAGCCCTTATTAAAACAGATATTAAGATTTATTAAAATCATGGCAAATAGGCTTAAAAATCCCCCCGGAATCATACATAAAAATGAATTAGGATTTATTGAAGGATGGCAGATTATAGATGGTACCAGGGAAACCTTAAATTTAATAAACATAATGAAACAGTCAAAAGCCCTCCTTTACTACTTACTCTTGATGGCGAAAAGGTATTTGACCGCATAAATTGGGAATTCTTAAAAGCTACTTTAAATAAATTTTGATTCAATGCAAAGTTTATTCAAACAATAATGGTTTAATATGCATAAATGACTGCTAAAATGTATGCCAATAACCACCCCTGTAAACTTATAAACATAACTAATGGGACTTATCAATGATGTCCACTTTCCTCCCTACTATTTGCCATTGTGATGGAACCGCTGGCAGAATGTATTAGAACTAACATGCAAATACAAGGCATAATTGGACTATTTGCAGATGATGTGGTACTATCTCTATCTGACCCGCTATAATTGATTAAAGAATCTTTGATTGTAATGTAAGACTTTAGAGAAGTATCATAATATACAAAGTAAATATGACAAAATCTAAAATCCTTGACTTTAACATAGATGAAACCCAAGCAAATCTCATCAAGGACATATCCTCTTTTCATTGGGTAAAAGATTCAATTCATATATGGGTATCTTGCT
The DNA here is from genome assembly GCA_033576535.1 of Allobates femoralis. Taxonomy (NCBI): domain Eukaryota; kingdom Metazoa; phylum Chordata; class Amphibia; order Anura; family Aromobatidae; genus Allobates; species Allobates femoralis. The sequence goes on along the minus strand of JARQOC010000002.1, from coordinate 248,139,365 downwards.
TTCTTGGAAAACACAAACAACAGTAGAAATCAATCTAACCAGGATAATAAAATTGTTACAAAAAGAGCTAAATGAGGTACTCTATGTCCAGCAACCGGATAGCGGGAGGAGCCAGGTGGAAGAAGGAAAGTTAGAGAAGGACCTGGGTGTCATATATGATACAGTCTATATAGAGTCTAATGCATGGGTATAATGAGACACATGAGACATATGCTTCTTAAGCAGCTCTTGTATTGCTTCATACAAGTTAGTGCATCAACAGGATAAAGTAAATGCAAGTTGCAGAAGGCAAGGCAAAACAACCCAGGACATCAGAGTATTAAAGCATAGTACAAGTCTCAGGGAAAGCATTCAGAGTTCATTACTTCCCTGTCAGATATTGCTGGCACCCAGGATTCTGTGTTCATAAATGATTCCAGGCAGAATGAATCCAGGCTTCAGAGAGCAAGTCACAGACAGATTGCAGGCCTGATTCTGGAGCACAGGTTAACCAGCTGAAGTAGTTTAAAAGGGCAATTGGCAAGAAACAGGGCAGGGACATCAAAGCTGAGGACTCCATATTGTTTGAGGGCAAGAGTCAATGCACAGGACAGGAAACAAGATGGCCGACGACAAGCTGAGAACTCCATATTGGTTGAGGGCAAAAGTCATTACACATGACAGGAAACAAGATGGCCGACAAAATACACTAAATGCAAACATAACAACAGATATAGCAAAAAAGACTGAAAACCTTACATTACTCCCCCCTTAGGGACAGCCTCTGGATGGCCCCAGTCCAGGCTTTCCCGGGTACCTCCGATGGAACTGGCGGAGTAACCGAGGAGCATGGAGATTGGAGGCCGGCTCCCACGAGTTGTCCTCAGAAGAATAGCCCTGCCACTTTACCAGGTATTGCACCCCGTTTCTACGCAACCTGGAGTCCAGGATCCTTTCCACAACAAACTCCTCCTGGCCATCGATGAGTACCGGAGCAGGAGGGGAAGAAGAACGACCAGGGAATGAATTGGGAGTCACAGCCTTTAGTAGAGAAACGTGGAACACGGGGTGAATCCTCATAGATCTTGGAAGTTGAAGGCGACAGGCAACGTTGCTGACGAGCTTATTAATCTTATAGGGCCCAACGTACTTATGACCCAATTTGGATGATGGTACTCTCAATTTAAGGTTCTTAGTTGACAGCCAGACCAAATCTCCTACCTTGAAGGTTGGTGCAGGTTTACGAAACCTATCTGCCGCTTTTTTATACCTGTCCTGAGCTGATTCCAGATTCCCTTTAAGCAGATCGAGGTTCCTTTGTAGAGAGGTGATTCTGTCGGCTACAGCTGGAAGAGGTGAATCTATGGGAAGTCGAGGAAGGATGTTAGGATGATAACCCAAATTGGCATAAAAGGGTGACTGCTTGGTGGAAGCGCTCTGTGAGTTGTTATAAGAGAATTCAGCCAGTGGAAGCAAATCCACCCAGTCATCTTGTAGGTGGCAGATAAAACAGCGGAGATACTGTTCTAGGGTCTGATTAGTCCGCTCGGTTTGTCCATTTGTCTGCGGATGAAAGGCAGAAGACAGGTTAACTTTGATGTCCAACGCAGCACAGAAGTGCTGCCAAAACTTTGAAGTGAATTGCACCCCTCGATCAGATACAACCTCATCCGGTACGCCATGCAGGCGAAACACATTTTGAATGATTAAGTCCGATGTGTGTTTCGCAGTGGGTAGACCAACACACGGAATGAAATGGGCTGCCTTTGTTAACCGATCCACCACCACCAGAACTGTGTTCTTTCCTTGAGAGGTTGGCAACTCCACAATGAAGTCCATAGATATGGATCCCCATGGACGGGATGGAACGGGTAGGGGTTGTAATAGACCCGTAGGCGAAGATCGTGGAGTCTTGCATCTGGCACAGACTTCGCAAGAAGTGACGTAACCTAGAACATCTCTTCTGTATGTGGGCCACCAAAAGAAGCGAGACAGGAATTCTTGAGTCTTCAGAACTCCTCTATGCCCCGCTATCTTAGAATCGTGGACGAGTTGCAGTACTCTCACCCTGACTGCTTCAGGAATATACAGGCGTTGCCCCTGAATCCACACACCGTTCTTATATACAAGACTTACTTCACAAGACGGTTGTGCCAGCCAGGGATCCGTATGGTATGCTTCCTTGATGTCGTTAAGCAAGTCTTGATTATGAAGCACTCCCAGGAACCTGGAATCAGAGATAACAGTCTTACGAGACGTGAGTGGAATTGTCTCAGTTGAGTAGAGTCTAGACAACGCATCGGCCTTTCCATTACGCGATCCTGGCCTATAGGAGATAACAAAACTGAATTGGTTTAAGAAAAGACTCCAACGAGCCTGGCGAGGAGTCAAGCACTTAGCCGATCTGATAAACTCAAGATTGCGGTGGTCAGTCAACACGATTATCTGCTGCGCAGCTCCCTGAAGGTGGTGTCTCCATTCCTTGAAGGCTGCGATGATGGCCAGTAATTCTCTATTACCCACGTCATAGTTCCGTTCTGCAGGAGACAACCGCCGGGAAAAGAAAGCACAGGGATGTAAGACTTCTTTCTCACCTGTCCTCTGGGAGAGAATAGCTCCGATGGCACTGTCTGAGGCATCCACCTCTATTATGAAGGCCAGTTCAGGGTTAGGATGCACCAGAATAGGTGCCGTGGTGAATTTCTCTTTCAAACGGGAAAATGCTTCTTGAGCCTGGGGGGTCCAGGTAAAAGCAGAGTTCTTGCGGGTAAGCCGTGTAATGGGAGACACAACCTCAGAAAAGTTCCTGATAAAACGCCTGTAGAAATTAGCAAACCCTATAAAGCGCTGGACCTCCTTTACATTCTTGGGGACCGGCCAGGCTTTAATGGCTTGGATCTTACCCTCATCCATACTAATTCCTCGTGATGACATTACATACCCCAGAAATTGGATCTCCGTTCGATGGAATTCGCACTTCTCCAGTTTGATATACAGATGGTGTTGTCGAAGGCGTTCTAAGACCATCTTCACATGTCTGTGATGCTCCTCTGTGGAATTAGAAAAAATCAAAATATCATCCAAATAAATGACAATGAATGTATCCAGGAGGTCCCTAAAAATGTCATTCACCAAATGTTGGAAAGTTGCTGGAGCATTACATAAACCGAACGGCATTACTAGATATTCAAAGTGTCCGTAGCGTGACCTGAAAGCTGTCTTCCATTCATCCCCAGGTCTAATGCGGACCAAGTTATAGGCCCCACGGAGATCCAACTTTGTAAAGAGTTTTGCATGCCGTACTCTCTCCAATAATTCAGGGATCAACGGTAGTGGGTAACGGTTTCTGATCGTGATTTTATTGAGCTCCCGATAGTCTATACAGGGCCTAAGAGATCCATCTTTCTTCTTCACAAAGAAGATTGGTGCACCAGCAGGAGATGAAGAGGGGCGTATGAAGCCCTTGGCTAGATGTTCGTCTATATAGTCTTTGAGAGCCTTTAGCTCAGGCCCTGCCAAAGAGTAAATCTTGCCAAAAGGTATTCCCGCACCTGGTAACAGGTCTATTGGACAGTCATATGGACGGTGAGGGGGTAGCAGGTCTGCGTTCCTTTTGTCACACACGTCAGCATACTCACGGTATATGGCTGGTAGCTCAGAGACTGATGTTGGTCCTTTAGGAATGGAGCAGACTGAAGCTTCTGGACTTATCTGTTTCTCTGGAAAGTGCAGTTCTTTAGTTTCCCAGTTAATCGTAGGATTCTGAGCCTGCAGCCACGGCAGTCCTAGAATAATAGGGAAATGAGGAGAAGAGATGAGCATAAATGACAGACTCTCTTGATGGTCATTACCCATGAGGACCTTTAAGGGCTCCGTCTCCTGATCCACTGGTCCAGAGTTTAACAGTGAGCCATCTACGGTCTCCATCTGTACAGAGGTAGCCTTCTTTACTGAACGTACTCCAAGTTTCTCAGCGAAGGAGATGTCCATAAAATTGCCGCTTGCCCCTGAATCAATCATAGCGGAGGTAGATACCCAGACAGAGTGAACCCTGAGCTTGAGGGGAATAAAGCAATGAGAATTGTTGTTCTTACAACTCAGCTGGGAAACCGCTGAAAAAACCTGAAAAACTGCTGCAGTAACACGTGCATCCGGCTCAGAGATAACAGAGTTCAAGTCTGAGTAATCAATGTCTGTATCCTCTACTCTCTCTGGGATCTGTGGTTCGGACCTGACAGAACCCCTCTCACAGCACTCGCAGTGTATGATGGCTGCAGTTGTCTTACGAGAACGACTGGGGCAGTTTATAATGAAATGTCCTGACTTACCGCAATAGAAACACAGATTTTCCTTTACTCGATGTTCCTTACGTGCATCACTGACCCGTCTCTGTAAAGAGTCCACCTGCATAGGCTCAGGTTCGGGTTCTCGTATAATCCTGCTCAAGGACTCCTTAGCTGGAGAGGGAGGAAATAAATGATTAGTGTGCTTTATCTCCGACCATCTCTCCTGTCTGCGTTCAGTAAGCCGAGCATCGATCCGAACACAGTAGTTGATAAAATCTCCTAATGCTGTAGGTGGGTCGGCACGAGCGAGTTCGTCCTTAATCACAGAGGATAATCCTTTCCGGAAAACCGACTTCTTAGCAGAGCTATCCCAAGTGGTGTCGAGAGCCCATCTCCGGAAATCCAAAGCATACTCCGCTACCGAGCGCTTACCTTGGCTTAAAGTTAACATGGCTGATTCCGCTGTAGCACCGCGGTTTGGATCATCGAATACCTGCCCCATAGCTGAAATGAAAGCATCAAGATTATTTAGACAGTCATCGTCAGTCTCAATTAGGGGGTTTGCCCATGTGAGAGCTTTGTTGGAGAGCAGCATAATTATTGTCAATACTTTAGATCGCTCAGTAAGGAACTGTGGCCCATGAGCCGCAAAAAACAGTTTGCATTGATTAATGAATCCCCTGAATTTTTCCCGTTCACCGCCAAAACGGAATGGTGGTAGCTTGGGGATTCCAATAACCGGGGTTGAAGTTGGGATGTGGACGCGTCCCTCCAGAACCTCAATCCGGGTTCGTAAGTCCTGCGTGGTTTGTCCGAACACCTGCAGATTATGATCACCGCGATCCCGCAGGCTTGCAAAGCTGGTCTTCAATGCCTGTAGGTCAGCAAGGATTGAATCCGTCACGTCGCACAGATGTTTAACGGGGTCCTCCATATTCCCAGAAACTGCACGGCAGAGAGGCTGGAAAGGAAGAAAAGGAGCACAATAGTGTTTACCTGTGGTAACACTCCTGACTTAAAAGAAGGGAATGTGCTCACCTGGAAAGGTTGTGAGAAGCCACAACCACTATCATCACATATATCGATATCTCAGATCCACGGTCTGCAGCAGCTCTCCAATGGCAAAAGATCCAGAAATCTCTATACAGGTGGCAGCAGATGCAGCACTGTCCTAGACCCAGCAGACTCTATTATGGCTCCAGAATCTGTCATATATGATACAGTCTATATAGAGTCTAATGCATGGGTATAATGAGACACATGAGACATATGCTTCTTAAGCAGCTCTTGTATTGCTTCATACAAGTTAGTGCATCAACAGGATAAAGTAAATGCAAGTTGCAGAAGGCAAGGCAAAACAACCCAGGACATCAGAGTATTAAAGCATAGTACAAGTCTCAGGGAAAGCATTCAGAGTTCATTACTTCCCTGTCAGATATTGCTGGCACCCAGGATTCTGTGTTCATAAATGATTCCAGGCAGAATGAATCCAGGCTTCAGAGAGCAAGTCACAGACAGATTGCAGGCCTGATTCTGGAGCACAGGTTAACCAGCTGAAGTAGTTTAAAAGGGCAATTGGCAAGAAACAGGGCAGGGACATCAAAGCTGAGGACTCCATATTGTTTGAGGGCAAGAGTCAATGCACAGGACAGGAAACAAGATGGCCGACGACAAGCTGAGAACTCCATATTGGTTGAGGGCAAAAGTCATTACACATGACAGGAAACAAGATGGCCGACAAAATACACTAAATGCAAACATAACAACAGATATAGCAAAAAAGACTGAAAACCTTACACTGGGCTAGGGGAGGTAACAACACAACAAAAGGGACACACACAACACCAACAGAGTGGAGTTCAGTTCAGTGCAGTTGAGAGGAGAGTTAGGAGATAGGAGAGTGAGAGGAGTCAGTTTTGTCAAGACCCGTCAGCCAAGGAAAGTCGAGGAGTGAGGACACGGACCCAGCGGCCTGTGCCATAATGAGGCTAGCCTGGGTCCAGGGCTGTAAACTGTGGTGAAAGATAGAAGGAGTCCAAGGTGTGCTCGAGTCAGGGGGACAACACGGGACTGGGCCGGAACCAGAGTGCCGGCTCTGCTGAAGTGGCAGGGAACCTTTATGCCCCAATCATGAACTCCAGCGGGGTGTGGGGTCTTTGTGTCCCAAGACCCAACCTTCGGTGCAGTGAAAGGAAGGCCATCGTATTAGGGCTAGGGGACCCGGAAAGTCACCCAATGAAAGCTTGTGACCGCTGGACTGTAGCTAGCATGCGGAACAGACCGAAAAGGCCCGAAAGAGACACAAAAGGGGGAGTTGCAGATAAACCTGAGAGGAGACAGACTGATGCTGTGATCTGGCAGCAGGAGGCTGCCTGTAACTGTGAACGCTGCACCCCGCCAAACCCACAGACTTCACGGTTACCCTGGGGACCAACCCTACCCGTGGAGGGCTCAACATCCCTTGCTGCTACTCCCCATCATCCCCAGAGGTCCCGACTGCAGAGGTGGCTATCCATAGCCGTGCACCATGGATGGCGTCACGATAATCCCTAAAAACTGTTTCTCCCTTTTTCTTTATAGAAATGAGACAAATGCGCAATAGGGTCTTATCTCTATTATATAGAGGTATATGTATGGCGACAAGGGCATGCTCACCTGATCTGGTTGTGTAACCCACAACCAGTATGAACGCTTAGTCAGTAGCTGCTGCTGGATCCACACATCCACGGGTTACCGTGGTCAGAAATCAGCATATAAGGACGGAGTGTCGTACAATCCGCGCTGCTACCAAAGGAAGACCAGGACAATGGAACGTCTGGTTGAAGTAGTTCTTTAATCTGATGCGTTTCGGAGCTATCGCTCAGCTTCGTCCTGAGGAAGGAGCTGGGAGATAGCTCCGAAACGCGTCGGATTAAAGAACTACTTCTACCAGACGTTCCATTGTCCTGGTCTTCCTTTGGTAGCAGCGCGGATCGTACGACACTTCTCCCTTTTTATTGACTGCTCAGGGCCCTGGAGATAACAATGACAGGGCCCGGTTCTGAGTACCCCACGGCCCCGGTGGACAAGTCACACCCATGCATCAACTGAAGGTGCATTGATGGACAGTGTGGAGGGCTGTGTAGCACTAGATCCCCCCGGACTCATGAGCCCCATAGTGTCTCCAGACATTAGCAGTATGCCACTGGCTGAGGAGAATTTTTTATTTTTCTGTTACAGCCCTCCTCCACAAATGAGTAAGTAGATCTGGTATGTTTGCTCACAATGCTGCTCGTCAGGGAGCAAGAGATGTTTCAAGCAGTGTTTCTTTAGCCTGTAACCCGGATTGTCACATGACTAGGATAAGTTGTTTTTTTTTTAAATATGTAACGGTGGCAACTGTTATGAGAATATATATTCTGGAAGAACCTCTTTAATTTTGTCAGGAAGATTAGGATGGAAGTGATGTTGAAGAGTCAAAACTGTCTTATGTATTTGCGGTACTTTAGGGTATGTGCTCACAGTCCGGAGCCACTCTGTCTTGGACGCAGTGGCTCCAGACCTGAGGGAATCCACGGGTGGCTGCATGGAGACCGTAGCCACCCTGTACTCACCATCTATGGTGAGTGCAGTGCGGCTTCTCCCTGCGTGCACCCGATGGCAGCCAGAATTGCGGCAACCCTCGCCGCAGCTGAAAACAAGCTACGGCAGGTGGAGCAAAGTAATGATGTACAAACATCTTTTTAAGGAGAAAATAAGGCACCCCCAGTCACCAGCTTGATAAAATGGATTCTTGCTTTATTGTTTCTTCATTTTAAAAGATGGTACAGGTCATATTGCATGTATTACAACCGATGCTTTTCTGTATGACCTGTACCATCTGTTTAATATGACTGATACCATCTTTTAAAATGAAGAAACAATAAAGCAAGAATCTATTTTATCAATCCGGTGACTCTGAGTGCCATATTTTCTTGAAAAAGGTTTTTGTATTTGCTGTGGAATACATATTGGCAACAGAACTTTTAAGCCATATGGGCAAGGACAGGTGTTTTAAATGTGCTTTCTCTGCCTTTTAGAAAAATTAACCTTCTGATTGATAGGCAAGCTGGGAACTGATACCAGAGAGCAATAGCATGACAGGTCAACTAGTGCGGAAGAAATGTACTACATAGGGTGTGAACCCATATCAAAGTACGAGCAATATATGTAGCATTCACTTTATGTATGTAGCAAGCCCATATGGCTTAATCGTTCTATTGTTCTCTGGTATCAGGTGCCTACAAAGAAGGATTCAAACATATGTAGAAAACATTTAGATATAAGGACCCAATTACAAAATACACCTCGATGTTGGCAACTCGGTGGATTATGGATATGGCCATTTCAATAATGCTAAGTATCTCACTTTATTTTAAATTTTCCAAAGCCAAATTTTCCTTTGACATATTATTCCAATTGATTTATTTATTATTATATTATTTATTTACTATTTTGTATTTAATTTGTGGTTAAATGCACTTATACTGAAAGAGTGAATGCTACATATATCGCTTGTACATGTTGGAATTAGCGGAAAATTGCACCTGTCAAGGTTTGTGGATATTTGGTCTTCAATATGACATCACACAGCAGTGGTGAGCCCTACTTTTCTTTTTTCATAGTGAAGATTGGGTTTCTACAAAACCTATCCACTGTGCTTCTTCTGCACAACGCAGTGTTTTGGACGTAGCGGCAAGACGCTGCTTCAAAAGCACTGCATTTACTTATCATGAGCACACAGCCTTATAGTGCATGTCCGTGCCCAACAAGGTAGTTTGGCATCACTAAAAAGGGGCATGACTTAGTAGGAAAGGCACGTGACCTAACTTGCAGTGTTATGCCACCCAAAATCTGTCAAAAATGTAGTGCATTTCTAGCAAATTATATACCAACTAATAGGTAGTGTAAACTTAGACCTGACAAAATTATCAACCGATAGAAACTACTTTGATAAATATTGTGCTTCTATCAGTTAGACAGAATCAATAAATATTGCCCTTTCTGACAGGAAAGGAGTTTTTAGTCTGATATATTGACACTCTTACAATTATGCAGAGAAAATAAATGTAGTTGCCTGTGATATGAACTTACAATGTCCCGTCCTGTGTCTGATTTCTGAATAGGGATTGATGGTGGCTGGAACCTTACAGTGGATTCATCCCTTCTTTGGAAAGCAGGAGAATCTGCAATACAGCATAATACACAACACTGTTCTTACAATTACGGTAATCTGAGTTTTCAAATTACATTTGTCAAGGGATAATTCAAACAGCTTTTACTAACAAAGTTATTCGAGAATGTCACTCAATACTGTATTTACAACACCATGAAGGACAAGATTGTTGTTAAGATCTGCAAATATCACATTTTCAAGCAACTAGCTCCAATTGGTGACATATTGTTGGGCCATAAAGCAATCGACCTTTAGCCACATTAAAAATCAAAAATGTAATTAGATATTGCGGTATTATTATGTGATGTCTCATGTTCATTTTTCGTCAACATACCAATCATCATGATAGCAGCTTAATGTCTCCTGATCTGTTCTGTATTGAAAGTAAAATTACTTCCCAGTCCTAAGGCATCCCATTAGACAATTAGACAATTAGCCGGGTGTCCAGCTACAGGTATTCCATAGTCCTCACAACACTGCTATCTAAGGGTGGCTTCACACTGCGGCGTTATCCGGTTCAGGGCTGTCCGGGATGACCCAGACAGCTGCGGATTGGATCAGCACACAGGACTGGGGGGCTAATATGTCCTCCGGTCCGGTGTGCATCGCACGCAGCTGCAACCGCTGACAGGTAAGGACCGCGGCGGCCGCAGTCCTGACTTATCAGCAGCGGGAAGCCGGCCTTAGACTACCAATGTGTAATAGAGACTGGAATGGAGGTCTACGAGTCCTGCTTTGGTCATGAATGCAATGATAGCCGGAGATTGATCTGGAGTTTCCATTTCAGTCTTGATTGATTTAATTGTGATACGAGTGGTATGGCCATTTCTTCAACAATTTCAACATGACCACATAAGGCCAAACAACATCAGGCCACATATTGCTTGTACTACTTGCAGTCTACATGGCCTAAATGGGCTATCATGACCTGCAGGGTCTCCAGACTATTCTGCCATTGAGAACATATGAGATGTTATTGGTTGACAATTGAAAAGGAGCTGGCAGAAGTGGATCTTGATGATTTGCATGCCCAAGTGCATTCAGTGTGCCAAAACATCCCACAATCATTAACAACATAATTGCTTGCATGCCAAGGTATGAAAATGTGTACATACATATTTAATAATAATAATAATAATAATCTTTCTTTACATATTCCGCAGCAATTCAGAGGTTTATAATCAAACAGTCATAAGTAACAGTTATAAAAAATACAATAATTAAAGCAAAATAATGATGGCCCTGCTCATAAGAGCTTACAATCTTCAAGTGCATATTTTTTGCATGTGCTGTTCATACTTGATACTGGAAAAATTCAGAAGTGTAGATTGGATGATCTGGGGCTCATCATCAATGAGCAATGCAGCCTGACTCATTATGACACTGATGTCACATAGGCTAGCTGATAGTTTGTTGTGATTTAAGGAAAATATAGCTAAGATCTATTGTCACAAGTCTGTGACAATTTTTTAAGTTGTTTTTACTTTGGTTAATAATTTCTTTCAGCACCAGCTAGGGATACTGTTGTTTCTTCACTGGTAGTGCTAGGAAGGCTTGCTGCAGTAAGTGTCCACTTCCACCTTTCCTTAAGTAGCCATGTGATCCTTCAGCTGTTGTTGGTGATGGCTCATTCTTACCTTGACCAGCATGGAGCGTGGAGGTTTTTGAATCCCTGCTGTTTGAAGAGCAGCCGACCTAGTGCTGTTTTCCTTATTGCTATCAGCAAATTGTAGTAATATAAATGTTGTGTTTTACCCTAATCCATTTAGTGGCTGAGGGGATTTATTCCAGGGTTTTCTCAGGAGATAGAGTTACGCTGGCAGCTCAGACCTCACCTCCATTAGGTGTTCCTCTGGGATAAGGTTTAGCACAGGGTCCCAGTTGTCAAAGGACAGATCAGGGATTCCCTCCCTGGAATTTCTATGTAACCCTGTCCCCCATCGTGACATCTATTAAATGTAAAGGTACAACAGAAGATTTTTAATAGCTTGAAGAAATGTTCCAGTTTTAGAATACTGATCACTCATGTGTCAGCTACTCCCAATTGCTCTGTCTCTGTGTTTTGGTTGCAGCAATAAAGTTGCATCAACAGCACATATTCCACTACAGTCAAACAGTAAACACAGCAGCTCTACTGATTAGAGATAAGCGAACACCTGAGTGTTAGAATTCGGTTTGGTTCACCGAATGCGGGTGTTTGCCAAATTGTTCCTTCAAACCCCATTGAAATCAATGGCAGGGAACAGGAAACACATAGAAAACACATTCACATGTGTCTAAAAGCTGCCAAACACACAAATTATCTTACCAGTCTCCGCTGCTTGCTTGCTTGCTTCTGGGTCTGTTCTCTCTCTCACTTACCATACATCTGGTCCCGTCTGTGAAGCTTCATGCATATTCACTTCACTGATTGGCAACAGCCAATCACAGACGCTCATGCTTTGTGAGAGCGTCTGTGATTGGCTGTTACAATCAGACTGCATTTTCACAATCTGAATGATGTCTGTGCTTGGTTGTCATACACATTAGTTTTGCAGTTTTGATGCAGATTCTCAATCTGCATAAACAAAAAATCAAACAACACACTCATAGGCACAAGGGCCTAAGAGAGTCCACGGCGATGCCAACAGTTGTGGTGAAAGGGCTCAAAGATTCTTCTTGCTATTTCCACAGAGACCTCATGGCCAGGGTGTGGCCAACTACTGTCCTCAATCAGTCTAAAAAACAGTGCAAGTTTTCTGGATTTCCTTATATTGTTACAGATACCTAAATTTCATCACCTGCAGAAGGTGATGGAATGATTCCAGCACCATTGGGCAATGCATAGGGAAATCCTGAACACATGCACTGTTTGCAGCCCTTGAGAACTGCACTTGGTCAGCCCTGTTCTACTGGAGTGGGTGTAATGTTTTACAGTCCCATACCTCACACCTTCAGGCCAGAGGCTTGCAGCTTGTTCATCAGTCTGTGTAGAGTAGTATCAAAACAGAAATAGTCCAGAACACAAGGAGTGAACTAAAAAAACTTTACCATTTACACACCCTATAAATCTCCAACAAAAAAGCGTAACAATATACATGGTATATCATATAACGAAAGTCCCAGGGATCAACAACAGACACAGACTGTTAAAGCGGTGGAGAGACAATGAAGGGCAGAGCCATTAAACGGTGGACCCGTTGAAGCACCAGTCAAGTATGAAATGGCACCGTCGTCCTTTGTCTCTTGCATACCCTTCCTTCCCTTGCACTGACGACATCCTGTATATCTCAGTGACACTGTGCTCTAATTAAAGGTTTGAAGCAAACTGGTGAGTTCCTGCTTGTTTTCTTCTACTACAACTCCCTAATGGATGTCTGATTTCTATGGAGGAGAGCACCACCTGATTCAAATCTCAGAAAAGTCTGAGCTAATTCCTGGTCGGTGTCTGCGCTAATCCGTGAGTAGTGCCCAGTTACTCTTTGTTATATTGCAGAGTCTATTAATCTCTTTCAGTTGGAACCCAAAGGCTGCATGAATGCCCTATAAGGGAAGCGCAAACGGCGCAAAATGTTAGAAGAACTTTAAAAAAAAAAATGCCTTGGACAAGGACAACAAAAAACTGGAAATAAAATAATCCCAAAAGTTCATTTTTTGGCCAAAATTCCAAGTAAGGAATGGTGACTGTCTCACAGACCCACTAACATGCATTTAGTAAGGTCCAGTTAGATTGTTTCTCACCATTTTCAGCCATGCCTCATAGGTTGTTGCAGTTTCTCCTTCTACTGTGCTGACGGACGGTCTTGGGGGTCACAGAGGCTACTCCTCTAGGTGCATTCTCTACCACCACCTGCCCCCAGCACACTCCATCATTGCTACCTCTGGTGAGGATGTTGAAGGAACTAGGGGACAACCACTCCCTCTAGGACAGACAGGACCAGGACCCATCGACATGCTTTGTGTGTTTGGGTGAATTTAGCTGGCCAACCAAGAGACACTTAGGCCGCACCCGATACCAACTTCTCTCCATCTATGCCTCCTCCTGCCGCTTCTCAAATTGGGAGGCGGTGCCAACCCAACATACGCCAACCGCAAACCACCCCTTCATGCTCTGCACCTTCATGAATGTGACCTCATCGCTAACATAGATGGTATGAAGCCTTTGGGGAAGATCGTCATGCTGCAGGGTGACGAGGTTGACATTGCACTGATGTTTATTGCCATGTTCCACTAGAACCCGTACCCTTATCCTGTTTGAATACCACCACCTTGCCTTTCGTGCATTGGTCAAGGAAGTCATTAACCTTAGGTCCATGCAGCCAGTCCCACGCAATGGCATCTGCATGTTGAATCTCCTCAACAAATGCCATGGGAGAATGGGGTGGTTGATGCCTTCTTAGCTAGGTGCTTGGAGGGGTAGGGATCCCCATATGGCATTTCCCCAGTTGATTGCCCCCAGAGGTGGTGAGGGTGATCAACACAGCCGGTAAACATTGCCTTCTTTAAATTCCTTTAAAAATAAAAAAACATCTTAAACTGATATTTTAAGGACATTGTAAGCTTCCTGGACTTCTCAGCTGCTGCCACATCTTGCACTGTTTCCAAGATTCAGACCCTGCAGGTGTAAGAACACCTGCAAACTCCAGGACGTTTAAAAAAATAAAGAAAAAATGCAAAAATTTTACAATTTTTTACAGCTTAACACCATAGTTGGTAGACCTTTGGTTAGGGTGTTGTCCCCAGACCAGCAGTCTTCCAGTTGAGCATTTTGGCCCCAAATAAACAGGTAAATATTTGGGGCAAATTATAAATTTCCAGCATTTTCCCCGAACTTAGTGAAGTGCCGTACTTTTGGGGAAATTTGTTCGAGTTTCCAAACTCCAAACTAAATCAGTCCATGTTCTTGCCGAATATTGAAATTGTGCGTACATGTTTGAGCAAATTCGGCCAGTTTCTACTACTAAATAGGACTGTTGTTTGTTATGGGAGCCTTAGTGCTACAGCTAAGTGAGGAAGAAGAAGTACTATCTGGCATTGTCATTTAACATTACAGGAATTGCTTGGGGTCAACCTTTCTAAAGTTGAAACCCAGTTTAAATTGTAAAATCTCAAAGTAATTTTAGAGAACAAAAATAATAAGGCATAAAAGGTACCAAGTTAAATTCTTAAATAGGTAATTTTAGCCCACTAATTCTAGAAATACCTCCTAAATAACCTCGTGAGTGACGTTTTTCATGGAATGTTTCCAGCCAAGGCTTGCTGCATGCTGTAAATGGAGCATTATTATAATGATCTTCACAAACCTTCACAACCATAATAATTGTAGAACCCCAGCCTCAATAGTTTAAGAAGCCATGTAGGTGTGAAGAAATCATGGACTACACTGATAACATTTTCTGCTCTCTGTGTCAAGTCAGAAAACAATTGCAGAGTTGAGTTTCTTTCAATACCCTAACTAATAGCACTAACCTTGAGGAGTTTGTATTCCCGAACGCCCTAATCTGGGGCTATCCATTGATAGAATGGGTTGTGGGGAATAACTGCGTTCAACATTGTACTCATTCTGAGTTCTGACATTCTGTATTCTTGCTCTGAAATAAAAAAATGAAAAATAATTTTGAATAATGGAAACAAAGTAAAAAGTAATTTACTCATTTTACTCTATTGTCATCCACCACACTCAACATCTAGTTTAGTGGAAACCCTTTAAAGGAAACCTATCATAAACTTTTAATATCCCAAACCATTAATATGATTGCGTACCCTTCCCTATCCCCCTGTCTGACTACCATCTACTCCCTTTCTCATCCTTCTTGTCACCTGCCACCCATGTCTAGCAAATTACATACCTCATAGAAATCTCACACTTCTAGGCATTCACACACCTTCTGACCCTATTCTACTTCTGTCCTCCATTTTACTCCACGGCATGGACAACGCCACTGTATTCTACAATGCCACCCTCACATCAACTATTGATATGGTCACCCGCCCAGTGAATTAGGTTCATTATTCGTGATGAATACTAGAATAGTACAATTATTATTGATACGAATAACCCAACAATTTTAGTATTCACTCATCACTACACCTCAGGAGATACATGGAGAAATATTGATACCCCTTTTTCAGTCTGTTGTCAAGTTGTGCGAATTCCAATTAATGACGACTTTCAGTGGCCTTAATCATGGCTTTTGTGCATGCACGTTATTCCCTAACACGCATTGCAGATAAACCATTGTCCAACTCTACAAACAAGAAATTAAACCAGGCTTTACGATGATTGTGGGCTGACATATTTCAGAGTTGTAGATGGAAACCCTAATGTAGGTGCTCAGCATAATGCTGGATAAATGTGAACTAATCCAAAATGTTATTGTGATATGGCAATCACAGAGTGGATTGGGGTTCACTCACTTGGCAGCAATATTCAGAAACAGCAAAAGTCTCTCCACTTAATAAAAGTTCATGTTGGTTTATTGTCTCAGCATAAACCGCCCTCCAGCATATAAACAGGAGCCTTTCTGCAGCTCACAGAACATATTGCCCAGTATAGTCTGTCTTTACTCACATACGGCCTGTAGTCAGTCCACACAGGCCTCCAGGACCTGAGCTCTCCATGCTCAGTCTCTGTCTGTCTCCCACATGTCAAACACAGACTCCATTAAACATCCTGAGACACACCCACATCTCCAGCAAGTTGCAAGCTTAACTCTTGCTATGCTGTTAAGCAGACTTGCTTCCAGGTACTGGCAAGACATTCATAAAATCAGTGCAGCAGACTTCTGCCTGTGTGAAACATCTGGTCATGTATAGTGACGCCATTCAGACCATGGCTGGCTGCCATATCACAGTTATATACCCCAAATTGATACCAATTGCATTCAGCACAGTCCAAAAAAAACATTCCCCCTCAGGTGTATCATCATATAATGGGCATACAAAGTGTATGGGGGCTGTGATTGGTCATCACTTATACCACATGATCCGAGGCCAATTCTATTGGTCTACGATTATTTGCTGGAAGATATCAGTTTATGCCGAGCCTGTTGCCACTTCAGTGCAGCACTGCTGCAGTGCTGCAGTACTTCCAGTTTGGGAGTGATAGAGAAGTTAATTCAGACTAGGCTGAGGACCTGGAGGAGGAGGGGTGCAGTATTTCTGGAGAGGGTCGCCACTGGGCCCTCCTAATAATAAGGCTGAGGCCTCTCAAAATTTTAAGAGTAAGGGCCACATGATGGCTCCCTGCATATGGTGCAGGAGGTGGAGGAGGAGGAGGAGGCCAAATCTCAGAAAAATAACGTGCATGTTGTAGCTGGTAATGTAAAGTGCTGGGGAATATGTTTTGCCTTATTTAAACAAAAATTACCGTATATACTCGTGTATAAGACGACCCGTGTATAAGCCGACCCCCCTACTTTTGCCCCCAAAACCTGGGAAAACCTATTGACTCGTGTATAAGCCGAGTCCCGAATACAGTATACAGGACTCGGATTCGTAAACTCGCTAAGACTCGCTCAGACTCGCTCAGAATTGCTCAGAATTGCTCAGAATCGCTAAGACTCGCTCAGAATTGCTCAGAATTGCTCAGAATCGCTAAGACTCACCCAGAATCGCTAAGACTCGCTCAGACTCGCTACTGACAGCGGGTATCCGAGTCCCTAATACAGTGACTCGCGTATAAGCTGAGGGGGGGACTTTTCAGCCCGATTTTTGGGCTGAAAAACTCAGCTTATACGGTATGTATGTGGGAGGGAACTAGGCTGAGGACGTGGAGGAGGGGTGCAGGATTTCTGGTACTTAGCCACCTGAGGGCCTTCCCAAAACTGAGGTTGAAGTCCACCTGCTGGCCCTCTCAAAATTTTGAGTGAGGGCCACATGATGACTCCTTGGAGGAAGAGGCCAAAGTCTGGAATATCAATGGGCATTTTGTAGCTGGTATTGTAAAGTGCTGGGGAATATGTTTTGCCCTATTTAAATAAAAATTATGTATGAGGGAGGGACGTCCAAAATGTATGTGTGACTGAGGGCCCTCCCAAATATAAAAAGAAAAAGAAAATAAATAATGCTACGTGTGAACATATGCCAAGGGGGAGGTTTCTTTCTTCTCTCTTTTTTTATTTTGCTTTATATACAAGTGATTATGCAGGAAAAAATGTTTCTTAACATTTTTCCCTATAAAATCCAGCTTAGGTTTGGTTTGGTTTGGCAGTTGTTCTTGTGAATCTGTAAAAGTGACTTAAAGGGAAGTCCAGTGAGAGAAAACTTTTTAGTACAATTCCTACCCTGCTACATAATGAAGCAGAGGTGTATACTGCAATTCTAGGATCTATAGACCTCTTATAAATTGATAAAATCATACCTGCTCCTCAGCTCTGACCCCCACCTCAGGGGACCCATAATATTTAGCCTGACAGTCTCATGCTGTTGCTGAGCAGAGGAGGTGTGTCAGGGGCGTGGATGCTGGGAGCTGTACTAATGACCCTTATCCTGGGACCCTTACTGGTATACATATATCCCCTTACTGGCATATATTCCTATCATTTGCCCATCCTGGTATATGTGTCTCCCATCCTGGTATATACATCTCCCCTCTTCAGCACATCCTGGTATATATGTTCCCATCCTGGGCCAATTCTAGTATATATGTCCCCCATCCTGGCATATATACACCCATTCTGGAGCAATTCTGGTATATATGTCCTCCATTTTGGTGTATATATATCCCTTATCTGGGACCACCCAGTTATATATGTCCCCCATTCTGGTATATATACCCACAACCTGGTGTATACTATCCCCAATCCTGGCAGATACTGTCCCCCATCCTAACATATATGTCCCAAATCCTCGGCCCAACCTGGCATATATATTCCCTATCTTGGTATATATACCATATATACGTATATATGTCACCGATCTTTGTATATCTGTCCCTCATCCCGGGCCAATTCTGGTGTATATGTCCCCCATCCTGTTATATATATCCCTTATCCTGGGATCACCCAGGTATATATGTTCCCAATTTTAGTATACATACCCCAATTCTGGACCCATCCTGATATATATATGTCACGAGTGTTTCAAGGTTGACAGGCAGTCCGGTAGTGTCAGATTGTAGAAAGTTGCAGCGTTTGGCTACTGCCTGACATTCTATTCCTTCTGCTGTGGTGTAAATGGTATCCTATGTATCTTCTTTGTTTCAGGTTATGCCTTTCCTTTTAGGACCCTGCAGATATTCTCAACTTTCAGCTGTTAATCATCACTTCTACCTGTTGTCTTTTAATACCCACATATCCTCTTGGTGTTTGCTGCTGATAGCGTTATATTCCTATACGGGTTTTGGATGCAAGCAGTTGGCTTGTATTCATCTGAAGAAACGTTGTTTTTTGCTGAACCTCTCCCAGAGGCATGGGGAAATTAGTTGCTTGTATGCCTTCCTTGTGTGTGCCCCCTGTGTATTCTTTAGTACTTAGAGGGGTTAACAAAGTGCTTCTCCCATCCGTTCCTTACCTAGGGCCCAGTTTAGGGTCAGCCAGGGCCAGGTATCTTGCTCAGCGGACCCTATCTACAGTGGTCAGGGGAGCCAGGGATCATTGGAAGGTTTACTCAGGGGTCACCAACTCCCCCTTAACTATACACAGGATTTCCCTTCCTTTTTCTGCCATCGTACAAGAGGTACTTCCCCATATGTAGCATTACAATATGTCCCCCATTCTGGGCCCATCCTGGTATATACGCTCTGTTCAAAAGATTGGGGTCACCCAGACAGTTTTGTGGCCACTCCATTACAGATAGAATACCAGCTGCCTGCTTCTTCCCTAAATAGTTCATGCATAATTTGGAGGTGTGCTTTGGGTCATTGTCCTGTTGTAGGATGAAATTGACTCCAATCAAGCGCTGTCCACAGGGTATGGCATGGCATTGCAAAATGGAGTGATAGCCTTCCTTATTCAGAATCCCTTTTACCTTGCACAAATCTTCCACTTTACCAGCACCAAAGCAACATTACCTCCACCATGCTTGACAGATGGCATCCGCCACTCTTCCAGCATCTTTTGTTGTTCTGCATCTCACAAATGTTGTTCTTTGTAATCCAAATACCTCAAACTTTGATTCGTCTGTCCATAAAAATTTTTCCAATCTTCCTCGGTCCAATGCCTGTGTTCTTTTGCCCATATTAATCTTTTCCTTTTATTAGCCAGTCTCAGGTATGGCTTTTTCTTTGCCATTCTGCCCTGAAGACCAGCATCCCGGAGTCGCCTCTTCACTGAAAACGTTGACACTGGCGTTTTGCGGGTACTATTTAATGAAGCTGCCAGTAGAGGAGCTGTGAGGCGTCGATTTCTCAAACTAGAGATTCTAATGTACTTGTTTTGTTGCTCAGTTGTGCAGCAGGGCCTCCCTCTTCTTTTTCTACTCTGGTTAGAGCCTGTTTGTGCTCTCCTCTGAAGGGAGTAGGGCACACTGCTGTAGGAAATCTTCAGTTTCTTGGCAACTTCTCACATGGAATAGCCTTCTTTTCTAAGAACAAGAATAGCTTATCAAGTTTCACATGAAAGTTCTCTTTTTCTGGCCATTTTGAGAGTTTCTTAGAACAAACAAATGTACTGCTCCAGATTCTCAACTAGCTCAAAGGAAGGTCAATTTTATAGCTTCTCTAATCGGCCAAACTGTTTTCAGCTGTGCTAACATACTTGTACAAGGGTTTTCTAGGGTTTTCTAAACATCCATTAGCCTTCTAACACAGTTAGCAAACAGAATGTACCATTAAAACACCGGAGTGGTGGTTGTTGTAAATGGGCCTCTATACACATATGTAGATATTGCATTAAAAATCAGACGTTTGCAGCTAGAATAGTTATTTACCACATTAACAATGAATAGAGTGTATTTCTGATTCATTTAGCTACATTGAAAAAAAACGTGATTTTCTTTCAAAAATAAGGAAATTTCTAAATGACCCCAAACTTTTCAACGGTAGTGTATAGCCCCCATCCTAGTATACTGTATATGTCGCCCATCCTGGTATATGTTACCTAGATCCTGTCCCATCCTGGTACATTTATGTCCCCATCCTGGTGTATATGCCTCCCTATTCTGGGACCATTGCAGTATATACTGTATGTCCCCTATCCTGGTATATATCTCCCATCCTGGGACCATCCTGGTATATATGACCCCATCCTGGCCCAACCCAAGAATATATGTCTTCCATTGTGATATATAATGTAAGTCCATATACTGGTGTATATTTTCCTCATCCTGTGCCCATCCTTGTATATATGCTTCCTGCTCTGGCATATACAGGGTTGGCCATTTATATAGATGCACCTAAATAAAATAGGAATGATTGGTGATATTAACTTCCTGTTTGTGGCACATTAGTATAAAGAGAGGGAAAACTTTTCCAGATGGGTGGTGACCATGGTGGCCATTTTGAAATTGGCCATTTTGCATCCAACTTTATTTTTTTCAATGGGAAGAGGGTCATGTGACACATTAAATTTATTGAGAATTTCATAAGAAAAACAATGGTGTGCTTAATTTTAACGTAACTTCATTCTTTCATGAGTTATTTACAAGTTTATGACCACTTCGAAATTTGTGTTCAAAGTGCTACCTATTGTGTTGGATTGTCAATGCAACCCTCTTCTCCCACTCTTGACACACTGATAGCAACACCGCAGAAGAAATGCTAGCACAGGCTTCCAGTATCTGTTGTTTCAGATGCTGCACATCTCGTATCTTCACAGCATAGAAAATTGCCTTCAGATAAGTGATGAGGCTAACGTTTTTGTGAATGGTGAAGTTAACAAACAAAACCACTGCTATTGATTTGACACTAACCCACAGTGGATAGATCCCTACAAGACTGCTGGAACACAAAAATTTATGGAATGGTGTGGTATATGGGGCAGAAAGATAGTGGGGCCATTCTTCATCAATGGAAACCTCAATGCCATTGGATATCTGAAATTGCTATATGATTCAGATATCTAGTGGCATTGAGTGTGTCAAGAGTGGGAGAAGAGGGTTGCATTGACAATCCAACACAATGGGCAGCACTTTGAACACATTTTATAAGTGGTCATTAACTTGTAAATAACTCATGAAAGAATAAAGCTACATTAAAACCAAGCACACCATTGTTTTTATTATGAAATTCTCAATACGTTTGATGTGTTACTTGACCCTTTCCTATTGAGAAAAATAAAGTTGGAACCAAAATGGCCGACGTCAAAATGGCCGCCATGGTCACTACCCATCTGGAAAAGTTTTCCCCCTCCCATATACTAATGTGCCACAAACAGGAAGTTGATATCACCAACCATTCGCATTTTATTTAGGTGCATCCATATAAATGGCCCACCCTGTATATCTTAATCTTGTTACATATTCTCCATCCTGATATTTATGTCAAATTCAAAAAGGGGGAACCCTCAATATAAATACATGGCCCTCCAATGCAACACAATTCCAAAACTCACACCCAGGAGTCAGGCCAATATGATAAAAAATACTTTTTATTTTTCAAATATCAAAACACTGATAAATGGAAATATACAAAAAGCAACCACAGAACAGGAATTACCCCACTTGGTAGGGATGAAATCATATAAATTACACAGAGTTCATATCCTTATTCTATACATAGTGCACAGGGCTAAAAAACATCCAAGTCACAAGCCCCACAATGAACCTCTGCCAGACCAGCATAAAAGACAAGTGTCACAGTCAAAAAAAGGGGCTAAAGATGTATTACCTGCCTGTGTGCCCCCCTAACGCGCGTTTCGCGTTAGCTTTGTCTGAGGAGGGTCCCAATCATGGTATAAATGTTCCTCAACTTGGGCTTGCATTAAACAAACACTCTTCTCATCTCCCTCCGCTCAACCGCCATGCAGCGTCCTTTTCTATAGCCAGGACAAGAGTAAGCAGCTGATATCGATGTGCGCACTATGGCTTCATCACGTTTCTGCCATGCACCCCTAGTATGAGCACACCGGTCGTCAGCTGTCATCCTCCAAATGGCAGAGTGTGTGGCGCTACAGTGACCTGACGCGCATCTGGGCCGTTATGCACTTCAGTTGAAATATGTGTTTGAGTGGGTGGGCCCCCCACTCTTGGGCCCGATTGCAGTCACGATATCTGCGACTGAGATCTTTAGCCCTTGAGTGCAAAGCAGTTTGGACAACTCTCCAAGCTTTAGAGAAAAGATTTTAGTGGGCAGAGGTGAGTATATGACACATTCAGCAAGTTCCAAATCATACCTAGTGTTATCTCTACTCTGTTTCTCTTCTTTCTGTTGAGTCAAAGCCTTCTCCAGTTTTCTTTGTAGGGTGTTAGCCTAAATGATGGGACATAGCAGATGTGTCACAATACTAACATAGATGGGTACTGCTGATATGATATTAAGTTATACAACTTACCGGGTGTTCATCTGACTGAAAGAGCAAAATATTTGTATTTCTTATCTTTTGGACAGTAATCACAAAAATAGAATTGTACGGGTGGGTCCCCGACACAGCACGACAGCTTTCAATATTCTGCAATGGAATGTTTTCCAGACTCTCCTATAAAGGCATGGACAGATATTCTTTTAATATATAACAAGGATATTTCATATTACTTTTTTTCAGAATTGTAAAACTTGTCTCTTTTGCTAAGATAAAAAATTATTAAAGCTCATAAAGTCTATAGAAAGTATATTTGAATGCGTAAAATAAATTGTCACTGTCAGTTTTCCAAACTTTGCATAATCAAAACTAAAATCAGAAACATTGTTATTTTTTATTATCAGAGAAATATGCTTATTACTCCAGTTATAAGCTATTTCTTCCTTCAAAAAAATGAAGAAGAGGCGGCACTCACCGAAATATTACAGATGGTCCTTTATTCCGTGATTTCAGGGACGGACAAGTTGCAGGGAGGTGGCCACGGGGGGCCAACGGACAACGACGCCGTTTCGCGACAGTTGTCGCTTCTACGGGTCCAGATGGGTCCGTCCCTGAAATCACGGAATAAAGGACCATCTGTAATATTTCGGTGAGTGCCGCCTCTTCATTTTTTTGCTGTTTGACTTGGTGCTTTGGCTGCGCACCACCGAAGGGGAATTTGCCTTAACGGGAAGTCATCCCGGACTTGACTGTCAGTACCGCTTAGTGCCCTGATTATCTTTCCTCAATTTATTTCTTCCTTCACCCGCCTCATCATTCATAAATTCTGGTAAAATTCATCTTAGTCAATACAAAACATGAAGGATGAGATTACTTTTGCCTACTAAAGTCGTTAGGAATTGAGTGAAAGAACAGGTGACTAGCCCAGGGTATGGGGACTCGGGTATCTGGGCCCTCTGCTGCGGTAGGGATCTCACTGGTGGCCTGCCCAGACCAGTGGCCCTGGTGGTCAACTAAAAAAGGGGTAGTTGGAATGGAAATAAAAGTTTATTAGTTTACTAGCTGTAGTACCGGGCTACGCCCGGGTTAATAAATAACTGATGTTAGCTGTAACAAAATAGAATTTGAATATGACATATTAATGACCTGTAAGAAAATAGAAGCTGAGCTGTGATTGATTGCTATAGGCAGCCTAATAAATCTACAGCCAACAGTAAACCCTCCCCCTGGCCGGGCAGTATATGTTACCTCACACATACACATAATAGACAGCTCATGTGACTGACATCTGCCTTAATTCCCTATATGGCATATGTGTTGCACATTGGCTATTTTTAATCAGATGTTTATGTTTGGAAATTAAAGATAACACACGTATGAGGCGAATTGTGTGGGTGATTTGTGCACATCTGTGTCTGTCTGTGCGTGTCCCTGGGGTGTGTGTATGTGTGTGTCCCTGTGGGTTGAGTGTATGTGTCCCTATAGGGTGTGTATGTGTGTGTGTCCCTGTGGGGGGGTCTGTGTGGTGTGTGTCTCTGTTGTGTGTGTCTCTTTGTGGTGTGTGTGTGTCCCTGTGGGGTGAGTGCATGTGTCCCTATAGGGTGTGTATGTGTGTGTGTCCCTGTGGGGGGGGTGTCTGTGTGGGGTGTGTGTGTCTCTGTGTGTGTGTGTCTCTTTGTGGTGTGTGTGTCCCTGTGGGGTGAGTGCATGTGTCCCTATACGGTGTGTATGTGTGTGTGTGTGTCTGTGTTGTGTGTGTCTCTTTGTGTGTGTGTGTGTCCCTGTGGGGTGAGTGCATGTGTCGCTATAGGTGTGTGTGTGTGTGTGTCCCCGTGGGGGTGTGGGGGGTGTCTCTGTGTTGTGTGTGTCTCTTTGTGGTGTGTGTGTGTTTGTTCGGGTGCATGGTGAGTATCCAATGTTGGGGCTGCACCTTAGCGACTATACACTTGCTGTTACTCTTTGTGTGCGTGTGGTGTGTATACATGTCCCCGTGCATGGTGAATATCTCATGTTGGGGCCCCACCTTAGTGACTATATGCTGGTATGTGCTGTTAGTCTTTGGCGCTATCATTAAGCCCCTCTCATTCACAACTGTCAACTGGTAACTGTCACTTTTTCCCCATTATGTAGATAGGGGCAAAATTGTTTGATGAATTGGAATGCGCAGGGTTAAAATTTCGCCTCACAACATAGGCTATGACGCTCCCGGGGTCCAGATGTGTGACTGTGCAAAATTTTGTGGCTGTAGTTGCGACGGTGTAGATGCCAATCCCGGATATACACACACACACATTCAGCTTTATATATTAGATTGTGACACCACCCGCAGATTCTGGTGATGTAGCACCAGAGCCGCTTCAGTGGAAAATTTCTCCCGCATGCAGCGTCGGCAAATGACATCTGCACCTGCGTGCTGGGGAATTTTCCCACGCTCCCAGTGATGACACAGAGGTGAACGGAGTTCATTCACATGAACTCAGCTCATCTTTATGATACCACAGCGAGTCAATGATGAGATGATGAGCGCAGGAATGCGCTCTTCACAGTGATTCTGTTGGATGGCAGGCTGAATGGTTTCACCCAGCAACTCTCCAGCCTGCCATCAGATGTAGCAGAGCCAGTGCTGTCATGGGACACATGGAGGCTCCTGGCGATGGAAAGGAGAGGATGAGGTTGCTTTTATTATTTTATTTCTCTTACAGGAGACACTGAGTTCAGGTTGAATAGGCGAGCCGGTAAGTATGGTTTAATTAAGAACAATACAGGAATACTGTCTTTATTTCAAATAAAATACTTTATACTGGGTGTCTGTGTTTTATTTTACTTTTTGACTATGAGATTTGTAATAAGGGCGTCTTATAGATGCCTCTCCATTACTAACCTGGGCTTGATAAAATATGGCTGGAAAGAGAAAAGCGCACATAGGGTATACCTGTGTGTGAATTAATAACTTTGTGCAAACACTGCTCACCTTATAATGGTTGTGGGGGTCACAATCAAACCAAATCACTCGAGGTTTATCCGGTGATAACCTGATGGTGGGTTGCTGCAGTCTCCCTTGAATCGGTAACAAAAGTAGTGTGGAAAGAAGAGGGTTTTCAGACCGTGCTCCCGCCTGGATGAATGATCTCAACTCGCAGAGATATATTTAATGTGATTTTTATTTTCTACGCGTTTCAGGACATCTATTAACCTTGTGATTTTTTTTCCTGATGAAGGGTTAACTCTGAAATGCGTAGAAAATAAAAATCACGTTAAATATATCTCCACGAGTTGAGATTATTCGTCCAGGTGGGAGCGTGGTCTGAAAACACTCTTCTTTCCACACTACTTTTGCAACCTGGGCTTGATGTCAGCTGGCATTATAAGGTGACATCAACCCCAACCCCATAACCCGCTACAGGGCAGTGTGGCAGAGTGAGGCTAAGTGACAGATTTTGTGCGTCCCATGGATGCGCCATTTCTGGGATGGCTGAGGGCTCTTGTTTGTAGCCTCAGAGGGGGCCAATATTCTTGGTCCCTTCCCAGGCTATTAATACTAGCCCCCAGGTGTGTGCTAGATGTGTTTTAGATCCAATAGTGCCTCCATGATTATTTAGCTCTCACCTGATACCCGGTGGTGATAATGTTTTGTAGTTCTGGTTATTTTGTACTTTGTTCTTTAATAAAAACTGATTTAACAAAAAAAATAGAGGAGACCCCATGCCATTTTTTTTCGCAGGGTCCCCCATTTTAATAGCCAGTAAAGGCTAAATATTAATCTGGGGGCTGATATTAATAGCCTGGGAAGCTCCATGGGTACTACCCCCTTCCCAGGCTTCTAACATCGACCCCAGCTGTCTGCTTAGCCTTTGGTAGACTTGAAATTTATCGGGGACCCATCTCATTATTTTTTTTTTAATCTTTAATGTAATAATAATAAAAAAAATACACCAACACTATCCCGCAAATGAGTATGGGCCCTTAACATTTTCCCCAGGAAAATCCATTTTGGTTTCATTTTTTGACGTTTTATTGTGAGTCTGTAAAAGTGGCGTAATACTCGGACAACTTTGTTCACAGCAGTGACCTGGAAATCAGAAATGCTTACAGGGGTCTTCCCCATGCTGTTTCCATGTCATTTGAGCACTGTTCTTATACATTTGTGACATTTTTAGGCTTTCTGCATACCGCCGGCGGTGCCGCCGAAATAATGCTCGAGTTTCCCATAGGTTAACATTGGGTTCGGTGCTCGGGTCAAGCACCCGGGCATTTCGATATGCTTGACCTGAGCATCGAGCACCCGAGCATTTTACTGCTCGCCCAGCACTAGTATTGAGCATGCTTACTGAAATGTATGTAATATTTCATACAAAAGCCTTTGTAGGTGATCACAGGTTTAGGATGCCTCTTGTAGGAGAAACTAGTCATATGCACTGGTCAGGTATAATTTTGGCCTATTCTTCCACGCAAACACTCTTCAAATCCTGAAGGTTGTGTGAGCTCTTTCTATGCACTCTGAGCCTCAGTTCCTTCCATAAATTTTCTATTGGATTCAGGTCAGGTGATTGGCTAAGACCAATTGACAGTGTCCTTGGTTGTGTGTCTGGGATCATTGTCTGGCAGAATTGTCCACCCTTGTATCATCTTCATTATCCTGACAGATGGCAGCATGTTTTTATCAAGAATGTCTTGGTAAATTTGGACATTCATATTTCTTTCTATTATGTGAACTTTGCCAGTGCCATATACTGAAAAATAGAGCCCTGGCCTGTACCATGATGTTCCCACCTCGAAGCTTTAATGATATGAAGTGTCTTTTGGCCTCCAAACATAGTACATATTATCGCATTGAAAGAGATAATTTTGGTCTCATTTGATCAGACTATACTCTCCCAGTATTTTACAAGCTTGTCTATATGTTGTTAACTAGAAGAAAAGTAGAAAAGCGCACATAGGGTCTTATCCGGGTGTAACCGGGGTGTTGTATTGTGTGCTGTTGCACTAACCTTATGTTGTTGTGAGAGTCACAACAACTATTGAAGCATAAGCCGGCTTGCAGCACTCCGCCCAAGAAAAACAGGTTAAAGCATTAGATGAAAGGTGGTAATTCGTGCGCTGCCGTCTGTCCGTTGGTTCCAGGAAATCCAAGGAATCACAAGATGTTAAAAGTAATACCTTTAATGTATAATTCTTACGCGTTTCGTGGTACTTCAGACCACTTCATCAGAGATCCACAAGGTTTACCTTGTGGATCTCTGATGAAGTGGTCTGAAGTACCACGAAACGCGTAAGAATTATACATTAAAGGTATTACTTTTAACATCTTGTGATTCCTTGGATTTCCTGGAACCAACGGACAGACGGCAGCGCACGAATTACCACCTTTCATCTAATGCTTTAACCTATATGTTGTTAAGCAAACTATAGAATGCTTGAACATGCTTTTTGTTCAGGAATGGAGTCTTGTGTGGTGAGTGTGCATACAGGCCATCCTGGTTAAGTTCATTACTTATTGTTTTCTTTGAAACAATTGCACCTGCTGATTTCAGATCTTTCTGTAGCTCTTCACACACCTTGGCTTGGTTTGGACCTTGGCTCGACAACATTTCTGATAATTATTTTCAATACTCAATCTGAAATCTTACGAGCACCTGTTCATGGCTGGTTTATAGTGAAATAATGTTTTTGCCACTTAAGGAATATGGCCACAACAGTGCTCACTAAAATGTTCAGTAGCTTAGAAATTCTTCTGCAACCAATGCCATACATTTCTATGGCTTTATGCATCTCTTTCTTCACATGTTCAATACTTTTTCCTTGTGTCATTTCTCATTCTTGTACATAACTTCTTTTATGCATATGATGAGCCCAGGGCTAGGGGTACTCGGATACCGGGCCTGAGTTTGATGGTTTAACTGGGGGAATCACGGGTGGTTGGGTTCCCGGTTCCGTGCCCTGGCTCTTAATTTTTAGATGTTGGGGAGGGAATATTTACAGGGGTACGTGATGCCACCTGTGGTTCCTAGTAATTTGGGGTCGGTCGCTTAGGTGATGAAGGGTCCAGCTCCCCACAGGTGGAGCTTTTACCTCAGAGCAGCAGTGATGGATGTTAATGAGGGGAGTTGTGGTGGTTGTTCTTACCCCTCCGGTGAGATGCTGGTGCTGCTGAAGCTCTCCAGGCACCAGCGAGAAGAATGACAGCGACCAGTTCAACTCTAACTCCACTTTACTGGGTATCAGCAGATGTTACGGTTTAACATGCTACAGTCTGGTTTAACAGGTGATAGTTGCCAGTTCAGGGTTCCCCTTATGGAGTCTCCAGATATTCCTTCTCAAGTCTTTCGGGGTCTAATCTGCTCTTCTCTGTCTTTCACCACCCTTGCAGAGCTCTCCCGCCAGTTCCCTGATCTCCCACGGTGGAGCACGGGTTTCCTTTATCGGTACGGACGGGAGAGGTAAATGTCAGGACCTCCCACCACCGGAATCCGGACCGATGCTCCTGTGATTTTGGATCTATTTTGGTACTGAGGGGCGAGGTATCTTTGTGGCGCTAACGTCTACCCGATGATTATGGGCCTGCAGCTTGTCAGTTTGCGGCCAGAGGTGAAACTACTGACCGCCTCGGCTTTCCGTGCTGCCGCTGTTTCCCTGGACGTTACCAGCCAGCTCCAACCAGTTCTGGTCAGTCCCCTTCTGTCCTGGGCCTCCTCTTAGAGATGGGGATCCCTCCTGTCAGCGGTGCTGTCAGGTGCGTCTTCCCTGACTGCCTTCCCAGCACTGTCTGAGGTAACTGTCACTCAACTACTTCTTCACTAACCTAGGCTCCACCCACTTTTGGGACCTAAATAACCAGTCCCTCTATACCAGGGGTCTCAAACTCAGCTGGGTTGGTGGGCCGCATGTAGAAAAAAATTGATATCGGGGGGCCGCATCGCTTGTAGGACTAAGGGTACCATTACACATCGCAACATTGCATGCAATTTCACTGGCAATTTGCTGGTTGCAGTGAAATCATGGACACATTGTTCTATTTTGTGGCCGTGTACAAATGGAACAATGTGTCCATGATTTCACTGCAACCAGCAAATTGCCTGTGAAACTGCATGCAATGTTGTGAAGTGTAACGGTACCCTTAGTGACATTTTAGCAATACCAGAATTTTTTGCTCAATCTAGTAAAGTACAAATCCTGATCTTCTTGTAGGAATGTTGCTACCCTAATCTCCTTTATGTAGTAATGTCCCCATACTGGTCCCCATTGTATATTAATGTCCCCCAAACTGGTCCCAGTCTTGTAGTAATGTCCCCATCCTGGTGCCCTTTTTAAAGTAATGTTCCTCCCTGGTCCCTACATGTAGTAATGTTCCCATCCTATATTAATGACCCCCATCCTGGTACTCGTCTTGTAGTAATGCCCCCGCACTGGTCTCCATCTTGTAGTAATGTTCCTCCCTGGTCCATATGTGTAGTAATGCCCCATCCTGGTCCCCATCCTATATTAATGTCTCCCATCCTGGTCCTCATTTTGTAGTAATGTCCCCATCTTTTAGTAATGTTCCCTCCCTTGTCATCTTGTAGTAATGTCCCCCATCCCAACGCCTTTTTGTAGAGAAGTCCCCACAACCTGGTCTCTGTTCTTTTTGTTCTCTCGCTCACACTCACACATATACACACCCGCACACTCACACATATACACACACACTCACATACACACTCACACACACTCACACATACCTCCTCAGACATATTCACACAAACACACACACTCACACATTGACACACTTACATAGGGCCATATTTGGAGTTCCTGCCGCCCTAGGCACTTTCAGCGGTCACGTTCCCCAGGCTGCTATCTTCGGCTGTAACAGCGCCTTACCTGACTCCACTCTTCTCATCCTGGCCGCTTCTTCCTCTGTGGCTCCCGGTCTCCCACTTGCCGGCACCAGCCTGCAGCCGGCAGCATCCGGCAGCTGCCAGCACCCGGCATTTGGTGGCACCCGGCAGCCGCCAGCACCCAAAAGGTGGCACCCGGCAGCACCCAGCGGTAGCCGCCAGCACTAGGCGGCACCCGGCAGCACCTGGGAGGCGGCACCAGGTGGCATCTGGCAGCTGCCATCACCCGGCATTAGGCGGCACCCGGCAGCACCCAGTGGCCGCTAACACCCGGCAGCTGCCAGCACCAGGTGGCAGCTGCCAGCTGCCAGCACCCGGCGTAAAGCGGCACCTGGCAACTGCCAGCACCCAGCGGACAGGAGAAGTGGTACTGTGCAGTGTATATATACAGAATAATACAGATACTGAGGATTACACCCAGTATACAGGACAGAAGTGGTACTGTGCAGTGTATATATACAGAATAATACAGATACTGAGGATTACACCCAGTTTACAGGACAGGAGAAGTGGTACTGTGCAGTGTATATATATACAGAATAATACAGATATTGAGGATTACACCTAGTATACAGGACAGGAGAAGTGGCACTGTGCAGTGTATATATACAGAATAATACAGATACTGAGGATTACACCCTGTATACAGGACAGGAGAAGTGGTACTGTGCAGTGTATACACACAGAATAATACAGATACTGAGGATTACACCCTGTATACAGGACAGAAGAAGTGGTACTGTGCAGTGTATATATATACACAATAATACAGATACTGAGTATTAGACTCAGTAGACAGGAGAATTATACGCAGCATACCCAGGAGGCTGTGCTATAGAGATAGCCAAGACTCAGCCAGATCGTAAAGATGGGGAAAGATGAAAGGTGGCGGCAGAAAGTCCAGTGCTGGGCGCAGAGAGGAACAGAATCCATGGAGGGACCAGGAAGAACAGAGCGCAAACTCTGCCCGCAGGAAAACTTTCTGATGCTGCACATTACACACTGCGGGCTCTGCACATTACACACTGCGGGCTCTGCACATTACACACTGCGGGCTCTGCACATCGCACACTGCGGGCTCTGTGCACATTACACACTGTGGGCTCTGTGCACATTACACACTGCGGGCTCTGCACATTACACACTGCGGGCTCTGCACATTACACACTGCGGGCTCTGTGCACATCACACACTGCGGGCTCTGCACATTACACACTGCGGGCTCTGCACATTACACACTGCGGGCTCTGCACATTACACACTGCGGGCTCTGCACATCACACACTGCGGGCTCTGCACATCACACACTGCGGGCTCTGCACATTACACACTGCGGGCTCTGCACATTACACACTGCGGGCTCTGCACATCACACACTGCGGGCTCTGCACATCACACACTGCGGGCTCTGTACATTACACACTGCGGGCTCTGCACATTACACACTGCGGGCTCTGTACATTACACACTGCAGACTCTGCACATTACACACAGCGGGCTCTGTACATTACACACTGTGGCTCTGTACATTACACACTGCGGGCTCTGCACATTACGCACTGCGGACTCTGCACATTACACACAGCGGGCTCTGTACATTACACACTGCGGCTCTGTACATTACACACTGCGGGCTCTGCACATTACACACTGCGGGCTCTGCACATTACACACTGCGGGCTCTGCACATTAAACACTGCGGGCTCTGCACATTACACACTGCGGGCTCTGCACATTACACACTGCGGGCTCTGCACATTACACACTGCGGGCTCTGCACATTACACACTGCGGGCTCTGCACATTACACACTGCGGGCTCTGCACATTACACACTGGGGGTTCTGTACATTACACACTGCGGGCTCTGCACATTACACACTGCGGGCTCTGCACATTACACACTGCGGGCTCTGCACATTACACACTGCGGGCTCTGCACATTACACACTGCGGGCTCTGCACATTACACACTGCGGGCTCTGCACATTACACACTGCGGGCTCTGCACATCACACACTGCGGGCTCTGCACATTAAACACTTGGGGCTCTGTACACATTTTGGAGTGCTGCTGTATATCTTGTATACTCAGCACTATACTGTATATACAGGTCCACACTATATATATATACAGTATATAAGCACACTAGTAGAGCATGTAGTGTGGACCTGTATATACTATTTAGTGTTGTGTAAAGACAGACAGACAGACAGATAGACACTCAGACAGACACAGATATGATACTCACACACAGGACCTGTCATGATGTCACATGGAGGGAAGTCATCAGGGGTCACATGATCAGCTGAGGTGGGAGGGCCTGGGTACTGCACCTTTCATCTTGATTGGTGTGAGAGGGTGCCTGCTTTAGGTAAACGGCCCCGCCCCCTTCACGTCCGTGGCCCCACCCCCTGAATGATGTGCCCGCTCGTCGGCAAATGATTTAATGCGGCCAGAGGCCACACACTTCTGGCCTTACGCCTCTGGCAGTGTGCGGCCATAGGAGCGGGCGACCCACGCACCACATTAGTGGGCGGCCCATAGGGAAAAGTCACAGGAGGCGGCCGGCGGACCAATCAGAAGCCTCCTGTCACAAGAGGCTTCTGATTGGTCCGCCGGCTGCCTCCTGTGACAGGAGGCTTCTGATTGGTCCGCCGGCCGCCTGCTTGCTTGAATGTACAGGCGCGATCATGGCACTTGTTTCAGCGGTACCCGGAAGTCACTATAAAGCGGGTACCGTGGCGGCTCCCTTCACAAAGGCCCGGGGCATGTTATTTCTTCAAGGTTCCCCGGGCCGCAGTGGGAAGCCAGGCGGGCCGCTTGCGGCCCGGGGGCCGCGTGTTTGAGACCCCTGCTCTATACTAAGGTGGCCTAGTCCTGTGTGTGTGTGTAACTTGAGACTCCTCAGGTTAAACCCTAAACCGACAATTTACAGAGATACCACATCTGTTGTCAAAGTGCAATACCTCTCTGTGGTGCCTAGCCAGAGGGGCGCCACACATACAATCATGTGAAGGTGTTTGCCCTTTTCCTGATATCTGACTCTTTTGCATGTTTGTCACACCTAAATGTTCCAAATCAACAAACAAATTTAAATATTAGACAAAAATAACACAAGTAAACACAAAATGCAGTTTTTAAATGAGGGTCATTGTTATTAATGGAAAAATAAATCCAAACCTTGTGTGAAAAAGTGTTTGCCCCCTAAACATAACAACTGATTGGGCCACCTTTTGCAGCAACAACTTTAATCAAGCGTATGCAATGACTGACAATGAGTCTTTTACAATGCTCTGGAGGAATTTTGACCATTCATCTGTACATAATTGTTGTAATTTAGCCATTCTGATGGGTTTTCGAGCATACACTGCTTTTTTAAGGTCATGCAACATCGTCTCTATTGGATTAAGGTTATCACTTGACTAGGCCACTCAAGTCTTGATTTTGTTTTTCTTAAGCCATTCAGAGGTGGACTTGCTGGTGTGTTTTGGATAATTGTCCTACTGCATGACCCAAGTACGCTTCAGCTTAAGGTCACGAACAGCTATAGAGACATTCTTCTTTAGGATTTTTTGGGAGACAGCAGAATTCATGGTTCCATTTACCACAGCAGTCTTTTAGGTCATGAAGCAGCAAAACAGCCCCAGACCATCACATTACCATCACCATATTTTGCTGTTGGTATGATATTCCTTTTCTGAAATGTTTTGCTACTTATACACCAGATATAATGGGACATACACTTTCCAAAAAGTTAAACGTTTGTCTCATCAGTCCATAGAGTATTGTCCCAAAAGTCTTGGGGATCATCAAGAATTTTTCTGTCAAAACTGAGATGAGCCGTTATGCTCTTTTGGCTCAGCAATTGTTTTTGACTTGAATCTCTGACATGCAGGCCATTTTTGCACAGTCTCTTTCTTATGATGAAGCCATAAACACTGACTGAGGCAAGTGAACTGAGTTAACTGAGGCAAGTGAGGTCTGCAGATCTTTGAATGTTATTGTGGGGTCTTTTGTGACCTCTTGGATGAGTTATTGCTGTGCGTTTGGGGCTGGCCACCACTGGACAGGTTTACCACTGTTCCATGTTTTCGCCATTTGTCGATAATGGCGTTCATTGTGGTTTGCTGTAGCACCAAAGCTTCAGAAAGGGCTTTATAACCTTTTCCAGACTGATAGGTTTCAAATTTCTTTGTATCTTATTTATTCCTGATTTTTTTTTGGATCATGGCATGATGTTCTACTTCATTCTGTCAGGCAGCTCCTATTTAAGCAATGTCTTGATAGAGAACAGGTGTAGCAGTAATCAGGCATGTGTGTGGCTAGGGAAATTGAACTCAGCTTCCCAAAGATGTGATAAACCACAGTCAATGTATGTTTAAAGGGGTGGACAATCACTTTTTCACACTGGTCATGTAGGTTTGGGTTTATTTTTCCCACAATAATAAAGACCTTCATATACAAACTGCATTTTGTGTATACTTTGACCAATATTTAAATTTGATTGGTGATCTGAAACATATAATTGTGATAAACATACAACAAAAAAAAATAAGAAAGGGGCAAACACTTTTTCACACCACTGTATATGATTTTATTTATTTGCCTGTGTGCATTGGATGGCTAGTTACAGACATCTGGTAACCAATTAAAGGGAACCTGTCACCTGATTTTAAGCCCCTACACTATCTCTAGCTGTCCCTACACCTTCCTAGCAGCTCCCTATCTATCCCTTTCTTATCTAAAGTGTCCCTAGTAAACATGTGTAAAAGAAGTATAAACTTAAGGGGGTGTCACACGCGTCAATGTCGTCAGTGAGATGATCGCTGACGACATTGACGGCTGATTGCTGGTGAGCTGTCACACAGGCAGACTCACCAGCGATCAATTGACCAGAGACATCATGGAAACGATTTAAATATCGTTTCCATGATGTCTTGCTCCCGCTGCCAGCCTGCTGGAAGCGGGAGCAGGCTGGTCTCCAAGGTAAACTGCGGGTATCTAGGCAGCGCGCGCTGCCTAGATACCCGACGTGTACCTTAGTTACCAGCCTCCTCCGCTCACCAGCTGGTATCTAAGGTACACAGCGGGTAACTAGGGACCCTAGTTACCCGCTGTGCACCTTAGATACCAGCCGGTGAGCGGAGGAGGCTGGTAACTAAGGTACACGTCGGGTATCTAGGCAGCGCGCGCTGCCTAGATACTCGCAGTTTACCTTGGATACCAGCTCCCAGCGCTTGTGAGAGGCGCTGGGAGCTGGAATATCGCTACTCCCGGTGTCACACGCAGCGATGCTGCGTGTCCACCGGGCGACAATCGCCAGGTTTTAGAGCAGGTTCTAAAACCTGGCGATCATCAACCAGCGATTTATCGCTGGTTGATTCAGTATGTCACACGCATCAATATCGCTGCAACGTCACTCGCAGCCGAGATCGTGCAGGCGATATTGACGCGTGTGACAGGCCCTTTACTGCAGTCCCCGTGGTTGGGGGACTGGGTAGGCATGCCCACGGTTCCATCAGCGCACCTCCGTGTTGCAATGCACGCCCCGCTGGGCGGCATTATTCTGTGTCCTCTCTGCCCCCTGTCTTTGGAATCTCCCACCCTCTTTGTAGTTATATGCACCGACCAGACGTCACATCCGGCGCGGTGCATTATGGGGCCGGTCACGTGATTGGCCCTAGTGCATTATGGGACCGATCACGTGATCGGCCCCAGTGCATTATGGGCTTGATCACGTGATCGGCCCGGCTCCTAGCATGCGCAATGCGCTTATTGAAGCCGGGCCGATCACGTGATCAAGCCCATAATGCACTAGGGGCACTTTAGATAAGAAATGGATAGATAGGGAGCAGCTAGGAAGGTGTAGGGACAGCTAGAGATAGTGTAGGGGCTTAAAATCAGGTGACAGGTTCCCTTTAATATCTATAGTACCTTTAGAAATAAATTTACTTAGAAAATTGGTGATGTGTTTAATACTTATTTCACCCGCAGTATATGAGCTGCCATAGGAGCTATTCTCCAC
This sequence comes from Allobates femoralis, assembly GCA_033576535.1. NCBI lineage: Eukaryota > Metazoa > Chordata > Amphibia > Anura > Aromobatidae > Allobates > Allobates femoralis. The sequence continues at coordinate 248,102,629 of JARQOC010000002.1, read as the reverse complement.
CTACTATCTCAGAGACAGCTAAAAAGTCTAGCTAAAAGCTGCAGAGAGGAAACAGGTGAAAAATTCAGTATACAAGTCATATTATGGGGGCCGTCACACGGAACGATATCTTGCCCGATATCGTTTAAGCGATCTCCTTTTTGATCGCTTAAGCGATATCGGGCAAGATATCGTTGCATGTAATCAAGCGATTTACGATGGTAAATCGCTTGATCGTGACATCGCTGATCTGAGGTTCGGTTCTCAGATCTAGCGATGAACGATGCAACGATCTGCATCATCGTGGTGTATGACACCACGATGATCCATCTCCCAGCGACCGCGCCTATGCTGGGAGATGGTAACTATGGTACACGTCGGGTAACTAAGCGACGCGCGGCGCCTAGTTACCCGATGTGTACCATAGTTACCAGTGATATCGCGGCTCCACATCGCTGGTGAGTCTGTCTGTGTGACATCTCACCAGCGATGTGAGCGATATTGTAAGCGATTGCGCGTGCACGTGATCGCTTACAATATCGCTCAAGATATCTCACCGTGTGACGGCCGCCTTAGGCTAGTGAAATAGTCTTATCTCTCTTGTACACAAACGTGACAGCTTATTCTTAGCAGTCCCTTCAAAAGACAGGTACATTTTAAGAATTATTAGTTTAGCTTTCAATTGTAGCCTTTACTGTATTTGATATTCATGTAGTATAATGACACACAGCACTGCACCATAGCATATTTAATAAGTTTAAGGGTATGTGCTTATGCTGAGTATTTTGTTGCAGAAATTTCTGCACCAAATTTGCACCTTGTGGAGAAGAGCGGATTTGGTTCGTTTTTGGTGTAGAAATGGTGCACATTTGTGCCCTGTGTTTTTCATCATCCAGTAATGGGTTAAATGGTTGAAAAATGCTGAAAACTTGATTCACACAATCCCTTAACGTTCTTGGTCACTTTCACTCTGTATGGCAATGTGGGGAAAGTACTGATTCGTCTTATGGGGCCGTCACACGCAACGATTTTTGCAACGACTTCTCCAACGATCTTTTTAGCATTCATCGCTCAAGCGACGTCGATAGATCGTTTGCAACATGTCACACGCACAGATGGTTGAAATGACATGTTAACGATGCCTCGACCCCGGGATCGTGTCCAGTCATCATTGACCGATCATAGCAGTCGTGTATCCGCTGTCACACGAGCATTGATTGTAACGACGCACTACACAATGTGGGCGGAGTACTTGACACATTCTGCAAGGTAGGCTTGGCATATTTTTAAAGACGACGCCCCTTCACGTCTCGGTGGTGCTATTTATACCAAGTGTATTTGTGCGCATTGTAGTAAATTTAGCACTATTTTGTGGCGATGTAGCCCTTTGAAGGTTTTTGTCCATTTAAAATGTGCTTATTAATGTCAGAGTCACTGCGGAACACACTGTTGCGTTGCCAGTAATTGTGCTATCATGGACGCTCGTACTATGAAATTTGCTATTCAAATTATGTGTATGTGTGTGTTCCTTGACAGTGCAAGGTTTATGGATGTTGCAAACTGTATTTATTTGTGTGCTTTTCCACATTAGTCCAGTTTTACTTGGTTTTCCTTTGTAATGCAATGTTCTGCTAAACATGTTGGCCAAACAATACATAACACATGCACTTGTTTCGAATATTTAACTTTCATTATAAACAATGCTATTTTACATTTTAATATCTTAACATCAGATGCTTTTTGCGAAACAACGAATGATTAGTTATTGTCCCAAATCAAAGAACCTTTTTTTTTTTCCTTTTTTTGTAAAAAAACATGCTAAATGCTTTGTTCGTGCCAGCTGACTGCACCTGGCCCATTGAAATAATTACAGTAACGATCTCTATTGGCCAGTGCCTCCTGTCGTCTGCGCCCATAGGGCAAGGGCTGCAGAGGTGCCATTCCTGGATCCTCTGCACGCCAGCCACCCAAAACTATATTACCATTGGTATGGTCTACTGAGTCCACAAAACTATTTGGAGTATAGGAGTTTCGATCCCTGCGGCGGTAGGAAATTGTGTAGAACACAGCATGCTAATACTACTATGTCAATGGATTCCATTTTTAGATTGATGGCAGTGTGTAATATGCGGAAGCGACTGGCCAGAATCCCAAATGCATTTTCCACAACACGGCGAGCACGAGATAGCCTATAGTTGAAAATGCGTTGTTGTGTTGTGATATGCCTTTGGGGGTATGGCTTGAGTAGGTTGCTATGCAGTGGAAAAGCCTCATCCGCCACAAAGGCGAAATTCATGTTGTCAGTGTTTACGGAAGGTGGTGGTAAATTAAGTTGACCATTTTGTAGTTTCTCACCAAACTTTGTGTGAGCAAACACACCACCATCCGACACACGCCCATTCATCCCCACATCTGCATATATGAATTCGTAGTTAGCATCTATGACCGCCATCAGGACCACACTAAAATAGCCCTTCTAATTATAGTAAAAGGAGCCACTGTTGGCTGGTTGTGTGATCCTGATGTGTTTTCCATCTATGGCCCCTCCACAGTTGGGAAATTGCCACTTCTGTTGGAATTGGCTGGCAATTTCCAGCCAGGACTCAGGTGTTTGGGGCAAACACATATATGTTGACCCAAGAGAACGAACTATGGCCTCGCAGGTTTCAGGAATTAGTTGACTCAGGAGGGTCCTGGACACTGCTGAGGTGTATTGAAGGTCCTGCATGGAACGTCCTGTGGAAAGAAATCGCAGTGTTACAGCGACCCGTTCTTCAGTTGTTACGGCACGACGCATAACAGTGTCCTGACGGGCAATGAGTGGCCTCACAGCCTCCACCAGGATCTGGAACGATTCATCCGACATTCGGAGGTAGTTCTTGAAGTCCTCTGGATTCCGCTCTTTTAGCTGTTGAAGGAGCCTCATATGGGTATGCTGATCCCTTTGGCACAACCACTCCCTTGCCCAGATGCGTCGTGGTGTTGTCCTGCGTCTCTCCTCTTCAAGTTGTGCTGCCTCCATCAGAAAAGCAGCCCCCACAATGGCACGCTCTGCTGCATTCATGTTGGCTAATCATTGGCATGTTTGTGGGAAAAGAAAGGGTTTACAATTAAAATTATTTTCTTTTTTTTTAGACACATTAATAAATGCTATCGACAGTATTTTAATTTTTGATAAATAATCCGGTAAAATATTCTTCACTTGAAAAAGTTCCTTAAAACCATTACTTTGAAACTTCATTTGCCGTAGCACTATTGACAACCACATATAATAAATACATCACTGGAAAGTTTCTTGCAAATCCCCTGTGGGCATGGTCCATGACTTTTATAGTCGGTGCTGCATGTTCACCATGTGTGCGGATTGACACTTTCGGACCCCTCTGCAGCGTTCTCTTGAGGGTATCCGCAAGCAGAGTGCAGCCTCCTCAAGCCCCTATGCTTATAATGTGCTGTTGCAGCGCTTGACTGCGCATGACCTTGCGCTCTCAAACATTTGCCTGTGTGATTTGTACGCTGGCGGATGCCTGCGCACAAATCACACTCTCCTCTGACAGATGTAGCAAAGGCCAATGCTTCAGAGATGTCAAATTTAATTAACGTCACAATATTAATATTTAGGGCTGAAAAGCGCGCAAGCGCTAATATGCTTACCTGAGGACGCTAAAGTTCTGTGTAAAAAGCTTCATAATCAGCCTCTTACGTAGCTGTAGCCAATCACATAGCGACAACGTCATTTTGTGGGCGTTGCTGCGATTAAAAAAACGCGACACATTTACCTAACAACAGGCTTCTGATTGGACAAGCGTTGCTTAACAGATTGTGTCGCAAATGGCGGGAAAAATCTTTGCAGCGTCTTTACATGATTTGGATGGAATGGTGTAGGCGGCTCTAGATCTGACTGAACAGCAGGCTTTCTGGTAGGCATAATTGTTAGTACCTACACATGTGCTTATTGTGTTAAAAGTAAAAAAGGATTATGGCAGTTTATTCATTACAAGAAAGGATAAGCAGTACAGTACTGTGTACGAAGAGTATGTGGCAAACACAAATGTATATTTTCAACAGATTAATGCCATACTTTCGTTGAAAAGGCAGATTCAACATTAGGCATTGAACAGTCTTTTCTGCTCCTATGCATGTTTTGGCTTCAGGTGACTGTGTTCATGTTTTTTGACAGATGGCAGCTAATGATCATGACTTTGTACTGGGCATTCATTGCAGTGTACAGGGAAAACCCATGCTTATGGTTAGCACGCTCCCCTGATTACAGCAACAGAAATATAAAGAAGCGAGCTTATCAAGATATCGTGACAGTGTGTCGTCAGTACCTTCCCGAAGAGAATTGTAATGTTGCCTATGTCAAAAGGAAGATTCAGTCACTGCGTACGGTATTCAAGAAGGAGTGGGACAGGGTTAAAAACTCTAGACGCTCAGGCAATGGGACAGAGGAGGTCCGCACCCCAAAACTTTGGTATTATGATCTCCTCCTCTTTACCCTTGATCAGCAGACTCCACGAGCTATGACATCCAGCTTGGACTATTATGAAGGCACATTGCCAACAGCATCTGAGCCACCGGACGACGAAGATGTAAGTAGTGTAAAGGAATGGCTAATTTTTACAATTAGGTAGAATAGAAGGCTATGTCCAATTTATGGGTAAAAAAAATGTCACCTCACATGTTAAGGAAAATGTCACTCACATTGCTCAATCATAACTGAGAAACATATGTTCCAGAAAATGTGGTATGCATCAAACACACTCTCACAGTATGCCTCCTCGTCTTTTCAGCAGTAAGGTAGCGCACATAAGTATGAATGTAATATTTTCTATGATTAAACAATTTGGAGTAGGAATGCAAAACAGTGTTTATTATGTGTCATTCTTAATAATCAGGAAGGTGATGAAGGCAACTCAAGTGGAAATGTCTCACAACCCCATGACCGATCTGCACAAACATCACAGATAGAACCTGAGGAGGCGGTTGTAGCTGATTCACAGCCAGAACAAAATGTGAGGGCTCGTCGAAGGAGGCCACCGACTCCGCACCCTCGGAAATGTTAAGTATTGCAAAGAGGGTACTTGTACAGCAGGACAAGCCCCTCTGACGGCTATAGCCAGCTTTGTCCAGGAAAGGGTTCTCACTATGGAGGCGGAACAGCGACGTCATGCTGAGGAATAATCTTCCTGACACTAGAGGAGGCATGTTCTGGGACACTAAACAGTACATCAGCTGTCATAACCAATACAGAGCGTACTCCTGCTTCCCATTGGCAAAGGCCTTCTAACTATCAGCCTTCTCTAAACGCCACTCTGCCTAGACCTCTTTTGCCATCAGGTCCTCCACCGAGCCAAAACATCTTTAATGTTGGGAACATGTTGATGGATACATTGATGGATCCGGCAGTTAATTTTGCACATGAAGAGCGTCATTACCACAAATTAGGTTTTTACTGTTATCTCCAAGTTTGGGTTATTTGTTTGGCTTCAGATTTTTACATATTTGAAACAACATAACATGTTGTTCATGTATGTTTGCTTGGTGATGGGGAGAGAGAAGCATGTTAAAATGTTTTCTTTGTTTTTAATTGAGTGTTTACAAATTGGCAAGGTATTAAAAAAAAAATGGACATCCTCATGTCCAGCCACATGAAGTAAATGTGGAGTAATGAAAATGTATTATTGCCTTACTTGAAGCATTGTATTCATAATAGTGAAACCATAGGTGATATTGAAGAGACGACATTATATGATGGGCGCCATTTCAACATATGTCAAGAAATGTTTAGCCATCTTCCTTATGTTGTCTATAATGCAACTGTTATTTATGTTATATATTTCAAATAAAATGAAACAGAAAACACTAAAATGTATGTAAGCACTGTTTTATTCTTTGTAATCAAAATAGTTGTACCAAAAATTAGACTACAAAGGTACCTTTCAACACATAAAGTCTGCTAACTTTTAAAAAACATAAAAAAAAGGTCACGCAACTTTTTCTGGGACATTACAGTCACTCTAATTAGGGCTGTGCCACGGTGGTGGGTGACGTAACAGACGCTCAATTATTTCACCTTGACGTCTGACCTCCTTCTGTAAACGAAGATTCTGCGCATGCAGATACACCAAAGAAGGGAGACCTGTCAATAGGCAATAAAATTACATTACAAGGGCAAATGGTTTGTTGGACAATTAATGTGTGTGTTAATTTTAAACTTACGGTGTTGGAAATCTGGAGGACTTGGGTGTTGTGGAGGTGGCGATGGGCTCACACACCAGCCATGGCATGATTCTGGTGAGTCGATATTGCTATCTTAAAAAAAACATATTTTACAAAGGTGTTAAGGTCAGAAACCAGAGGGCAAATATGTGCAGATGACATGCATATTCCATGGACAACACATACCTATGGGTCTGTTGTGATTAGGAGTAGGCGACCCTGATGAAAATAAATGCACCCTGTGGTGAGCCAAAAGACTGTGACTTCTCTGGGGATGGTGTGGGTGCATAAGGTGGTGTTACTTCGGGGAGTGCTGCAACTCACTGCGCAAGGCTGCTGGCAGGATGGGTAAGGGCCTTGAAGGTGAGCCTTTAGGAGTGTCCCCTGATGTTGCTGAGACTGCAGGGCTGGCGTGTTGGCTGTGTGAGTCAGATCCAATGGCCTGTATAGGTGATGCCGCTTTTTGGCTGCCCTGTTGGTGTGGGGAAGCTGCAGCGGTTTGTACTTGTTCTCCAGAGGCTGATGGTGGAGTTGAACCTGCAGGTTGTTGATAAAGATTTAGTTCTGGAATATTTCATCAAAGAACAACAGACAGTTAAAAATCAAATTAAGCATGTAACATTTAGGTTACGCTCAGACATTGTGTGTTTTGTTGCGCAAGGCTTTAGCTGCAATTTTGGCCCTTCTAAAAATGCGCCACAAAATATGTTGGGCCATTCACAAGCAATGGTTTTATGGTGCTGCAGAGGGAATCCTGCTTCCTCATCCACTCTTTCACATCTGTGCAATTCCATAAAGATTTCACAGTGTAGTATTATACACAGTGAAATGTAAAATCAATAAAGCTATAGGTTTCGTAAACATTGTTACTTACCCTCAGGTGGTTGGATGGCCGGTGTCTGGGTGGCAGGACCGGTGCGTTGCTGCAGATTCCAAGTGGAAAAACAGCTGTTGTGATGTCAGAGTGCGTTGCGGGCGCTGATTCGTCACTCGCAGTTATGTGATACATATCACATGAATGCAACACCCTGTGACATCACCACAGGTCGTAAAAGAACAATTCCAGCAGAGGCTCCTGACTCCCAGACAACGTAACACTCGTGGGAGAGGTAACTTTTTAATTCTCGTAGACTGTGAGCCCTTGTGGACAGGGTCCTCTCCCCTCCTGTACCTGTACGTCCTGATTGTTTTGAGTTATTGTAATTGTGCTTGTCTCCCCTATCCTCATGTAAAGCGCCATGGAACCTAATGGCGCTATATAAATAAATAATAATAATAATAATAATTTGTTAATAATTTTAATACATTGGTGTTAATTCAACTTTGATTTTAAATTGTATATTAATACACTGCAAAATCAAATGGCCGGCCACAGGTGTCACACAGTGGAGGAGGAAGCTGGATTCTTCTTTCCCTCTGACATGAGATGCAGCAGCACCTGCTCGTATATGAACAAGCACTTGCGCTGCTGTGTAAACAATTACCAGGGTCATTGTTTTTATGCTGGCCCTTTTTACTATAAGAACACAAGCGTATTTTGACGCAGTGTGTGCACAGGCTAGAATTTTTCCATTCACATTGCTAGCAGACCCAAAGCCCAATATGTATTTTGAAAAGCGCATGCAAATAAACACGCAAAATTACTCAATGTGTGACCGCTGCGCCGAGATGTACTTATAGCACAACGACCAAAACGCGTTAGTTGAACATGACAGGGGGCAAGCAACGCTTTCTGGTCAGCATTTAAAAGCAGACACTATACCCTTGAAAATTTTGTAAAATTACCTTGATTTTTGTAATGCTGTGCATTGTAAATAATTGTACACACACCCACTAGGCTCGATTTAAAAAATATAGAAATATCGTAGGACAGAGAACATGCCATGCATATGTATTTGAAATTACAGAATAAACACAGGCGTACTCATGTGTCCTTACTCAATGCAAAGCCAATGTACTCACCAGCCAAATTCTGTAGATGTTCACGGATAGTAATTATCCGTCCTGGCGTTTTATACTTCAAGTCTGCTATCTTGCGGCGAATTTGTTTTATGGTTCGCTCCACCCTTAACCTTCGCCACAGAACACGATGAACCTACATGGGATTTCAAAAATGAAGTTAAGGCCTTACAAATGTAGCGTCAAAGTTGGGTAAAATAATTATTACATGTTTGTCTTTTAAAGACCAACTAACACATTAACATACCTTCTGCAGCACCGCCTGTTTGTGCATCATTGGATGCTTATGCTGTTCCTCACACCAGTAGTCGTATTTATCAAGTATCTTGATCAAGTATACCATCTCTGAGTCACCCCAGGGTGAAGCGCGCCTCTGAGCAGCCATGCTTATAGGCGGACAGACTGCACAGCTCCAATACAGTGCCGACACGCCCAAAACGTAATTACGTCACTACGCACGTTTGGCACGCCCACGCTGAGTAGGACGTTTGAAATTTCAGCCCCCGAATGAAAAGTGATGGGAGCACTTACGACGTAAATTTTGACAACGCAGCTGCGATGAACAAATGACCACCCTCAACACTTCTTTCGAACCAACTGTCAGCATGTATGGAAGCACATTCATATAATATAATAAATAAGCATCCTCGGTTGTGGCCTAAATTAGGCACAATAATAGGTTCCATAACAAGTTTGTGGATGCAGGTGCACATTAAAGGATCTTTGTGATCAACAAATGTACTCGTGATACGCAACACTACAGCGACCACGCTGGAAATGTGCAGACGTCCACATGTCAACAGAGTGGGCCAAGTTTTTGGAGACCACAGGCACCAATCGCTGAAGAGTAGGCGCGGCGCAAGCGATCAACAACCACGCCTACAAACATTTGTGGAGCATCGTTGATTGCACAAAATATATTGTTCATAAGGTGTCACACACGTCAACGGAGCTGATCCTTCGTCCGATCGTCGTCTGATTTGAGGTCCGGTTCTCATATCTGCGATCAATGATGAACGACTGATTGTTGATCGTTGACAGGTGTCGCACATAACGATTGTCGTTCACTACATCATTTCAACGTCACCGAAAATGTGACGTATCAATGATATCGCTTGCAAAAATCGTTGCGAGTGACGGCCCCTTTAATCACTTCATGACATTTGACAATCATTTACATTATGGTTGGGAAGGCATTCCCGCAAAATGACATATAGTTATGACAAGGTGTTCATGTAGGCACAGGAGCTGTGGCTGCAGGATTGCTGCCAGAAGCTCGGTGTAAGTCTTAGTTGAGCTCCACCTGTGACAGCCAAGGTCTGTGCCTGCACCACCCCTAGTTGTGTAACCCTCTAAATACTGCAATCAATATCATTTGCAACATTTAGGAGGCTGGGAGAAGAAGTGTGCTTCCTCTCCCACCTGATCAGGACACCATGACGTCATCACGGGGTCCTATCTGTGCCACAGCAACCCAAAGTCAAATAATGACCTCCAGGTCTGCCAGCCACAGTTGCCTGTTAGACCATGTCAGGAGCATCTCATAACAGGCATTGTGTCAGTTTCACACTTACAATTTTAATGCACTGCAATGCTTTTACACTGCAATTCACATACCAGCAATCAGAGTGATAAAAATTAAAGTCTTATATAAGGACTAATTACAAAAAAGTGGAAAAGAATGGTAAAATATTAAAAACGCACAGAAAATAAAGACAAAATATGTATTATACTGTACCAGTAAATATGTTGTAAGATGGTTATTATTAAAATTCCGGAGATTCCCAAACGCTGACAGAAGCAGTGAATAAATTAACTTCCGTCACTGCTCGGGAATCTCCGCAGCAGAGCGAGTCTGGCTGACAGCAGGGTTCAGCTCAGGTCATAATGACCTGAGCTGAACCCTGACTGTTTAGTCAGTTCTCAGCTCTGCTACATCCTGTCTGTCTAAGCACAGACAGGGATATAGCAGTGCTGAGATTGCGTTTTGGACTACGTCGGACGGAAGAGGATTTTTTAAATAAAGATGGAGTCCCTAATGTCTTTTTTGTTTTATTTTTAATAAAAATTTTTTCTCTGTGTTTGTTTTTTTTCTATTGATTACTTGAAATTCATGGCGGTCATGTCTAATATTGGCGTGACCGCCATAAATTTCGGGCTTAGGGCCAGCTGATAATACAAAGCTAGCCCTAACCTCTTTATTACCCAGTGAGCCACCGCACCAAGGCCACTGGAAGAGCGGGGTTCAGTGCCAGAGGATGGCGCTTCAATGAACGCGCCATCTTCTGGGGTGGCCTTGGGCTGCAATTTGCAGCGGGGGGTGCCCAGAAAGCTTGGCATCCCTGCGCTGCGGATTCCAGCCCCCAGCTGCTTAGCTGTACCTGGCTAGACATAGAAATTGCGCGGAGCTCCACACATTTTTTTTTATTATTTCATGAAATTCATGAAATAATAAAAAAAGGGTTCCCCTATATTCTTGTGTCCGGTCAGGTGCAAATAGGCACCTGGGGGTTGGGGGCAGCCCGTCGCTGCCTGCTGGATCCGGCTGGTTCCAGAAATACGGCGAAGCCCACGTCATTTTTTTTTCTGAAAAATCAATAAAACAATCCTAAAAAAGGGACTGCATCTTTATTAACCCCTCGACCATGGTCCAGGGGTTAATAAAGATGCCGTCCCTTTTATTTATATTGTTTTATGGATTTTTCAGAAAAAAAAATGACGTGGGCTTCGCCGTATTTCTGGAACCAGCCGGATCCAGCAGGCAAGCGACGGGCTGCCCCCAACCCCCAGGTGCCTATTTGTACCTGGCCGGACACAAGAATATAGGGGAACCCTTTTTTTTATTATTTCATGGATTTCATGAAAATAAAAAAAAATGCGTGGGGCTCCACGCAATTTCTATGTCTAGCCAGGTACAGCTAAGTAGCTGGGGGCTGGAATCCGCAGCGCAGGGAGGCCCAAGCTTTCTGGCACCCCCCGCTGCAAATTGCAGCCCGCAGCCGCCCCAGAAGATGGCGCGTTCATTGAAGCGCCATCCTCTGGCGCTGAACCCCGCTCTTCCAGTGAACCTGGTGGCGGGTGGCTCACTGGGTAATAAAGAGGTTAGGGCCAGCTTTGTATTATCAGCTGGCCCTAAGCCCGAAATTTATGGCGGTCACGCCAATATTAGACCGCCATGAATTTCTATTAAATTGTTTTAAAAAAAACACAACACAGAGAAAATTTTTTTTATTAGAAATAAAAAAAAAAAAAGCATTAGGAACTCCGTCTTTAATTAAAAAAATCCTCTTCCGTCCGACGTAGTCCAAAACGCGATGTCCACTCTGCTACACCCCTGTGCATAGATATACATGTCTATGCACAGGGAGTGAGCAGACTGAGAACAATCTCAGCACTGCTATATCTCTGTGCACAGACTGTATGTCTGTACACAGGGAGAGCAGGCGGGCTCTAGGACCCTGGAGCTGCCAGCAGCCCGCAGGACCCGGAGCCCAGCAGAGAGGCACACAGCCGGAAGAGAGGTAAGGAGAATTTCTCCCCTCTCCCTCCTTTGCTCTCTGCTCGCACCCCCCAGCCCAGTCCTAACTTAGGACCGGGGTGGGGGGTGAGGGGGGGCGGACTCGTTACTTTGCGAGTAATCCCTGCGATTACTCCAGAGTAACGAGTCGGGCGAATCCCTTACTACTCGGCGAGTACCGAGTAGTAACGAGTAATTCGCCCATCCCTACTTTTATACCCTTTTTGAAAATTAAAACTTTGGAGCTAAATCAGGGGTGGGGAACCATTTTTCTGCTGAGGGCCATTTGGAAATTTCTACCACCCTTTGGGGGCCGCACACAATTCTCAACGTAAAAATTTCCCAGCTATATTTGGTTAAACAATCAACTCGCCCCTATTGTAGTGACTGGAACTGCTTCACTTTGGCATGGTTATGATGTTAGATGATATTGATCATGTTGCTTCTGCTTTTTACTGCTTTCCCAGGATTGTTATTGCCATAGACATTACAGGAGAAGCTAGGAGCATATACGTCACTGGGGAACTTGAGTCTGGGTCATAGAGATTACTGGTGAGCTGGATTTAAAAGGCAGGCAGTCAACAAATAGTGTCTGCCAGCCTGAGCACTGCTGTCCCCAGGAATCTGCAGTACCCCAGGGGAAGATGCTCGGGGGCCGCAAAAAAGGTCTTCGAGGGCCACATGAGGCCCTGGGGCCTGAGGTTCCCCACCCCTGGGCTAAAGCAACGTTTTAGTGTAAAATTTTTTTACATTTTTTAAATTTCACAGCCCTGTGTTTTACAATTCTGTCAATCACCTGTAGGTTAAAATTGTTCACAACACCCCTATATGAATTCCTTGATAGATGTAGCTATCACAATGAGTTCAGTTCGGAAGATTTCTGTTGTTTTGGCATGTCAAAGGATATTTAAATTTGAAATTGCATCCATAATCTATTCTAGCCAAAATGGATCTAAAAAAGTCAAATGCTGCTCCTTCCCTTCAAAATCCAATGGCCTGTCGTGCGCCCAAACAGAAGTTGCCCACCACATATGGAGTATTGACATACTCAGGAGAAATTGCGCAATACATTTTCTCCTGTTGCCCTTCTAAAAATTAAAACATTTGGTTGTAAAATTTTTTGTAGAAACTTATTTTTTCATTTTTGACAGCTCAACATTTTAAAATTCTGTGAAGCACCTGTGCGTTCAAGGTACATACTATGCACCTAGATTAATTCCATGAGAAATGTAGTTATCAAAACGTGGTGACTCGTGGGCGGTTTCCTTTATTTAGACAAATCATGGGCTCTGCAAACAGGAACATGTGTGAAGCTCTTACAGTTGTTCCAAAAGTATTGATACCCCTGCAATTCTGTCAGATAATACTCAGTTTCTTCCTGAAAATTATTGCAATCATAAATTCTTTGGTATTATTATCTTCATTTCATTTGTTTTAAATGAAAAAACACAAAAGAGAATTAAGCAAAAAGCAAAACATTGATCATTTCACACAAAACTCCAAAAATGAACCAGTCAAAAGTATTGGCACCCTCAGCCTAATACCTGGTTGCACAACCTTTAGCCAAAATAACTACGATCAACCGCTTCTGGTAACCATCAATGAGTTTCTTACAATGCTCTGCTGGAATTTTAGACCATTCTTCTTTGGCAAACTGCTCCAGGTCCCTGATATTTGAAGGGTGCCTTCTCCAAACTGCCATTTTTACATCTCTCCACAGGTGTTCTATGGGATTCAGGTCTGGACTCATTGCTGGCCACCTTAGAAGTCTCCAGTGCTTTCTCTCAATCCATTTTCTAGTGCTTTTTGAAGTGTGTTTTGGGTCATTGTCCTGCTGGAAGACCCATGACCTCTGAGGGAGACCCAGCTTTCTCACACTGGGCCCTACATTATGCTGCAAAATTTGTTGGTAGTCTTCAGACTTCATAATGCCATGCACATGGTCAAGCAGTCTAGTGCCAGAGGCAGCAAAGCAACCCCAAAACATCAGGGAACCTCCGCCATGTTTGACTGTAGGGACCGTGTTCTTTTCTTTGAATGCCTCTTTTTTTCTCCTGTAAACTCTATGTTGATGCCTTTGCCCAAAAAGCTCTACTTTTGTCTCATCTGACTAGAGAACATTCTTCCAAAACGTTTTAGGCTTTCTCAGGTAAGTTTAGGCAAACTCCAGCCTGGCTTTTTTATGTCTCGGGTTAAGAAGTGGGGTCTTCCTGGGTATCCTATCATACAGTCCCTTTTCATTCAGACGCCGACGTATAGTACGGGTTGACACTGTTGTACCCTCGGACTGCAGGGCAGCTTCAACTTGTTTGGATGTTAGTCGAGATTCTTTATCCACCATCCGCACAATTTTGCGTTGAAATCTCTCATCAATTTTTCTTTTCCGTCCACATCTAGGGAGGTTAGCCACAGTGCCGTGGGTTTTAAACTTCTTGATGACACTACGCGCGGTAGACACAGGAACATTCAGGTCTTTGGAGATAGACTTGTAGCCTTGAGATTGCTCATGCTTCCTCACAATTTGTTTTCTCAAGTCCTCAGACAGTTCTTTGGTCTTCTTTCTTTTCTCCATGCTCAATGTGGTACACACAAGGACACAGGACAGAGGTTGAGTCAACTTTAATCCATGTCAACTGGCTGCAAGTGTGATTTAGTTATTGCCAACACCTGTTAGGTGCCACAGGTAAGTTACAGGTGCTGTTAATTACACAAATTAGAGAAGCATCACATGATTTTTCTAACAGTGCCAATACTTTTGTCCACCCCTTTTTATGTTTGGTGTGAAATTATATCCAATTTAGCTTTAGGACAATTCTTTTTGTGTTTTTTCACTGAAGACAAATTAAATGAAGATAATAATACCAAAGAATTTGTGATTGCAGTCATTTTCAGGAAAAAACTGGGCATTATCTGACAGAATTTCAGGGGTGTCAATACTTTTGGCCAAAACTGTATTTAGCCAGTTTCCCTCTCCAAAATTCAATTAGTGCTCCTTTCCCTTCGAGCTCCCAGTTGTTTCCCATCACATATGGGGTATTTCTGTTTCCAGCAGAAATTGCACAACAAATCATATGGTTCATTTTCTAATGTTACTGTCATGCTGAGGTCTCGATACTCGATTCGGTTGCCTTTTGCTGCTCAGTTGGTTTCTTTCCCTAATGAACACAGCCTGATTGGTCCCTGGCCAAATTCTGATGCTTAAAGGGAACTTGTCAGCTCCTTTATGTCCCCCAGCTATCACTATCTGTACCTGCAGCTTCTTAGTCATATTCTAATCATCCCTGTCTGAGCTCATAGTGTAATGTGAAAGGTGAAAAAAGCATTTATACACTTACATTTCAGTCTACACCTTGGAGGAGGGGGACTGTCTTTCAGGATAATAGTTAACTCACTATTAACTTGCATAGATAAAGGACCTGTGTAATGCAACGATCATGTGACCATAGTGGGCGGAGCTTAGCGAGCAAACTCATATTATGTTATAGGGACTTAGCTCTGCCTATTGTAGTCACATGGTTATGACATCACATCAGGTCTCCCAACATGTTCTAACATAAGGCTGAAATGTTAACTATTAACCTGCCAAACAGTCTCCATCCTCCAAGCTGGAGACTGACTGCTTCATTACATAAGGAAATGTACATGTATAAGGCTGCCTTCAGATTTGCAGATGCCTCTGCAGCGTTTTGCGGAGGCATCTGCAAGCATCTGCATGCAGACCGCAGCCCCTATGTTTATAATGGAGCGCTCGGCGGTCTGCAGATGCTTGCAGACCGCCGTGCGCACCCATTCACACCCATATGTGATCTGTGCGCAGGCGGATGCCTGCGCACAAATCACACACTCTCGCCTGCACCAGGGACGCGACATGTCACGTCCCTGGTGCGGACGAGAGTGTGTGATCTGTACGCAGGCATCCGCCTGCGCACAGATCACATATAGGAGTGAATGGGTGCGCACGGCGGTCTGCAAGCATCTGCAGACCACCGTGCGCTCCATTATAAACATAGGGGCTGCGGTCTGCATGCAGATGCTTGCAGATGCCTCCGCAAAACGCTGCGGAGGCATCTGCAAATCTGAAGGCAGCCTAAATGCTTTTTTTTCACCTTTCACATTACACTATGAGATCAGACAGGGATGATTAGACTAGTATTATAAAGTTGCAGCTGCAGACAGTGATAGCTGGAGGGGCACAAACTAGCTGACAGGTTCCCTTTAATTTGTCTTTTCCTCTTTTTACATTGCTTGGCTGCAAGAAAGGTGTTTTCACTTTCCTATTTTGTCTTTGTCCTATCACATCCCATTGAGGCTATTTATACACTCCTAGTGAAAAACCTTCTTTGCTAGCTATATTTCAGCTAGGTATTTTGCTTGTGAGAGACCTTTATTGTTATTAGTCTGGTTTTTCATTTGCCAACACCTTTCTTCTGTTTTCAGCTATGTTGGTAAGAGCTATGCCTTGCTTGCATCTATTATTTCTCCTTTTCCCCTTGTACATGGTTTTAGTTTCCTCAGGGGCGGACCTAGACTGTAGTGGGCCCTGGTGCAAGAAATTTTTCGGGGCCCCATCCCCCGGAACTCAGTGCCAGAATAGTGCCGCGGGTGTGCATCACTGCCAACGGCGTAGCAACTGTTTGTGGCGCCCGGGGTGGTCAAAAAATTTGCCGCCCCTTTGGTTATTGATAATCTGGAAGTATACATAGTATACACTGTCTGCCCCTATATACAAGAATATAACTACTATACTAAAACACAAAGAGAAGGGGTGCAATTGCCACCTCTGCACATCCCCAGTGTATGGCAACAAGCAGGACTCAAGGAGGGCCCAGGGTCGGAGCAATTTTCGCCGCCGTGCTGTGGAGTTCATAATGTAATATAAATGCAAAAAACCTTTATTCTTAATATTATGTCACAATACCGGGATCTGAGGATCTTCTATTTGGAGGTCAGGGGCTCTCTGATGCCATGTCGCTGCCTGTCTCGCTGTCGTCCTCTTTTAACACTGCAGTGCGGTGGACAAGAGAGCATTAACTGGTTAATAACAAGAAGTATGGAGTCTACTAACTGAGCCATAAATCCTCCCCATACCAGTAGGATTACTATATGGATTTTAGTATTAGGGTACGGACACACTGGCGTGAAACTCTGATGAGTGCAATGTGTTATTTTCTCGCATTGCAATCAATCTCTGTGAGCACATTGGCGAGTGTCGGATGCTTTTTTCTCATCCAGATTCAGGATGAGAAAAAAGTTGCAACATGCTGCGACAGTATGTGATTCCCGCGCAAGACTCACCAATGCAAGTCTATGGGTCTGACAAAATCACGGACCGCACACGGATAGCACACGAACCATCCGAGTCTGAGGCTGCGTTCACACATTGCGTATTTTGCTGCGCTTTTTTACGCACGCTTTTTCAAAATACGCAATATGCATTTTGTCTGCCAGCAAAGTGAATGGGAAATTCACTTTGCAGTGCAGACATTGCGCAAAAATACGCACTGCATTTATGGGAGAAAACGCAGCTGCGTAAAGAATTGATATGTCAATTCTTTACGCAGCTGCTCCTGCGTTTTCTCCCTGTGATGTCACAGAGGGGAAAAAGAATCCTGCTTCCTCCTCCCTCTGTGACAGCTGTGACCGCCCATTAGATTTCGCAGTGTATTAATACACTGCGAAATCTAAATTAAACAAAGGCAAGTGTATGAAAAATAAAAAAGAATGAAATACTTACCTCTCCGACGCCTTTTCCCGGTGTCCGGTCTCCGGTGCCAAGCGATGTGTAGTGCTGCCAAGACCTGCGGTGACGTCAGAGGGGCGTTCCCGGCGCTGATTGGGCGTTCGCGGTCATGTGATACATCACATTCTGGGGTAAAGAAAGCGCAGTGTGTGAAAGCCCCTGCGTATTTTGTTGCGCTTTTTTTGCGCGGCTGAAAAACGCGGCAAAAAAGCACAACAAAATACACAATGTGTGAACGCAGCCTGACACATTTTTTTCACGGATACATTCTCATTCTGCAGCTGAGAACACTGTAAAATGTTCCTGTAAATGATTCTACAGTAATAGCTGCTGAGAAAAAAACAGATTGCACACAGACATCACACGGATGTGATCTGAGAGAAATGTCGGACACTCACACAGCAGGTGGATGCCAAACGGACTAAAAAAACAGATGTCACTCGTCCGACTCTCCTGGAAACAGACCGATTTTAAGGCGACGGGAGACAGTGTACCACCACCTCCCTAGCTCTGTGCTGTGCACAGTGTACCACCATGTCCTCAGCTCCGTGCTGTGCACAGACAGTCTACCACCATGTCCTCAGCTTCATGCTGTGCACAGTGTACCACCATCTCCCTAGCTCTGTGCTGTGCACAGTGTACTACCATGTCCTCAGCTTCGTGCTGTGCACAGTGTACCACCATGTCCTCAGCTCCGTGCTGTGCACAGACAGTGTACCACCATGTCCTCAGCTTCATGCTGTGCACAGTGTACCACCATCTCCCTAGCTCTGTGCTGTGCACAGTGTACCACCATGTCCTCAGCTTCATGCTGTGCACAGTGTACCACCATGTCCTCAGCTCCGTGCTGTGCACAGACAGTGTACCACCATGTCCTCAGCTTCATGCTGTGCACAGTGTACCACCATCTCCCTAGCTCTGTGCTGTGCTAAGTGTACCACCATGTCCTCAGCTCCGTGCTGTGCACAGTGTACCACCATGCCCTCAGCTCCGGCATGTGCACAGTGTACCACCATGCCCTCAGCTTCGTGCTGTGCACAGTGTACCACCATCTCCCTAGGTCTGTGCTGTGCACAGTGTACCACCATGTCCTCAGCTTCGTGCTGTGCACAGTGTACCACCATGTCCTCAGCTCCGTGGTGTGCACAGTGTACCACCATGCCCTCAGCTCCGGCATGTGCACAGTGTACCACCATGCCCCCAGCTCTGTGCTGTGCACAGTGTACCACCATGACCTCAGCTCCGTGCTGTGCACCACCATGTCCTCTGCACACCCTCCCTCCACATCCTCTGCACACCCTCCCTCCACGTCCTCTGCAAACCCTCCCTCCACGTCCTCTGCACACCCCCCACGTCCTCTGCACACCCCCCACGTCCTCTGCACACCCCCCACGTCCTCTGCACACCCCCCTCGTCCTCTGCACACCCCCCACATCCTCTGCACACCCCCCTCGTCCTCTGCACACCCCCCTCGTCCTCTGCACACCCCCACGTCCTCTGCACACACCCCTCGTCCTCTGCACACACCCCTCGTCCTCTGCACACCCCCCACGTCCTCTGCACACCCCCCTCGTCTTCTGCACACCCCCACGTCCTCTGCACACACCCCACGTCCTCTGCACACACCCCACGTCCTCTGCACACACCCCACGTCCTCTGCACACCCCCCTCGATCTCTGCACACCCCCCACGTTCTCTGCACACCCCCACGTCCTCTGCACACCCCCCTCGTCCTCTGCACACCCCCACGTCCTCTGCACACCCCTCTCGTCCTCTGCACAACCCCCTCATCCTCTGCACACCCCCCACGTCCTCTGCACACCCCCCACATCCTCTGCACACCCCCCTCGTCCTCTGCACGCACCGCTATGTACCTTGTAAAGACAGTCCCAGTTCCTCCTATCTGGCAATTCTTCTTGCCGGCCGGGCAAAATGTAGCTCCGCCCACCTGAGTCACATGTGCGTGACGTCATCACAGGTCCTGTTCCACCCGGCATCTGTCCCCGCCGGCAGTGCTGTGAGGTGAGGCAGGAGGGCGCGATGACCAGGGGGGGGGGGGTGAGATGTCCAGGGAGGAAGGGTGAGGTGTCCAGGGAAAGGGTGAGGTGTCCAGGAGGGGGGTTAGGTGTCCAGGGGGCGGGGGTGAGGTGTCCAGGGGGCGGGGGTGAGGTGTCCAGGGGGCGGGGTCACCAGGCCGGGGCTCAAGGCAGGAAAAAAAAAAAGACAACACTCTTAGTCGCCGCCCTCCCCAAAAAGTGCCAGAACAGTGCCGCGGGTGTGCAGCGCCGCTGACAGCCGACAGCACCACCCTTCTGTCTGTCTGACAGGGGACCTGCCGCTGGAGCCCCAGGGGCCCCCTAGCTGCTCGGGGCCCTGGTGCAGCGGCACCAGCTGCACCACGGAAGTTTCGCCCCTGAGTTTCCTCACCTTGGTTCCCCTTCACCCCTGCACACTTTCTCTTTTCGGTTATTTGTTAATAGCAGTATCCCCTCTGAGTCCTCAGGAGGTACAAGAAGCAGCTCATTGGCCTGTTAGGGAGACAGGTTCAAGCTGTGGTTTCCAGTTGCGGGGACTAGGGACATTCTAGTCTGTACAGAAACCAGAAATATGTGAGTCC
Source organism: Allobates femoralis (assembly GCA_033576535.1). Lineage (NCBI taxonomy): Eukaryota > Metazoa > Chordata > Amphibia > Anura > Aromobatidae > Allobates > Allobates femoralis. Next base: position 248,082,595 of record JARQOC010000002.1, on the reverse strand, counting down.
GGCTACAGTGTGGTCGGCTTTATTTTTCCCTGTACGCAAGCTTATTAATGCATAACAGTAAACTATGTAAAATGAAAAAATTGAGGTTAAAACAACAGTTTTGTTGAATAAAAAAGCTATTTTTTTCATTTTCACAGTTTAAGGTCATAAAATTCTGTGTAGCACCTAGTAGTTTAAGGTGCTCAACACACATCTAGCTAAAATGCTTGAGCAGTGTAGTCTCCAAGATATGGTGACTTGTGGGGGTTTCAATTATTTAGGTGCATCAGGGGCTATCCAAATGTGACATGACATTCACTATCTATTCTAGTCCATTTTGTTTTCCACCACATGTGGGGTATTCCTGTACTCAGGAGCAACTGCACAACAAAACTGTTCATTTTCTCTTGTTAGCCTTGGGAAATTGAAAAAACGTTGGGTTAAAGCATTTTTATGGTAAAAATTATTTGTTTTCTTTTTCACGGCTCAATGATATAAAATTCTGTGAAGCACCTGTGTGTTCAAGTTGCTGACCACATATCTAGATACAGTTGTGCAGTTTACATTCCCCGGCAGATATTTTGCTTTTTTAGCCTTTTTTTTAGATAATATGAATAATAACACAAAAACATTTTTCCACTCATGGTTAGTGGTTGGGTAAAGCCATTTATTGTCAAACTACTGTGTTTTCTCTTTTTAAAACAGAAATGACAACCAAAAGTTCTCATACCCCAGTCCCTAAAATCGTGTATTGCCCCCTTTATCATCAATGACAGCTTGAACTCTTTTGTGGTAGTTGTGGATGAGGCTCTTTACTTTCTCAGATGGTAAAGCTGCCCATTCTTCTTCCAAAAGGCCTCCAGTTCCTATAAATTCCTGGGTTTTCTTGCATGAACTGCATGCTAGAGTTCTCACCAGTGGCTCAATGATATTGAGGTCAGGAAATTGAGATGGACAGTCCAGAACCTTCACTTTGTTCTGCTGTAGCCAATAACTGGTCGACTTGACCTTGTGTTTTGGATCGTTGTCATGTTGGAATGTTCAAGTACGTCCCATGCGCAGCTTACGGACTGATGAGTGAAAATATGCCTCCAGTATTTGCTGATAACATGCCACATTCATCTTTCCTTCAACTTTGACCATGTTTCCTGTGCCTTTATAGTTTACACATCCCCACATCATCAGCGATCCACCTCCGTGTCCTTTCATCATAGGTCTTGTTGACACCTCTCCAAATGTAACATTTATAGTAGTTGCCAAAAAGTTTGATTTTGATCTAATCACTTCAAATAACCTTGTTCCAGAAGCTTGCAGGCTTGTCTCTGTGCTGTTTGGCGTATTGTAGGTGAGATACTTTGTGGCATTTGCGCAGTAAAGGCTTTTTTCTGGTGACTGGCCCATGCAACCCATTTTTCTTCAAGTGCTTTCTTATTGTGCATCTTAAAATAGCCACACCGCTAGCCCCTGATTTTCTATTTGTTAACTACAGTTTGAACACTGCATTAACAATTCCTTGGATATCTTTTTGTATCCCTTTCCTGTTTTAGACCTGAACTATGAGAGACAAAATGAGAAAACAAATCCTGAAAATCACATTATCTCATTTAGAAATATTTTTTCCAAATTTTGGTGGAAAATAAGCATTTGGTCACCTACAAACAAGCAAGATTTCTTGCTCTCGCAGACCTGTTACTTCTTTTTTAAGAGGCTCCTCTGTCCTCCACTAATTATCTGTAGTAATGTCACCTGAAATTATTATCAGTATAAAAGACACCTCTCCGCAACCTCAAACAGTCACACTCCAATCTCTACTTATTGTGAAGACCAAAAAGCTGTCGAAGGACACCAGAAACAAAATTGTAGTCTTGCACCAGGCTGGGAAAACTGAATCTGCAGTAGGCAAGCAACTTCGTGTGAAGATCAGCTGTGGGAGCAATAATTAGAAAATGGAAGACATACAAGACCACTGATAATCTCCCTCGATCTGGGACTCCACGCAAGATCTCACCCCATGGGGTCAAAATGATCTAAAAAATGGGGAGCAAAAATCCCAGAACCACACGGGGGGACCTAGGGAATGACCTGCAGAGAGCTGGAACCAATGTAACACAGGCTACCATCAGTCACACACTACACCGCCAGATCCTGCAGTGCCAGACGTGTCCCCATGCTTAAGTAATTACATGTCAGGGCCCATCTGAAGCTTGCTAGGGAGCATTTGAATGACCCAGAATAGTATTGGGAGAATGTCATATGGTCAGATGAAACCAAAGTAGAACTGTTTGGTAGAAACACAACTCATCGTGTATAGAGGAGAAAGAATGCTGAGTTGTATCTAAAGAACACCATACCTACTGTGAAGCATGAGGGTGGCAACATCATGCTTTGGGGCTGTTTCTCTGCCAAGGGACCAAGACGATTGATCCATGTACATGAAAAAATGAATGGGGCCATGTATCATGAGAGTTTGAGTGCAAACCTCCTTCCACCAGCAAGGGCATTAAAGAAAAAACATGGTTGGGTCTTTCAGCATGATAATGATCCCAAGCACACTACGAGGGCAACAAAGGAGTGGCTTCGTAAGAAGCATTTGAAGGTCCTAGAGTGGCCTAGCCAGTCTCCAGATCTCACCCTATATTAAACCTTTGGGGGAGTTGAAAGTCTGTGTTGCCCAGCGACTTTCCCAAAACATCACTGCTCTAGAAAAGATCAGCATGGAGGAATGAGCCAACATACCAGCAACACTGTGTGCTAACCTTGTGAAGATTTACAGAAAACGTTTGACCTCTGTCATTGCCAACAAAGGATATATAACAAAGTATTGAGATGAACTTTTGTTGTTGACCAAATACTTATTTTCCACCAAAATTTGAAAAAAAAATTCTTTCCACATAAGACAATGTGATTTTCAGGATTTCTTTTCTCATTTTGTCTCTCGTAGTTGAGTTCTACCTATGATTAGTGATGGGCGAATCCTAAATTACTCGGAATCGCTTGACTCTAGCGAGTCCGAGCACAGGACTCGCTACTCGTTGCGAGTCTAGCGAGTCCAATGTTAATGAATGGGGAAGCGAGTAATAGCGAGTAGTGTGAGATTTACAAATCGCGGATGTGTCTCGGAAGCTTCAGCCTGAAGCAATCCTAGTTTTGTCATTTATTTGCATTGGACTCGTTTACTTTGTAAGTAATCGCTGGGAAACTCGCACAGATAAGAGTCCTGTCTGCTCTGTGTGCTGGCTGCCAGCTCCAGGGTCCTAGAGCCCGCCTGCTGCCTGATGTAGCAGAGCTGAGATTGTTCTCAGTCTGCTCATTCCCTGTGTACAGACATGAATGTCTGTGCACAGAGATGATGTAGCAGAGCTGAGATTGTTCTCAGTCTGCTCATTCCCTGTGCATATACATCTATATCTATGCACAGGGGATGTAGCAGAGAGGACATCGGGTTTTGGACTGCGTCGGACGGAAGAGGATTTTTTTAATTAAAGATGGAGTCCCTAAAGATAGATGTCTATGCACAGGGAATGAGCAGACTGAGAACAATCTCAGCACTGCTACATCATGTCTGTGAGCAGGCGGGCTCTAGGACCCTGGAGCTGCACAGAGAAGACAGCTGGACTCGGCTCGCAATGTAACAGCAGTTACTTTGCGACTTTCCCTGCTATCACTGGCACAGTAGCCGGTCTAATGCAAACAATGGCAATCCTAGTTTTGTCAGCGTTTCTGACGAAACTAGGATTGATATTGATTTGCATTGGACTCGTGCGAGTAATCACTGGGAAACTCGCAGAGTACCGAGTCCTGCGAGTCCCTTACTACTCGCCGAGTAACGAGTCCTAGCGAGTAGATTCGCCCATCCCTACCTATGATGTCATCTTTTTAAGAGGGAGAACTTGCACAATTGGTGGCTGACTAAATACTTTTTTCCTCACAAGGAAATCAGTGAATGCAAGTGGCTTTATTCAACGCTTTTCAAGGTGTATTCCTCACCCCTTTATCAGGACAATTGTACAGCAACACAGTTGGGTTGCACATATTTCCTCTATGTTTCCCCTTTTATAATGGAAGTTATTAATAATAATTAGTGTTATTTCTTAAGCATGGGGGTTAGCTAATAAAGCGAGCTTCCAATGTAGTGGAAAGCAGAAGAGTCCCCCAGAAACAAGAGCCAGTACTGTAACCGCTACCAGTAGTGATTTAGCTGGACTCTTTGGGTCAATCCAGGATTTGGGCCTAGGCTGCAGGACATGGAGTGGAACATAAAGTGAGTGCACTCCTCCCGCTGTTGGTGCGCATTCCCTGACACTAGAAAGATAGTGGCTGTTTCCTCCAGTGCAAGTTCTGTGGACCTTGGCATAGATTTTGATGAACACGTTACCACATTATGAGCTGTGAAGGAACATTTGTCTGCCGGAGGCCTGGTTGGTCTTTTGGACAGTTCCCCGCATAACGTCACAGCAGGCTTCAGTGGGGACAAGGTACAAGAAGCTGGAGGCACCAAGACTGGGGGAGCAGTCTGCAGCAAAGTGTGTTAATGTAAATACTCACAACTAAGCAACGTTCAAGATGTGTGCCCATGTTTCACGAGATTGTTTTAATAAAACTTTGCTGAGAACTTTGATAGACTCTATGTATGCTTTGCCCCTCAACGAGGGCAGCACTGAACTGAACTTTTGCACTGGTGAACCAGTCGGGGCAAGCTTAGTGAAATAAGGGCCCGATATCACTGGCCACCCAACACTGGGACTAATTTGTTTTATGAAAACTATACTCTGTCATATATTGCATTTATTGTGGATTCATAACCAATGTCTCCCCTTCCCCCTTTTATTTTGCAAAGAACAAGAATCTGGTTTTAGGCTTATTGGTTTCGATGAAAATTTTAGAATTTGTTCTTTGTTCAACCTCTGCCCGACATCCGCCACATAATAATAATGCATGTCATGTACAGGTATAACTGAGGAAAGTCCTGTTACCTTGAAAATGTGGAATTTGTCATATAGTCCACATATACCTTTTGCAAAAGCCAAGCTCCGATCGCAGCAATTGACCCCTTAATACTGCTGTCAATCTCTGACAACTGAATTTAAAGGGAATCTATCAGGTGATAATGGTATCCTGGAATAGGGCTTGAACATCCTTTTAAGATCAGTAAATGTTATTGCTCTACCTTCTCCTGTTATCTTGCTGTAAGCCTGGAGAATTCAGTGTCCCGTGTTGTCTAGTCAAGCATATGTAAATCCAAACTGATTATGCACTGCTCTCCATGCCCATAATCCTATCCACCTGTTCTAAGGTACCCTCAGTTATAGTAAAAATCACTGTAAATTACTATCACTGCTGAGAGGTGAAAGAAGGGGGAAGAAGCAAAAACAGAAAAGTGAAAATGTTGTCTGTAGCAAGAAGGGGTTAATAAAAATAATCACTTTTTTTAAATAGATTTACCTCAAAACCTGATTTAAAGGATACTTCATTTTCTGTTAACATATTTCCCTTGAACCTCTACCTGTTGTAGTGCATAATAGTATGTCCTATGCCAAACCAAAACATATGGAAAACCGTGAGTACTAACAAGCATATACCAGCTGTGTTAAACAAGCACCATCTGCTTTGATTTGTGCTGTTTAACTACTTAAATGCATTTGTCAGTTCACAGTACACCCAATGAGGTCTCCTGGCAATCTTCTGTAAGGCCGTATAGCTGCCGAATTTGTCTACCTGTGAAGCACAGCCTCTGTCTGAGCTTCAAGGGAGATCAGGGGAGAATGTCATCTTGTCTGCTTCAAAAAATTGCAGGCTGTAGTTCTCTGAGAAATAATATATATAACAGAACAGACCAAACGTTTGAACACACCTTCTCATTCAAAGATGTTCTATATATTCCTGACTATGAAAACTGTAGATTAGAGCTTCAAAGCAGCAAAGCACCCCCACACCATCACACCTCCTCCTCCATGCTTCACGGTGGGAACCGTTGACTTTTTCTGTGTCACACAGAGACACGGTGGTTGGAACCAAAGATCTCAAATTTGGACTCATCAGACCAAAGCACAGATTTCCACTGGTCTAATGTCCATTCCTTGTGTTCTTTAGCCCAAACAAGTCTCTTCTGCTTGTTGCCTAACCTTAGCAGTGGTTTCCTAGCAGCTATTTTACTATGAAGGCCTGCTGCACAAAGTCTCCTCTTAACAGTTGTTGTAGAGATTTGTCTACTGCGAGAACTCTGTGTGGTATTGACCTGGTCTCTAATCTGAGCTGCTGTTATCCTGCAATTTCTGAGGCTGGTGACTCGGATGAACTTATCCTCCGCAGCAGAGGTGACTCTTGGTCTTTTTTTTCCTGAGGGTCCTCATGTGAGCCAGTTTCTTTGTAGCGCTTGATGGTTTTTGCAACTGCACTTGGGAACACTTTCAAAGTTTTCCCAATTTTTCGGACTGACTGACCTTCATTTCTTAAAGTAATGATGGCCACTCGTTTTTCTTTACTTAGCTGCTTTCTTTTTGCCATAATACAAATTCTAACAGTATATTCAGTAGGACTACTAGCTGTGTATCCACCAGACTTCTGCACAACACAACTGATGGTCCCAACCCCATTTATAAGGCAAGAAATCACACTTATTAAACCCGAGAGAGCACACCTGTGAAGTGAAAACATTTCCGGTGACTCCCTCTTGAAGCTCATCAAGAGAATGCCAAGAGTGTGCAAAGCAGTAATCAAAGCAAAAGGTGGCTACTTTGAAGAACCTAGAATATAAGACTATTTTCAGTTGTTTCACACTTCTTTGTTAAGTAAATAATTCCACGTGTGTTAATTCATAGTTTTGATGCCTTCAGTGTGAATCTACAATTTTTATAGTCATGAAAACACAGAAAACTCTTTGAATGAGAAGGTGTGTCCAAACTTTTGGTCTGTACTGTATGGTGTTTTAAAAGGTGATATTTTGCTGTGGGCATTCAGGCTACTGAAGAGTTTAGTCTCCAAAGAGTCAAACAAGTTTGACTGATTACATTACAATGTTTTATGCAATGTTTTTTTTTCTTAACTAGAAAACACATTATTTTATATTATTCAGAGTATTTATTGTTATTATTTATTATTAATAATCATTCTATAAAACACATAAGCAAACATCTTACCCGAGATTCCAGGTCTGCCAGTATTAATTCTTCATTATATACCTGGAGAATCATCTCCTGACCCCAAATTTTCCCTTCTGCATGTAATAAGCTGAGATGTTTCAGGCAATCCTGGACATTGCGCAGGCGATTATCAAGTTCACACGTCAACAGGTGCTGAAATCAAAATTGTAGTGAGATTGTTATCACTCACATCAATATCTCTGGGGCTCATAATCGGATTTTTCTCAGAAACATGCACATTCAGTCCAGTTTTATAGGAAGACAATGGCCCGATTCATCACTGCCTTAGCTCCTGTTTTTTGTCTAGTTTTTTTGAGTTTTGTGCTTTTTTTTTACGTTGGATCCCAATTCATTATTCTACTTGCACCTTTTTTAAAGTCTGTTTTATAAAATCATGGCCGAAAGTGTTGGCACCCATGAAGTTTCCAGGAGATGAAGCATTTCTACCTGCAAATTATTGAAATTACACATGTTTTGGTATATACATCTTTATTTCCTTTGTGTATATTCGAACAACACATAAAATAATTTCATCCCAACCCCCTAAAATAGGACATTGTTGCCACATTTCCAAATTTGTGGGTAAATAACTTTGTTTTAAGCATGTTATAGCAAGCAACAGGTGTAGACAATATGAAAATCATTCCTGAAATGAGATAAAAAGGGGGGAACTTCGGCATTTAGCTTCAAATGGAGCAATCAAAAGATACAATACTTAGGGGTCAGGCTGACCGCAAATCCAGAGACTTTATATAAAAGTAACTTCCCAACTCTCCTCTCCTCGATTCGAGGTGATTGTGACAGATGGGCTAAAACCTCATTCTCCTGGTTCCGGCGTTGCCAGATATTCAGGATGAATGTTCTCTCTCGGATACTATATATGCTGCAAGCATTGCCGATACAAATCCCAATGACCTTTTTTAAAACTATTTCCTTTATCCAACACACTTTTACATGGGCTGGCAAAACAGCGAGACTCAGTAGCTTGACTTTATCCAGACCAAAGACAGAGGGGGGGTTTGGGTTTACCAAATTTTAAAAACTACCATCTTGCGACTCACTTCGCGAGGATGGTGGACTGGTGTAGGAACTCGGAAAACAAGGCATGGGTTTATATTGAACAGAGTTTCTTCCTGTTCCCTTTAGACAAACTGCCTTGGCTGCTGAACTCCGCCCTGGCCTGCATCCAGGCCCACCCTATTTTAGGTGCCACGGTAAAATACTGTAATACCCTATGGGTTAGACCCTTTATGATTTCTCCCTGCTCTAAGCTGACACCGATACTGAGCCACCCAGACTTTACCCCTGTCCATCAGGATGAAGTGTTTCGAAGCTGGATCGAAGTAGGACGAGATAGGGTCGAATCCTTTGGCAAGGAGATTGACTGGCCCTCACTGCCCACTCTCAGGACTTGGAGCAACCAGCCCCTCTGGGATGGTGGAGGTGTCTACAACTACATCATTACCTATGCTTATTACCACAGAAACACTGCTTTGACCGCCCAAAAACAACCTATGAGGTATTATGCACTAGCTCAGGTACTGCAAGGCATACCCTCTCCTGGGTCTGTTTTGATGTTGGGATCCCCCTGGGACAGCACCCTCCTAACTTTATATCAAAATGGGAATCTGACCTCAATGTCAAATTTTCTGGTGAGCAAGTGTCCCGCATTTGTTCTCTCGCCCATGCCACCTCATATGCTCCAAACACCAAGAGGTGGGATATAAACTTCTCTCAAGGTGGTATAGAGTTCCAGAAAGTTTGCATGTTATGTACCCTAAGGCAGATGTGAACTGTTGGAGATGTGGGAAAGAATGTGGCTCGCTTATTCACATTTTTTGGGAATGTGAAGCTCTTAAACCCTTCTGGAAGGGGATAGAAGAAATGACGAGACAAGTTGCCAAGTACACTAAACCCCTGACCCCGGCCTTAGTTCTGCTTCACCTCTCGAAGATCCCATTGCAACCTATAAAAACTCTCTTCTCAAATTCTTTATTTTAGCTGTGAGAGCTTGTGTCCCCGAACTCTGGGGTAAGACCTCTCCACTGACAATCTCTGTTTGGATCCACAAAGTAAACAAGCTGATGTATATGGAGGATCTGACTGCCACTATACCGATTTGAAATTCTGGGGCATTTGGGCAGCATGGATGGACTTTCAGCAAACAGACAAATATAAAAGCATGCTGGGTGGCGCTGGGGACACGGGGCCTGGTTGTTGACTCTCCCCTCCCTCCCCCCCTTTGTTTTTCTCTTCCCCATCCTCCCTTATCACGTCCTTTCCCCATTCTCATCTCATTTCCCCTTCCTTCTCCTGTCTTTCTCTTTTCCCCATTCCCTCTTTTGGTCTACTACATCTTCTCTTTATATAAACCCCTAGATCTGCTATAGTTTTCAGATGGTATTCATCCCTGTTGATGGAATATTTTTCTGTCCTATATAACTAACGTGCCAATGCCACTCTTACACTTTCAAGTTTGACTAGAAATATTTGATTGCTTGGCCATATTGTGTCTGGAGACCTGTTAATTGTAACGGGACAATTTCTACTCTGTTCAATGTTATAATTATTTGTGAAAATCTCAAATAAAGAATTATAAAAAAAGGGGGGGGGGGACTTAACTCATTCTTTGCTTTATGTGTCTGTGTGTGCCGTACTAAGCATGGTGAACAGAAAGAAGACAAAGAGAACTGTCTGAGGATAAAATTTTTGCAAAATATTAACAATCTCAAGGTTGCAATTTATAAGTTAATCTCCAGAGATCCTGATGTTTTCTTGTTGACAATGAGCAACATAATCAAAAAATTTATAACCAATGGTACGGTAGCTAATCTCCCTGGACATGGCTGGCAGAGAAAAATTGATGAAAGGTGGCAATGCAGGATAGTCTTGGATGGTGGAGAAGCAGACCCAATCATGTTCTGAAGAAATTCATGCTGTTCTGCAAGCTCAGATGCATTAGCATTGGTGTCAACTATTCAATGACATTTCAATGAAATTAAATGCTATTACAGGAGACCCAGGAGGACCCCACTGCTGACACAGAGCATAAACAGAGACTGTAGTTTGTCTAAACAAGTCAGACAAAATCCAAAACGAAACCAAGATAGAGCTTTTTGGCAAAGCACTTGATTCTACTGTTTACCAAAAATGTAATAAGGCCTACCCGGAAAAGAACACAGTACCTACAGTCAATTATGGTGGAAGCTCAAATAAATTTTGATATTGTTTTGCTGCTTCTGTCATTTGGTGCCTTGACTGTGCAAGGGAGTGGTTTGTGACCTACTCCCTGAAAACGTTATTATTTTATGTGTAATGTGTGTTTGTATTTATAGAGCTAGTAATATGTTTACATCTTCTGTGTGTGCATATGGGCATAGTGTTACCAGCCACCTCTTGATGTCACTAGTCCTGGGTTCCCTAGTTAGAAGGAGATGTCTAGGACTTAGGTAGAGTGACAAGGAATGAAGGAGTTCACTGAAGAAGTCGGCCCACAGTAAAGAGGATATAATGTTGGGTATTTTCTGGTTTGGGGGATTTCTGTTTAGTTCAGAGAAGTGTCTAATGTGAGAAGAAGAAGTAACCATGGTGTGGTGTGGAGGTAAGCCAAGGTACAAGTACTGGGCAGTAGGAGTAAAGGAGACTGGGACTGAATTGCAGCTTAACTTTGAAGGGGTGAATTCAGGGACCAGAGAGTGCCCCTCCATCAATTGGGCTAGTGTGAACTGTATGGACAGCAACTACAGCGAAGGCACCGACTGACCTTCTTGATCTCCAGCACAACTCAATCCCAGGAGAGTAGTGTTGCCTCTCCTGAGCTCGGTTGTTCTCCTGTAGGGGCTGCTACTTACCAGACTTCACAGTAGCCTTGCACCAATTACATCTGTGTGCGTAAAAATGGCTGAAGAGCTGGTTTCTCACACCAGAAACATAGAACATCTGCTATGTGGCCCTGTGATTTCAATGCTACTTTGGCCACATTATACAGAGATCCCACTGGTGAAGGACACAATGGTTGAAAGAGAGAAGAAACAAGATGAAGAGAAAGACCAGCAACAATGGCTGATGCAATCAAGATAATGGCAAAGAAAACCCTGGTGGACCCAGAGCGTTCATTCATCAAGTAGCAACGGCTCAAGATTGAGCTGAAGGCTGTAAAAAACATCAGTTGAAAGACCCTTAAATTGCATTCAAGCTCTAATTATTCTAAAGCGCTTTTTATGTAACAGCTGAATTTCACTTTTCTTTGCATCTGTTTTGATATATAATCTACATTGTTTTTAAAATGTGTTAAATGTAATGAATCTACCGTATATGTTTATTGACATGCTACATAATATGGATGAAAGGTATAATTACCATACCTCTACTCGGTGATGAAAGTTGGCGTCTTCGTTGGACAAAGACTGAGCATATTTTTTCCTTTGATCTGTAACATGACAAAAAGTCTAATTTAAGAAGGATATTTACATCCCAACATTATCCCATACAATTAGGTATGTGTTAGCGATAATCATTTCAGAAGAACCAGTTTAATTAAAAGTAGCCAGTTTTTGCTCCTATTTAAATTTTCTTCATCCCTAAGTATTCAGTTTTGTAATTTTTCCTTAACCTATCAAGGAAAGTGGCCTATTTGTCACTTAAATGGAATCTGTCAGCAGGTTTTTGCTATGTAATCTGATGAAAGCATGCTGTAGTAAGAAGAGCCTGTTTAATATATGGGGTGTGTACCTCCAGAAGCAGGAGCTGGACACATACTATGGGCATTACAATGTATTGGACACTACGAAGGCAGATTTGTAATTTTCACTCAGCAACATCCATTGTTGTTTGTTTCTGGAAAACACCCAGGTCTGGGGAACTAGCTATCTACTTATGAGAGGCGTTTGCCTGCAACCATAAGGAGACAGTTAAGTAGATAAGGAGATTTGAATCCGCATCCCTCCTCTAGGAAATATGCAAATTGTCTCTCCAGTGAGGAAGTGGATGAACTCTAGCGCCACCTTTAGGTAGCTCCTCAAAGTCATAGTCGGCTTTCTGACAAGCCTTTTAACATGACTAGGGATTTGTGCCAGATAAGAACCCCAAACTACAGACGCTGCATTTTGGGGTTACTGCCCCTCATCAGTGTAGTGTGTGGGATATTGTGATCTGGCTATATGAGAGGCTATAGACAAGGTCTGGGAAACTTGCTATATACCTTATGGAGAGGAGTTTTCCTCTAGGAAATATACAAATTGTCACTCCAGTGAGGAAGTGGATGAACTCCAGCACCACCTTTAGGTAGCTCCTAAAAGACCCATGGAGTCAAATTGTCACTATGTCCATACTTAAATTCTTAGTGGGGTGTACTTTCCAAAATGTGTTCACTTTAGAAGGAATTTTGCTCTTTTGGTACTTAGTGGCTCTGTATATGAAGTCTGAAAACTATTGTATGAAAATTTGTGCTCCAAAAGTCAAATAGCTCCTTCCCTTCTGAGTCTCTCCATGTGGTTAACCAGTATGGTACAGCCACATATAAGATATTGTTTTGGTGTAATTTTTACTAATTTCCACATGTGAAAATGTAAAATCTGGGATTAAAACAACATTGTTGTGATAAAAATGTACCGTATTTTTCGGAATATAAGACGCACTTTTGTTCCCCAAATTTTGGGAGAAAGTGGGGGGTGCGTCTTATAATCCGAATATGTGGAGGCAGGGAAGGCTGGGGGGCAGCTCTGGAGCATGTCCGGGGCTGGAGTGGGCTGGCTGCAGGGCTGCAGAGAGAGCGGGGAGATCTCCTGCTCCCGCTCATTTAATATGCACTGACGCTGTCCACCTCTCAGTGCTGAAGTTGCACTGAGAGATGGACGGCGGGGAGCAGTGCATATTAAATGAGCCTGCACTCATCCCCCCGCTCTTTCTGCAGCCCCTCCATATGCCCCCCCATGTCCTGTATATGGCTCCCACACATAATACACCCACCCCCTCAATATGCTGCCCCCACATAATATGCTGTTTCCCCCCCTCCATTAGAAAGATGGTCCCTTGCCCTGCACTCCCCCCATCATTAATGCGCCCCCACGCTGGCCGGCAGCAGATAGAATAAAAAAACCCTCCTTCCTCACCCTCCGGCGCTAAGCTCAAAGCGTCACCGCCGGCTCCTGGTCTCCATGGTGCTCGGCTTCTTCCGTCCATGTAATCGGGCGATGATGTCATCTCTTATGCCCGATCACATGAGCGGAAGAAGCCGAGCACCATGGAGACCAGGAGCCGGCGGTGACGCTTTGAGCTTAGCGCCGGAGGGTGAGGAAGGAGGGTTTTTTTATTCTATCTGCTGCCGGCCAGCGTGGGGGGCGCATTAATGATGGGGGGAGTGCAGGGCAAGGACCATCTTTCTAATGGAGGGGGGGGGGAAACAGCATATTACGTGCGGGCAGCATATTGAGGGGGTGGGTGTATTAAGTGGGGGGGCCATCAATAGGGGACATGTGCCATCAAGAGGGACGTGTGCCTGCAGTAGGGGACATGTGCCATCAAGGGGGATGTGTGCCTGCAGTAGGGGACATGTGCCATCAAGGGGGACGTGTGCCTGCAGTAGGGGACATGTGCCATCAAGGGGGATGTGTGCCTGCAGTAGGGGACATGTGCCATCAAAGGGGATGTGTGCCTGCAGTAGGGGACATGTGCCATCAAGGGGGACGTGTGCCTGCAGTAGGGGACATGTGCCATCAAGGGGGGACGTGTGCCTGCAGTAGGGGACGTGTGCCATCAAGGGGGACGTGTGCTGCAGTGGGGGACAAGTGCCTGCAATGGGGGACGTGTGCTAGCACAAGGGGACGTGTGCCTGCAATAGGGGACGTGTGCCATCAATGGAGGATGTGTGCCTGCAATGGGGGACATGTGCCAGCTATGTGGGATGTGTGCCAGCTATGGGGGACGTGTGCCATCAATGGGGGACGTGTGCCTGTAATGGGGGACGTGCACCTGCAATGGGGGACGTGTACCAGCTATGGGGGACGTGTGCCAGCTATGAGGGACGTGTGCCAGCTATGGGGGACGTGTGCCAGCTATGGGGGACGTGTGCCTGCAATAGGGGACGTGTGCCATCAATGGAGGACGTGTGCCAGCTATGGGGGACGTGTACCTGCAATAGGGGACGTGTGCCATCAATGGAGGATGTGTGCCTGCATGGGGGACATGTGCCAGCTATGGGGGACGTGTGCCAGCTATGGGGGACGTGTGCCAGCTATGGGGACGTGTGCCAGCTATGGGGGACGTGTGCCAGCTAGGGGCAGTGCAGTATGGGGGACGTGTGCCAGCACAAGGGGGCTATATCCAATATAAGGGTGCCATATCCAGATTAAGGGGGCTAATTCTAGGATGAGAGACCATGTACCAGGATGAGGGGGCTATGTGGGACATATACGCTGTATGATTTGTTAGACGGACACTGGCATTATAAGACGGACCCCATTTAACATTAAAAATATTTTTTTTCTCTTTTCCTTCACCAAAATTGGGGGTGCGTCTTATAATCAGGTGCGTCTTATAAAGCGAAAAATTCTTTTTTCTTCATTGCCCAATGGTATAAAATTCGGTGACACTTGTAGTGTCAATATGATCACTGCAACCTTGGATGAATTAATTAAGGGGTGTAATTTGTAAAATGTGGGAGATCTGGTATTCTGGCCTATCAGTAGCTCTGCCAATGCGACCTCCTGACATCCTCAAACCATTCCAGCAAATTCTGGTCTTTTTTCCCTTCTATGCTTTATACTGCACCTCAAAAGTAGTTTTTGATCCCATATGGGGTATTGGTGTACTCAGAAGAAATTACATAACTAATTGTATGGTTCATTTTCTCCCATTACCCTTTTGAAAATGAAAAACTTGTGACCAAGGTAACATTTTAGTGGAAAAAAATTGTAATTTTCATTTACTCAGCCCAATGTTATACATTTCTGTCAATCACCTGAATACTGACTAATTCCCTAGATGAAATCTTCAAGCGGTGTAGTTTCCAAAATTGTGTCACATGAGGGGGTTTCTACTGGTTTGGCATATCAGGGTCTCTTCAAATATGACCTGGCTTCCTACAATTTATTCCCCTGATTGGCAGCTTCCTGTGTGAACTGTGCAGCAGTCTGCCAATCAGTGGTGGGGGCGGGGTTACACAGATTAGCCTGACTGCTCTGCGTGTGAGATGTAGTTCTGTAGTGTTAATCTCCTCCTGATAACATACTAATTGTATTGACATTGCAATAATAATACTGTGACACATCCTTCAACGTCTTGTGCCCTATATTATGCTGCTCTCAGATTAAATAGCAAAAACCTGCTGACAGATTCCCTTTAAATTTTGTACTAATTTGTGATAAAATTAATATTTACATATATCGACTTTATTTTGAAAGCAACAAACATTTTGGAAAAAAAAAAAAAAAAAAACAATAACTAAAGTTTAGATTTGCCCACTTTGGGTCTAGGGTAAAGCTATTTTTTCCATTTTTTCATTATGACATTTCAAGATTCATAGTATTTTTCTTTGTTTGATAATGTAGCTGTATGAAAGTTTTTTTTTTTTTTTTGCATTATTGGAGTTGTTTTCTCATGTGTTTTGTTGCATCCATGGTCCAGGATAAATACTGATAAATTGTTATAATACTTCTTATTTTTGATGAGGCAATATTAAATATATAATATGAAAGAAAAAGGGGGGAGGGGAACAAGAGGCGCAATAGTGCCTTATCACTTAGACACTTTATAGTACGGTGGTATAAAGGAACCACTCACCTATTTCAGTTGTGCGACCCACAACTGGTATGCAGACATGTAGTGTATAATCCGGATGGCTGCTGCTGGACTCCCACCGACCACTTGCACGTGGAATCACACAGTAAAAAATGGGAAAGGAAACGGTGTTCACCAGTCCGCGCTGCCAGGATCCACTTATTCCAGGGAAGAAACTCACGATCAGATGTGATATGATCAAAACCTTTTATTGCATCCAACGCGTTTCAACGCCTTTCCTGGCGTCTTCCTCAGGTATCCTGAAACGCGTTGGATGCAATAAAAGGTTTTGATCATATCACATCTGATCGTGAGTTTCTTCCCTGGAATAAGTGGATCCTGGCAGCGCGGACTGGTGAACACCGTTTCCTTTCCCATTTTTTACTGTGTGAATATTAAATATATGATTTTTCTAGCTAAGTTTATTTATTTTCAAGATTAACAATTTTTTGGGGATGAAACTGGGATTTTGGGGAAAGGAGTTTTTACATTTATTTAATGCATAAAACATTTTATTTTTATTCTATATATTAGTACCTCAAGGAAACTTTAACATGTGATCAGCTAATCACATTAGTAATACACAGCTGGTGTACTACTGTACCATACACTATCAGTGCTTGACAGACAGGTAGCCATTGAGGCTCTGCCCTGGAGGCATCTGGTTGGCTGTTGTTCATAGCAGATCCAGAGGCCTTTGGCGAGTCCCTGGTTGCCATAAGCAACACATCGGCACCAACAATCGTACCACGCTAACACTCATCAACATTTTGGCTGAGAATCTGGGCGATTTTATATATGCCATTGTGAATGGCTCCTGACCTGTGGTTTAAGATCTCTGCTTTTTCTTGGATTTTCAGTCCAGTTGGAGGTCCTATCATTGACTGACAGCTATCTCTATATGCTGCTCATCTCCTGCTCTATAACATAGTGCCTGCAGGTTGGGTTGCATTTTTATGGTAACAGATTCTCTTTAAGGCCCCGTTACATGGTACGATACCGTTAATGATATCACTGAAACGTCACAAGTTTGGATTCGTTCAAGCAACATCGTTACTACTTCGTTGCGTGTGACACCAAGATTCAATTACGATAAATCGTTGGATCGTTGAACCTCAACCAGCCAACCTGCTGCATCGTTCTATGTGACACCGCAATAGCAATGTCATTAACGACTTCGCCTATTCACATCAGTGAACAAGTATCGTTCACTGGGTTGTGGGAACAATAGCTGCTCGCTGGATCATTGGTGCGTCGTCCACGATGTGTAGGCGTGTGACAGCTGTCAAAGACGATATGCCAATGACCGCGTGCCCATGAAATCGTTAGTGATATCGTTTCAACATTGAAGTGTGTAACGGTACCTTTAATAAATTAATGAAATCAATTTCAATGCTTGGAATAGAACTAATAATTATACTTACCATAGATAGATCTTGCACTTGGTCTGCTCCCAATATTGATAGGTTTAGTGGACTCTGCATGCTGCGCCAGGACACCACTAATATGAGACAGAGATGAGATACATAGTGAGCAGTGACACTATATAGTATTGAACCTTTGTCTAGTTTGATTAGTTCTGACCAAGGCCATGAAGTATTTGCTCCCTATGACCATACATATTTACAGGATAAAGAGATTACAAGTGTTAAATATTGATGAATTATACTTCTTAATAAAACATGGTGTCAAATGGATTATATTTTTCCTGTAATGTTTAAATGTTGATATGTTAGGGTTCAATCCTATGTAGAGTAAGGCCCCTTTCACATCAGTGTTTTTGCTTATTAGCGGCAGATGCGGTAAATCTGCCTGTTCTGCCGTGAATCAGCAAAAACATCAAGCTTGCAGCAAGCCCCTTGCGGCTGCCTTTTTTCAACTTGCCACTACTGCCAGATTTGCCGGATCACGGCAAAAAATGCACTTGCCGCAAGTCCCATAGAGAATAAAGGGGGGCTTGCTACAGGCTTGCCGCAAGTCGACTGTTACAGGCAGGTGCGGTACATCTGCCATATCTGCTAAAACGCTGATTTGAAAGGGGCCTAACTTTGATGGTATCCATTGTTACATCCATTACAAATATTATATTAGTAAATTGTAGATTTTTAATAACAACATGTACTGTCACTTACTGCAGTCTTATAGTCTTATACAATATTGGAGACTAGGTTACCATAGACTAGACATTGCTGTAGACATATGGCGGCTTAGTTGCGCCATCACAATGAAGAAGGCTGCAGTGAACCACTAGAGAATTTTGAGAGCAAGAATATTACAACATTTTGTTACATGTAGACAGGGTTACTATAACTAACTTGAAATGAAGCATGGAAATAATATTTTGAAACACACTGTGTGTTCAATTATTAGGCAATTTATACTTTGATGGTTCATTTAACAGAACAGCTAGAGTGCTGTTGGTCAGTCCAAAAGGTTGATAATAATCCTGAAGCCTGAATATTTAAGGGGCCTTTCACATCAGCGTTTTTGGTGATGTGCAACAGATCCGGCAGATTTATCACATCTGCTGGATCTGCCGCCTAATGGCCACACTTGCTGCGCCGCTACGGCAAGCCCCATGCATTGTCTATGGGCATGCAGTCAGGTGTGGCAAGTGTGGTTATGCTGGATCGGACGGATCTGACACTTGCGAGTGCGAAAAAAAAAGCTGCAAGCAGCTTTATTTTCGCGGCCGCAAGTGCCGAATCTGCCACATCCAGCAGAACCGCGCTTGCCGCACCAGACTGTAAGCCCCATAGACACACAACTAGCTCATCTTTAATAATATCGGCCCATAGCAGTACCTCACCTCTGAGTACATCTGAGTCAAGGTGGAGGACTTTGCCTGTGGTGCGCAGGACAATCAGTAGACCAGGCAGCGGGTCGGATCCTTTGTGACAACAGATGTTGGGGTAACTGTGCAGGTGTTAAAGCTGTTAGTACTGTTCCCTCTGTTAGTGGTGTTCTGTGGCATTCCACATTGTATTATTGTAGTGGAGGAAGACAGGGGACTTAGGAGACGCTTCAATAATAAACCCGACAAGTTTTTACTTCAGCAACTTAAAGGTACACAGTCATACTGTAGTTGGTTTAACATGTTCATATGACTCAGTTCCACAGACAAGCAGTTAGCAACGGATGCAAGGGAAACAGGCAAATATGAGACAGTCAGAGCCTATCCTGCTGTCCAAGCTGAAACAATAGGGTTTTACTCTTTCCCAATGGAGCGGTATTCTCCAGCAGACACCAAAGTCTAAGTTGCCTCAAAGGTATCGTTACAGGGCATAACATCGTCAATGACATCGCTGATACGTCACGGGTTTGGAGGCGTACCAGCGACGTCGTTGCGACCTAGTTGCGTGTGACTGTAGCAAGTTGCTACAATAAATCGTTGGATCGGAGTTAATAGGTTTAGCAACATGTTGGAAAACCTGATGATCTCAACTCCAGCAATCTACTGCATCTTTCTGTGTGACAGACAGCATGATAACGATGTCGTGGACGACTTCGCCCATCCACAGCAATGAGCAGGGATCGTTTGCGGGATTGGCGAATGATACCTGCTCACAACATCGTTGATGAATTGTCCACGATATCTAGACGTATGACATCTCACCAACGATGTCAAAACTATGTCTGCAACAACCAAGCGCCCACGAGATCGTTGCAGACATCGCTCCGACATCGTGCCGTATAACGGTACCTTAACCTTCATGTTATAGACTTTCTGTGTTCCCACATTCCCTAGAGGAAATCACCATTTAGGCCCGCCCGTATTCATTCTGCATCCACAGCTTAAGGTTTCCAGTACACTAAAGGTGCTATACTGACCAGGGTATTCCATCTGCCTACTGGGTGCTAGTGCTCACAAATACTACAGGATACAGACCCCATACAGCCTGTGGGAATTGGCAGTAAATTCCCCTCCATGTTTCTTGTGTGTGGTCTTGGTGACTTCAAATTTTACTCTAAAGAAACTAAAATTACTGCAATCTCTTGTATCCAAAAACTACACCATGCTATTTTCCTAACAACTAGCTGAGTTAAGAGTTTACTTGAACATATGGTTCATATTTTATTTTTGTGCCCCAAAATATGCACCAAATCGGCAAGGAATAAAAAACACATTGGCACAGCACTTCTGAACTCTCATATACTTTGCTGGCTCCAATATACAGTAGACACGAATGTTTTAATGCAAATTCTCAAAATCTGTTTTAAAAGAAGCATGAAATAATGTACTGTGGGTATGGGGCCTTACAGCAATATGGTGGGGTCACGTTCCCAGAAAGCATCCTCCATATGCTGTGAGAGCAGGCACTAGTGAAAATGTGACAAGCGGTGCCATCACCAACACTACTGCACTTCAGACTCGAGGGGTCATAATGGGGCTATCCTGTAAGATTGAATTGCACTGCACTCCCTGATGTCACTGCTCCGCATACTCGATATTTCCAATACTGGTGAGATATATCCACTACGTCTCATGCGATATTTCGGCTCTCACAAGAAAGCTAGTGTTATGAGCCCTGACGTCAGTGAAATTATCTCAGGTCTCACACAGCGGTATTCCCTGCAGCGTGAAATCCACTGTGTAACCTGAGACAACCTCTGGGAAGTCATGAGGATGTCTGAGTTGGCCTGGAAGCAATGGCACTGAAGCTTGCTAAGTAAAACTATAGGAAGATAATGTCTGAGCCAAAAAGAAGAAACAGCTTGAGCTGTGTTTGACAGCTTTTGGGCCCCTTTGAAGGTGTTTTCTAGTCTCTTGATTTTGCCTCCCATGGATTAGAATGGGGTGCAGAAGTTTGGCGAAGTGTTCGCCGATCTAGTCTGTGAACATATGCCCGGTCAGCTAACCGAATTGAGCCCAAACTTCAAAAGGTTTGCTCATTTCTAGTTGAGTGTGGCTATGTCTTCAGCATCGTGCACCTGGGGCTGCACCCATCTTTATAATAGAGGTCCTCTGCATCCTGATTGTGCATTCAGTATCAGATTTGGCTGCTTTGTGGTGAGTTTTTTTATTTTTACTTTGGCTTTCTAATAATTATTCTTTCCACAATAGGATGTGTTTAAAAAAAATGTACCTGTGCTGCGATAATCTTATATATGTGACCCTGCTATAGTACTGTAAAATGGTTGATTCTGACCATGCATGGAGCATTGCTTGATCCTGTACAGTCATGGCCAAACGTTTTGAGAATGACACCAAAATATATTTTCACATATCTGCTGCCTTCTGGTTTTTATTTGTGTTTGTCTGATGTTTATATCACATACAGAAATATAATTGCAATCATATTATGAGTACCAAAAGGTTATATTGACAGTAAATGAGTTAATGCGATGCAATGTCATGTATTGAGTGTGAGCTGTATATACCTTCAGACCTTTGCAATTCTCCTGTGATGCTCTCAACCTTGCTGGGATAAATGCTGTGAAGCAGTCATTTGCATAATCAGTTCAGTGTAGGAAATTTCAGTTCTTTTTTACCCAACGTCTCTTGTGATTGACACAGGAGGAGGGAGTCTACTCGCTAGGACTCGTTACTCGGCGAGTAGTAAGGGACTCGCAGGACTCGGTACTCTGCGAGTTTCCCAGCGATTACTCGCACAGTAACGAGTCCAATGCAAGTCAATGGCAATCCTAGTTTTGTCAGAGTTTACTTTTTCTCACTCGCTAGACTCGCTATATCACATCGCTATGTAGCTTGAATCTCCCCAAATCGTTTAAAACAATCACACCGCTTCACGGATACCCGCTGTCAGCAGCGAGTCTGAGCGAGTCTGAGCGAGTCTACGAATCCGAGTCCTCTATACTGTATTCGGGACTCGCAAATACAGAATCTGTTATGTTCCGACAAAGCTTCCGAGACAGCCTAGCGTGTTAGGTCAGAAAACTTGTGAAGATGGACAAGCATGTTAGCCAATCATATTCAGTAATGCCACAGCCATGTTGGTTGTGGCAGGACTATGATTGGCTTCTGTCCATCGTGATGCCTATGTCATGTATGAGAGGCGAGGCTGTATATAAGCCTTGCCACTGCCATTGTGGGCACATTCCTGTGACGATCTGAGCCTAGTGCAGGGTGAGGTAGATGCTGGAGCAGATCATAGGGAATGTCAGTCAGTGTAGGGAAACTTCAAGATTCCTTATATTTAACCCAAACAGCTCTTGTGAGAGCTACCAGGAGGACAGAGGAGTACTGTGTAGAGGACTGTAGCAGGCAGGCAGGCAGGGAGGTGCAGCCTTACAAATGCACACAGGACCGACCTCATAGCTTAGCTTACTCACTCAGCTGTCCTAATAGCTGAAGTCAGAGGCTTAGCTGAGGTACTATTTCTATTTTTTTGCACCTGATAGATTTTAGGTCATAATAACCCCATCAGCTTTATTTTCTCTGTGGCAGACCAGTGCGTTGCTGCTCTCCTACCTGCAAATAGCACGTACGGCACCTGCTTGTGCGACTACTTGTGCGCACTTAATAATTTTTGCAGGGACTAGTGTGCTGCTACACAGACACTGACACATTTTTACTTAAGGTGCACTTTTAAAATATAACCTTTAATAAATATTTGTTAAAATAACAAAAAAGTGTTCTCCCACACCTAGTGTCTATAAAACACACATTACAGACAGGGATGGGACAATATCCCTATTAAATCCCTGTCTCTTGTTCTCTTGTTATCATATAATTTGGATAAAAACCACAGACACGGACACAGCAGCAAAAAACTGTTGCGAGTGGGCAATGCGAGCCCTTTTCCGAGACATCTGCGATTTGTAAATCGCACATTACTCGCTATTACTCGCTTCCCCATTCATTAACATTGGACTCGCTAGACTCGCAACGAGTAGCGAGTCCCGGGCTCGGACTCGCTAGAGTCAAGCGATTCCAAGTAATTTAGGACTCGCCCATCACTATTGACCACAAGTTCTCAATGGGATTAAGATCTGGGGAGTTTCCAGGCCATGGACCCTAAATCTTATGTTTTGTTCCCTGAGCCATTTAGTTATCACCTTTGCTTCATGGCAAGGTGCTCCATCATGCTGGAAAAGGCATTGTTGGGCACCAAACTGCTCTTGGACGGTTGGGAGAAGTTGCTCTTGGAGGACATTCTGGTACCATTCTTTATTCATGGCTGTGTTTATTAGGCAAGACTGTGAGTGAGCCAATTCCCTTTGGCTGAGAATCAACCCCACACATGAATGGTTTCAGGATGCTTTACAGTTGCATGAGACAAGACTGGTGGTAGCGCTCACCTCTTCTTCTCCGAATAAGCTGTTTTCCAGATGTCCCAAACAATCGAAAAGGGGATTCATTAGAGAAAATGACTTTACCCCAGTCCTCAGCAGTCCACTCCCTGTACCTTTTGCAGAATATCAGTCAGTCCCTATGTTTTTTCTGGAGAAAAGTGGCTTCTTTGCTGCCCTCCTTGAAACCAGGCCTTGCTCAAAGAGTTTCCGCCTCACAGTGCGTGCAGAAGCACTCACACCAACCTGCCGCCATTCCTGAGCAAGCTCGGCACTGCTGGTAGTCCGATCCCGCAGCTGAAACATTTTAAGATACGGTCCTGGCGCTTGCTGGTCTTTCTTGGGCGCCCTGGAGCCTTTTTGACAACAATGGAAGGCAACAACTTGAAAGTTGCTAGCTGATGCGCATAATTTTGACTGAAGGGATCTTTAATCAGGATACCTTCACCTTGGCATTGTGCAGTCATAGAAGACGTTTTCGAGAGAAACCGGTTGACTGAAGAGACTGCTAAACCCACTCTTTTAAATAACCAGTGGTGTAATTCTCTTAATTTAGTTTGTCTTTTCTAGCGCTCACTTCCATACTATTTTTCCTTCTCATTTTTTACAACATTGGAAGCTCTCTCCTTGAAGTTCTTGATGATGCGATAGATTGTTGACTGAGGTGCAATCTTTCTAGCTGCGATACTCTTCCCTGTTAGGCAATTTTTGTGCAGTGCAATGATGGCTGCACGTGTTTCTTTAGAGATAACCATGGTTAACTGAAGAGAAACATAGATACCAAGCACCAGCCTCCTTTTAAAGTGTCCAGTGGTGTCATTCTTACTTAATCATGACTGATTGTTCGCCAGCCCTGTCCTCATCAACACCCACACCTGTGTTAATGGAACAATCACTAAAACGATGTTAGCTGCTCCTTTTAAGGCAGGACTGCAATGATGTTGAAATATGTTTTGGGGTTAAAGTTCATTTTCTAGGCAAATATTGACTTAGCAAGTAATTGCTGTTAAGCTGATCACTCTTTATGACATTCTGGAGTATATGCAAATTGCCATTAGAAAAACTGAAGCAGTAGACTTTGTTAAAATTAATATTTGTATCATTCTCAAAACTTTTGGCCATGACGGTACAGGGGAGGACCCAAAAGAGTATATAGATATTACTGCACAGGATCATAGCTCATTCTTTTTTTGAGGTAATACATTTCCTAGTCTGTTTTCCCAAAATGTTTTATCTCAAAAAATAATTATTTGCAATCCCATGCTATAATGTTTATTGATTAAAATGAACTTTAAAACTACCTTTGTAAATTGAAAAACAATTTAAAAAGAATCTGTCAGGTCACAAAGGACATTGCATAATGTCTATCAGACACAAATACAATTAGTGTGAGAGCCACCAGCATAGGAGCAGAGTAGCTGTAGTCAGCCCCCTGCTCCACTGGGAACGCCAACAGAATGCAGACTACTTTTGGCTGGAGATGACACACACAGGGGATGTTAGACGGCAAGACTGAGGAGGAGATGGCGGCTGTGACCATTACAAAAGGGAATGTAAGAAACATAGCCCATCAAAAATGTTTCTCACAGCCCAATATTCCTTACATGCCCTTTTGTAATGGTCACAGCTGCCATCTCCTCTTCAGTCTTGCTGTCTAACATCCCCTGTTTGTGCCATCTCCAGCCAGAAGCAGTCTGCATTCTTCTGGAGTTCCCAGTGAAGCAGGGAGCTGACTACAGCTATTCTGCTCCTGTGCTGGCAGCTCTAACACTAATTGTATTTGTGTCTGATAGACATTATGTAATGTCCTTTGGGGGGCATTATATATAGGACTGTGAGTGACACTATATGACTATGACTACTGTGGGGGACATTACATGATGGACTGTATGGGGCATGATATGAGGTGTTATGAGGGACATCATATGAGGGGCTGTGGGGGACATGTTATTAGGAACTGTAGGGAATATTATATGAGAGGCTGTAAGGCACATTATATGAGGGTATGTGGGTGACATGTTATAATAGACTATGAGATGCATCATATGAGGGGCTGTGAGGAAAATTAAAGAGGGGCTGTGGAGGATATCACATGAGGAGCTTTGGGGATAATTATACCAGGGATGTAAGGAACATACTGCATAGTGAACCTTGGTAGATATACTGTGAAGGGTGTTTTGGGAGATATTATACAGTTTATACGGGGCTGTGGAGGCCATTATAATGTATTGGGGACTGGAGGGACCATCATACTGCATGGGGTCTGTAGTGGTGACTGTAGTACATAATGGGGGGGGGGCTGTGGTGACCATCATTCTGTTGTAGATTTATGCAATACAAGTGTGTATGGGGCTGATTTGACATTACAATTAATTGTTATACTAAGCTTGATTCTTGTATTCAAGTACTTATAGTGGTTTTGGTGGTTGTATTTCTGTACTGATGATGATATTTATGTTGCTGTATTTATGTAATGAAGATGGTTCTGTTGCCATATTCATGTATTAGAGATGGTTATAGTGCCGTATTCATGTACTGATTGTTTTTCTGGTAACGTATTCATATACTGATGATGATTTTGGTGCTGTATTGATGTACTATTGATGGCTCTGGTGTTCTATATATGTACTGGTGATGATTTTGCTTTCATATTTATATACTGATGATGGTTTTGGTGATGAATACATTAATAAACCATCATAACTTCATAAATACATCACCAGAGCCTCTGTCAGGTAAATATGAATTCTTGTCATTGTTTTAAAATGTTTGAAAAGACAGCCAGAGACGGCTTACTTCTCCGCCTCTTGTTTGTTCGTAAGGGAGATACATAGATCTTCGCTTTGCTTCCCCTCAGTCACGAATTTTTACGACAAGCCATAAACTCTGAGCCAAGAGGGACTCAGCTAGCCTGATCTGGTTTGGTCCATACTGAATTCCTTTGTCTTAACTTACAGTCTTTTAATGTCAAATTTCATAAGACCCTTTCATACCACAAATACATAAATCATATTTTTGGAATGTTTACATTTTTTCAGTTATGATGGTATATCTTTTATATTTGGGAATCAATCAGAAACCTTGGAAATGGGTTCTGACCTTCTGAATATCATAGATATATCATATTTGGTATCCAGCATCATGTAAATTAGTGAGGGTAAACATGATGTACATATCTTGGATGTGGAGGCATTCAATCCAAAGATATGAAAAATGAAGGTTTTTAAGAATTGTGAGTTAAACAAAGTGGGAGTTTTCTGGTTTCTGTTGCATTACATAAAAGCAAAGCGTCCATTTTGGGCTCATTCCACCCTGGGACATCAGATGCACCACCACACTTGCTGAGTGGAGGAATCATACAACATTTCCGGGGAGCCGTCCCCCCCACTGACTCTGAGATGTTACAGGTTTTGAACTTTTCTCATTTATTCCTTTTATTTTAATAACTGTTTCATGCATATATGTAAATTGTCTCTTTTGTAATATCTTGTATATCTTTGTAAACACTGCCAACTTTCTGAAGTAAACTTTATAAATTAATTTAGCTTCGTTTTTCTTGTTGCATGACGAGCTGTCACGCATCCCTGCAATTTCACATTACCAAACAGGTTACCGATTTACCTTAAAAAGATCGGTGGTGGCAGCATAATCTTTTGTATTTATGTGATATTGCAGGCCTGAGGATGAATGGATCAAGGTGTATATATACGTTTTCCTGGCAGGAACTGGTGTTATATATACATCCCGTCGCATCATGTACCGCAGTAGATGACATAAATTAGAGCAGCTGGGCTCCTTTTCTTATCCTCTGGCAATACCGGGTTTGGCCAGCAGGATAAGGGGGCGCCAGAGAGCTTCAGGTCTTGACTAAGTTATCGTGACAATTGGTGGCAGAGCAGTGGGATCGTAGAACATTAGTGATCTGGTTTGAGCAATCATTCCTCTCACTAAAAACTTGCACGGTTCTTACCAGAACTCTGCACAAACATTTTGAAGATCAAAGTGTTTATTAGATCTGAGAAAATACTGTATGTGTAGCAGTTACCTCTACTCGTTTTTCTATCCTATTTTTTTGTATGGAAATCATGGTTGAAGTTGAAGAGTTCTGGTACAGCCAGCAGAAAAAGGACGCTCTTGCTGGAATATGTACGACCAAAGGCATTTACCCCAATGGCAAAAACAGAACAAATGGTCGCAGAGCTGGTGCAACTTGAAGCAGAGCAAGTCCTTCACCTGAGCTCAGCAGAAACAGGGTTCAGCCAAAGTATGAACAGCACTCCTGTAGGGGTCCCACCTGTAGACGCATGCAGCGTCAGAGACCAGGACTGCGCGGACCCCTATCTGCAAATGTCCCTACAGCAACTTCCCACAGAGGATTTTGAAGGACGGCTGAGGCTAATTCAGCAACACCAGGAAGCTGCCGATCGTCGAGCTGAGGCCCGAGCCGATCGAGAGGCTGCAGAGCGGCAGGCCCAAGTTCAGCAAGGGGCTGAGAGAGCCAAGCGGGAAGCCCAGCGAGAGGCCAAGTGAGCCGAGTGAGAGGCTGCAGAGCGGCATGCCAAGCCCAGCGAGAGGCTGAGCGAGCCGAGCGGGAGGCCAAGAAAGCCAAGCTCTCTAAAAATGTGAGACAAAATGCGCAATAGGGTCTTATCTCTAAGATATAGAGAGATAAATGTTAAGCGGCAGAGCCTGCTCACCTGATGTGGTTGTGAAAACCCACAACCAGTTGAAACACTTAGTAGGTAGCTGCTGCTGGATCCACACATCCATGGGTCACTGCGGTCAAAACCAGCATACAAGGACGAAGTGTAGTTTGATCCGCGCTGCTAACAAGGAAGACCAGGACAATGGGACGTCTGGTTGAAGTTATCTCTTTAATCCGACACGTTTTGGAGCTATTTCCCAGCTCCTTCCTCAGAGACATTACACAGTATTACATACAGTTAGCTTTTATCAGCGAAAGGCCCAAGCGCAGAGAGCACACGCACTGCAGATGGCCTAACTGGGGATATCACCATCCACTTCACGGAATGGTGAGCCCAACAATGCGACCATGTTTAAACCCCGGCCAGAGTATATTCCTGTGCTGGAAAAGGACGGACACCTGGACACCTTTCTGAGGGGTTTTGAAAAACCTTGCAGACAGTACCAGCTGCTGCCCGATCAGTGGGCCCGGTACCTAATCGCAGGGCTGAGAGACAAAGCTCTGGCGGCGTTTGTGGGTCTTCCTCGAGAGCAAGATGAAGACTATGATACAATTAAGCAGGCCATAATACAGAGGTTCCAGCTGACTCCTGAGATGTACCATAGAAAGTTCCAGATCTCCAGCGTGGACCACACGACAGCTACAGTTTGTTGTCGTGACGCCACCTGTAGTTTCTGGTGATTTGCACCAATGTCGCCACAGTCCACCGGAGGCAGATGGTATCGCGGCTAGGATGGTGTAGTCCTCCACAGGTAGGACTGGAACCTCCGGGGCAGCGTTTCTGTAAGGAAACAAATTCTTAGGAAGAAAGCAAACTGAGTCCAAAGTCACTGTTCCTCCGGGTACATTACTGGCAATTGTATTGGTTTCATATAAAAGTTACAGTGCAGTAGTCCTGACGGTGTGAGGACAAGTAGCTGAACGGGTGACTGCAGGCAGATCTTAGGTGGTATGGTGGACCCTTGGTGTGTGCCACTACGCTCTACTCTTGTCTCCTTCTTTCCTGCTTCCCAGTGGTGGTGAAGTCTGGTTCCTTAAAGCCAACCTGACCTCCTTCTGTCTCTCTCCTTTGCTCCCGTTGGATAACCCTCTGCTGGCTGACTGCTGAACCATCAAGTGGTGCCTGGTACCCTCTTTCGGTCGCTCACGTGCCCGGGAGAAGTGTAGACTCCATGGGTCTCCGGATTCTCTGTGGTCCTGAAGTATCCCACAGGTGCGGGCTCCGGTGCCCGGTAAGCTGACGGGGCTGAACCCCCTCGAGTTCCTCTTCCCTTCAAGCTCCTGGGATCTGTCCTTTCTCCCACTCTCCTGGCCCCTCAGCTGAGAGACCCTTTCCTCGTTCCTAGTCTTCCATTCTGCTCTCTAACCTTGAGGCAAAGACCTCCTAGAGGTGGTTTTATTCCCTCCCGAGTGACCTCCCACCGTGTGACCTAGTGTGGGGTGCTAGTTACTGGGTTCCACCCACCATCCTATGATCCACCTGCAGCTGGAGTATCTGCACCTCTTTTACAAGACAGCAGCGTGGATCTAAAAATATTTTTGTCCATTTCTGGAGATCTGTGCCCATGGCCCGGGTTTACCTGGACTGGGGTTTGGGAAGAGGGTGGAGGGAGGTTGGGGTAACCAAGAATCTCCCCACCAATGTGTTATTGGGAGTGGATTTGGGGGCGGTTGGTTGCACATTATGTCCCTGATAACCCTCCCAGGTCTGATATATCAGGAAATATCAATGTTTTTATCATGTGAATGGAAATGTCAATGTGTTGCCTGTTAATAAAGTGGATTGTGGTGTTAGGGAACTCAATCATATCAGACCGCAGAGTGATATTAATGAGAATCCCGGGAAGGTAGCAGAAATCAGTACTAAGGTAAATGGAGGCAGGCATGGCAACCACAAGAGTGGTGGTTGTGTTCCACCTTCCAGGGTTACTGTGACATGGCAGGTGCTAGCTGCTCCATGGTAAGTACTGATCCTGAGGCATCACAGCATGATGGACCTCGTGGTAAAGGAGAATTCAGCGATGTCACACCATGAGCTGGCATCGCCGAGGGTTTCCTCCAAGTTGTAAAATTAGTCGCTAAGGTAGATGGTGGCAGGCATGAGGACCCCGAGGAACATGGTCCCATACAGCTTGCCAGTGTCATGATGGATTGTGACATGGCTGGTGGTAGCTGTCCCATGGTAAGTGCAGGTGTTGAGGCATTACAGCGTGATGGCCTCATAGTGGAGGAGAACTCAGCTGGCATGACTGAGGGTCCCTTCAAGGTTGTAGAACTTGTTGCTATGGGAGATGGCGATAGGCATGGCACCCACAAGCACAGTGGTTACGTGCCACCTGCCAGGGTCACAATGGACTGTGACATGGCGGGTGCTAGCTGCTCCATCCTTAGCACTGATCCCGAGGAATCACCAGAAGAGGGAAATATGTTTTCACCACCCATGCACAAGGATGGGAATAAGGAACCCATAATCTGTCCGGATGAAGGGAAAGATGTGCTCACTACTGTGGCGCCCCTGTGACTAGGCGCCACAGGGTAGTATTACACTTTAATATAAAAAATATGTTTTTCCCTTTATGGAGTCTGTTTTCACACCAACCTAGGACCACACCACTAGAATAAGGGGGCTGGTAATTTAGTAGGTCCCAGAAGGGGTGGGGGTGAGGCCTAGTATAGAGTAGTGGGAGGGAAAGTGACAGTTAGTCAGAAGGTGCTGGGAAGGCAGGCAGGAAGGTCAGGCCTGACAGCCCAGCTGACAGGAGGGAGCCCCATCTCTAAGTGGGGTTCCAGGACAGAAAGCAACGGGCCAGGGCTGGTTGGAGCCAGCTGGTCACGTTGGGGAAGAATCAGCAGTGAGGGTAGCCGAAGTAGTCAGGTGTTTACCCCTGGCTATAGACCGACAAGCTGCAGGCCCACTCTAAACGGGTTGCCGTACGAACCACAAGGTAACTCACCCCTCGGACCACAATAGATCCAAGACCACTGGGGAAAACGGCCCGAATACCGGACTGGAATTGAGCAACCCCGTTATCCCGGGAAAGGATAACTGTGCCTCACCAAGAGATATCAGGGGACTGGCGAAAGAGCTCTGCGAGGGTGGAGAGTAAGGACAAGTTTATCCCAGAAAGCCATAGAAGGAAGGATATCTAGAGACTCCATAACAGGGAACCTGGAGCTGGTGACCGACCCCCAGTAAACCGGACTGTATCGTATACCATCACAATCTGCCGGTACTCATTAAAGTGGAGTAAAGTTGAATTGGACTTTGTCATCCTTCCTGCCGGTGCCCAGAGGGCTCAGCATCAGCAACAGCTCAGCCAGAGGGGTAAGAACTGCAGCACCAACACCTACTACTACTCCCCTCATCCCCTTCACCATCCACATCTACAGCACCGCTGCCCTGAGGTAATAGCTCCACCTGTAGGGAGCTGCACCACACTCTTCTGCACCCACCATCATCTCAGCGGCCGGCTTGCAGCGCCGGTACCAGTTTACCAGGAACTACAGGTGGCGTCACGATCTCCTGTAAATATTACCTTTTCCCCCACCATCATCATCCACCTCAAATGATCACCAGGGCACGGCATCGGGATCCCGTCCACCCGTGACTCCCTATTCAGCAGACCCGGTGTCCGAGTACCCCCTAGCCCTGGCCGTATCACTACCTGTCTGGGCGATGGACGAGCAGCCCCCATAACACGTCAGAGTAGTGAGAGACCGTACTCCACAGTCGGCCTAGACGATGGGGAGATTGGGCCCATCGTGTATCTGACTGATTGGAAGACGGGCCTCCCTGCTGTTCAGGACCATGGGAAAGAGGTACCCTTGGCTTGTCCGGATGGGAGAGTGGTACGCTTGGTCTGCCAGGGAGATGGGAGAGCAAACCCCATCACCTGTCAGAAAGGTGGAGTAGCAGTCCCAACAGCCTGTCAAGTTAAGGGATAGTTTCAGTCCACCGCTTGTCAGGATGATGGGAAAGCTGTGTCCCTGGCCAGTCAGGCCAATAAGAAGGTGTCATTATTCCCCGGGGAGATGGCTTTCCAAGGCTCTCTCACCCGCAGCCTGAGGACTGGGAATGCAGGGCCCGCACTGCATTCTGGGTCCTCAACCTGTAGAGGAATAACTGGACCACCTGCGGACCCAGAACAGGTCCAAGATTGTTCCTGTGAAGTCAGGGCTTCCGTGCCACTTCTGGCTATCTCTAGCCACGGGTTTCAGACTGTCCTACCTGCAGATGACAGTCCTAAGGTGCTGAAAGGCCTAGCAGAGACCCCTGTCTCTGAGCCCACATCAAAGAAGGTCCTGTGGGATCCATGTAGTGGGAGAGATCACCAATTGGCGCATGTCAGAGGGCCCAGAGGTCCTACCTCCATAGCGCAGTCTAAAAGGGGGAGGTGTCAGGAAAATATGAATTGTTGTCATTGTTTTAAAATGCTTGAAAAAACAGCCAGAGATGGCTTACTTCTCTGCCCCTTGTTCGTTCGTAAGGGAGATACATAGATCTTTGCTTCCCCCAAGTCAGGAATTTTTACGACAAGCTATAAACTCTGAGCTAAATGGGACTCGGCTAGCCTGATCTGGTTTGGTCTATACTGAATTCCTTTGTCTTAACTTACAGTCTTTTAAAGTCAAATTTCAAAATCATATTTTTGGAATGTTTACCTTTTTTCAGTTATGATGATATATCTTTTATATCTGGGAACCAATCAGAAACCTGGGAAGTGGGTTCTGACCTTCTGAATATCATAGATATATCATATTTGGTATCCAGCATCATGTAAATTAGTGAGGGTAAACATGATGTACATATCTTGGATGTGGGAGCATCCAATCCAAATATATGAAAAATGAAGGTTTGTAAGTCTTGTGCCGCTGAGTGGGTTTAGAAAACCCAGCACCCCATGTGAGGTAAACAGAGTGGGGGTTTTCTGGTTTCTGTTGTATTACATAAAACCAAAGCGTCCATTGTGGGCTCATTCCACCCTCAGATGTTAGACGCAGCACCACACTCACTGCGTTTATGAATCATACAACATTTCTGGGGAGCCATTTCCCCCACTGAATCTGAGTTGTCAGCGCGTGGCACAGGTTTTGTACTTTTCTCATTTATTCATTTTATTTTAATAACTGTTTTATGCATATATGTAAATTGTCTCTTTTGTAATATCTTTTATATCTTTTGCCAACTTTCTGGAGTAAACTTTATAAATTTACTTAGTTTCATTCTTCTTATTCTATGACGAGCTGACACGCATCCCCGCGATTTCACATTACCAAACAAGTTACCAGTCCACCTGAAAGAGATAGATGGTGGCAGCATAATCTTTTGTATTTATGTGATATTGCGGGCCTGAGGGTGACTGGATCAAGGTATATGTACAGTCTCAAAAAAGAGTAGAAAAACTGGGCACTATCCGTGTATAACAACCGGTGAGATTCAGGGTAATATGTATATGTACATTCCTGGCCAGAACTGGTGGTATATATACATCCTGCCGCACCACGTGCCGCAGCAGACAACATAAATTAGAGCAGCTGGGCTCCTTTTCTTATCCTCTGGCAATACCGGCTTTGGCCAGCAGGATAAAAGGGTGCAAGAGAGCTTCAGGTCCTGACAAAGTTATCATGACTGCCACCTTAGTACATGAATTGAGTGCCAGAACCACAATCAGTACAGGAATATGGCATCAAAACCACTATAGTTTTGTTGCAAGCAGTATTTGTCAGATGAAGGATTTAAAAACCATCATACATATCTCTTTATCTATTATGGGGTCTGTTTTCTTTCCATTAGGATATCAAGCAAATGTGGACACCTTGACTGAAACCAATTCCCATGATGGTCCTTGAGTCTAACATTAAAAACACAAGATATCAGGGGTGAATATTGTTATTTTTCCCTAGTATTGTGTAAATGTTCCACAAAAAATGTGGGATTTTATATCAAATTTTGAAATTGAAAAAGATAACAATCCTAGTGGAAGTGGTCATTAGAGCTTGTCACCCGACCCATTGGAGAGGGATGTGTGTGAATGCTAAGTGTCCTCTTAAAGGAAAACTGTCAGGTCAAAAATCCACATGTAACTGCTATCATTTTCTAATTCCTTTCTCTAAGCTCTTTTTATTTATGTATTTCTATTATTTATATTCCTCTCCTATCCTGTGTAAACTTCAAATAAAGAAATTAATTCCATCTGTCACTCACAGTGAATGATCAGTTAGTTCTCTGCTGTCCACTCCCCATGCATGAATATGCATGTGGCATATTCACATCACTGCACAGGAGATCAGTGTGGGGGGGGGGGTTGTATCCTCCTCTCTACTCTCTTTGCAGCAAAACCAAGAGATCAGATAAACACATGATCTTTCAGAGCCCAGCAGGGATTCCTTTTTACAGAAACAAGTAGAGTCTAGATCAGTTAAGGCAAACATGTAGCTTTCTCCCTCCATGTCCTGAAGAGAACAGTAGCTCCAAAAGTGAAACCACACAGCACTGAGAGCAGAGGGAAGACAGAGCTGCTTAGAGGGAGTGCATAATTACATGACAGTTGATAAAGCAGCATGACTAATCATCTCTGTTTATAATGGAGAGGACTAATCCAGGAGCTCTCTACAGGGTGTGAAGATGCTGATAACATGGAAACTACAAAGGGTAAAATAATGATTTTACATGTTTTTAAAAGGTGTGCTCAGGCACTATTCAAGGGTAATATTAGTATCATACTGAAAAATGACCTGACAGTGTCCCTTTAAAGGGAACCTGTCATGTCCTTTTTGTTATTAAACCAACCCAATGATAGTTAGATCATGTAGTGTTCATTAACCCCTTCCCGACCCTTGGCCCTACGTTTGGGCCATGGAAACAAAGTGCTTCCCGACCCTTGGCCCTAGGGGTGGGCCATGGAATGATCGGGCTCCTGCGGCCCGTGTGAGGGGGGTGACTCAGGTGTCACTGTACATAATGCACAGTGACAACCTGTAGTACACCCCACGGGGGGTGGATTAACCCCCCCGTGCCTAGGGCCCCTCTGATTGGCAGTTGAAATTCAGACTGCCAATCAGTGCTAGTAATCCCCTCCAGATCCGATTGGAGCTCTCCAATCAGATCTGGAGGGGCGGGATGGCATGTGCCGTCTCCCTCCTAGCCCCCCCTCACTCCAGGGCCCCCCGATCGGCCTCCTGGCCCCCCCGATCGCCGTCCTACCCCCCCCACGGCGGCGGTAACAGTCATCACACCGGCGGTATGCCCGCCGGCGGTAAATGACAATCACCGCCGCCGCCTGTCAGCTTCCACAGCCCCCTCCGTGCAATCACGGAGGGGGCTGATGAAGCTAACACCCCCATGCCCCGTATCCACCCCCCCCATCCCTCTCTCACCTACCGGCGGGCAAGCCGGTGCAGCCGCGGTCCAGCTCCGGTGTGGGCTCCTCCTCTTCTGGGCTCCTCTTCCTGGATCAGGTAAGTATGTGTGAATGAATGAATGTATGTATGTAGTATGTATGTAGTATGTATGTATGTAGTATGTGTGTATGAATGAATGAATGTATCTATGTATGTAGTATGTATGTAGTATGTAGTATGTGTGTATGAATGAATGAATGTATCTATGTATGTAGTATGTATGTAGTATGTATAAATGAATGTATGTATGTATGTAGTAGGTATGCATGTATGTATGTAGTATGCATGTATGTATGTAGTATGCATTTATGTTTGTATGTATGAATGAATGGATGTCTGTGTGCGTGGCTGACTGCGTGCGTGGCTGTCTGCGTGCGTGGCTGTCTGCGTGCGTGGCTGACTGCGTGCGTGGCTGACTGCGTGCGTGGCTGTCTGCGTGCGTGGCTGTCTGCGTGCGTGGCTGACTGCGTGCGTGGCTGACTGCATGCGTGGCTGTCTCCGTGCGTCGCTGACTGCGTGCGTGGCTGACTGCGTGCGTGGCTGACTGCGTGCGTGGCTGACTGCGTGCGTGGCTGTCTCCGTGCGTCGCTGTCTGCGTGCGTGGCTGACTGCGTGCGTGGCTGACTGCGTGCGTCGCTGTCTGCGTGCGTGGCTGACTGCGTGCGTGGCTGACTGCGTGCGTGGCTGTCTGCGTGCGTCGCTGTCTGCGTGCGTGGCTGTCTGCGTGCGTGGCTCACTGCGTGCGTGGCTGTCTGCGTGCGTGGCTGTCTGCGTGCGTGGCTGTCTGCGTGCGTGGCTGACTGCGTGCGTGGCTGACTGCGTGCGTGGCTGACTGTGTGCGTGGCTGACTCCGTGCGTGGCTGTCTCCGTGCGTGGCAGTCTCCGTGCGTGGCAGTCTCCGTGCGTGGCAGTCTCCGTGCGTGGCTGTCTGCGTGCGTGGCTGTCAGCGAGCGTGGATGTCAGCGAGCGGGCGTGGATGTCAGCGAGCGGGCGTGGATGTGTGTGTGCATGGCTGATGGGTGCATAGGTGAATGGATGGGTGCAACAAGGGATCAAGTATTCTCTTGTTGTAGTCTCTGGGATCATAGTCATGGTGCACTGTATGACAGATCATTGTCATACAGTGCAACATAACTCTGACCCCATAGGCTGTAGGAAAAGGACACTTGATCCCTTGCTGCAATCTCTGGATTGAGCAGAGGCGATCGAGCGTCGTGGGACCTTCGTTGTGGACTACGTCGGAGGCGGTCGAGCGCCGTGGGACCTTCGTTGTGGACTACGTCGGATCTTTATAATAAAGATGGAGTCCAAATTTTGTTTGTTTTTTTTTTCAAATAAAAAGATTTTTCTCTGTGTGTATTTTCTGACTATTTACCAGAGATTCCTAATGGCGGGTCTACCATTGGCCCTAAATTATGAATCTCGGGGCTTAGTGCCAGCTGCCAATAACAAGCTGGCATTAACCCCTTTATTACCCAGTTTGCCACCGGCACCAGGGCAACTGGAAGAGTCTGGGTACAGCGCCAGAAAATGGCGCTTCAATGAATGCGCCATTTTTTGGGGCGGCTGCGGGCTGCAATTCGCAGCATGGGGGGCCCAGAACGCTTGGGCCTCTCCATGCTGTGGAATCCAGCCCCCAGCTGCCTAGTTGTACCTGGCTGGACCAAAAATATGGCGGAGCCCTACGTCATTTTTTTTTTCTAGAATTAGTTCTAGAAATAAAAAAAAAAAAGGCTTCGCTGTATTTTTGGTTTCAGCCAGGTATGACGAGGCAGCTGGGGGCTGGTGGCAGTCCGTAGCTGCCAAGTTGTATCTGGCTGGACCAAAAATATGGCGGAGCCCTATGTCATTTTTTTTCTAGAAATAATTCTAGAAATAAAAAAAAATAGGCTTTGCTGTATTTTTGGGTACCAGCCAGGTACAACGAGGCAGCTGGGGGTTGCTGGCAGTCCGTAGCTGCCAAGTTGTACCTGGCTGGACCAAAAATATGGCGGAGCCCTACGTCATTTTTTTTCTAGAATTCTAGAAAGAAAAAAAAAAAGGGCTTTGCTGTATTTTTGGGTACCAGCCAGGTACAACGAGGCAGCTGGGGGTTGCTGGCAGTCCGTAGCTGCCAAGTTGTACCTGGCTGGACCAAAAATATGGCGGAGCCCTATGTCATTTTTTTTCTAGAAATAATTCTAGAAATAAAAAAAAATAGGCTTTGCTGTATTTTTGGGTACCAGCCAGGTACAACGAGGCAGCTGGGGGTTGCTGGCAGTCCGTAGCTGCCAAGTTGTACCTGGCTGGACCAAAAATATGGCGGAGCCCTTCGTCATTTTTTTTCTAGAATTCTAGAAAGAAAAAAAAAAGGCTTTGCTGTATTTTTGGGTACCAGCCAGGTACAACGAGGCAGCTGGGGGTTGCTGGCAGTCCGTAGCTGCCAAGTTGTACCTGGCTGGACCAAAAATATGGCGGAGCCCTTCGTCATTTTTTTTCTAGAATTCTAGAAAGAAAAAAAAAAGGCTTTGCTGTATTTTTGGGTACCAGCCAGGTACAACGAGGCAGCTGGGGGTTGCTGGCAGTCCGTAGCTGCCAAGTTGTACCTGGCTGGACCAAAAATATGGCGGAGCCCTACGTCATTTTTTTTCTAGAATTCTAGAAAGAAAAAAAAAAGGGCTTTGCTGTATTTTTGGGTACCAGCCAGGTACAACGAGGCAGCTGGGGGTTGCTGGCAGTCCGTAGCTGCCAAGTTGTACCTGACTGGAGCAAAAATATGCCATTTTTTTTTTTTACGTCTACCAATAAAATGACAAGGAGCTTTGCCTTATTTTTGGATGCCAGCCAGGTACAACTTGGCAGTTGGGGGGCTGCAATCCCCATCGTGGAGAGACCCAAATGTTGTGGCCCCCCACACTGCAAATTGCAACTCACAGCCACCCCAGAAAATAGCACATTAGAGGTGCCATTTTCTGGTGCTGTACCCCAACTCTTCCAGTTGCCCTTGTGCTGGTGGCACACAGGAGCACTCCATACGTGACATGGTGTCCGCTAACAAGTTGAATGGAAAATTAACTCCAATTATTAGCGGACACTATGTCGCGTATGGAGAGCCCCTGTGTGCCTAAACATTGGAGCTCCCCCACAAGTGACCCCATTTTGGAAACTACACCCCCCAAGGAACGTATCTAGATGCATAGTGAGCACTTGAACCCCCAAGTGGTTCACAAATTGATCCATAAAATTAAAAAAGTACTTTTTTTTTTCCACAAAAAAATTATTTTTTCATTTTTACGGATCAATTTGTGAAGCACCTGGGGGATCAAAGTGCTCACTATGCATCTAGATACGTTCCTTGGGGGGTCTAGTTTCCAAAATGGAGTCACTTGTGGGGGAGCTCTAATGTTTAGTCACACAGCGGCTCTCCATACGCAACATGGTGTCCGCTAACAATTCCAATTGTTAGCGGCCACCATGTCGCGTATGGAGAGCCCCTGTGTGCCTAAACATTGGAGCTCCCCCACAAGTGACCCCATTTTGGAAACTACACCCCCCAAGGAACGTATCTAGATGCATAGTGAGCACTTTGAACCCCCAGGTGCTTCACAAATTGATCTGTAAAAATGAAAAAAATAAATTTTTTGTGGAAACAAAGTACTTTTTCATTTTTACGGATCAATTTGTGAAGCACTTGGGTGTTCAAAGTGCTCACTATGCATCTAAATAAGTTCCTTGGGGGGTCTAGTTTCCAAAATGGGGTCACTTGTGGGGGAGCTCCAATGTTTAGGCACACAGGGGCTCTCCAAACGCGACATGGTGTCCGCTAACAATTTGAATAAAAATCAGCTCAAATTGTTAGCTGTAACCATGTTGTGTTTAGTGAGCCCCTGTGTGCCTAAACATTGGGGCTCCCCCACAAGTGACCCCATTTTGGAAACTAGACCCCCCAAGGAATGTATCTAGATGCATAGTGAGCACTTTGAACCCCCAGGTGCTTCACAAATTCATTCATAAAAATGAAAAAGCACTTTTTTTTCCACAAACATTTTCTTTTTTCATTATTATGGATCAATTTGTGAAGCACCTGGGGGTTGAAAGTGCTCACTATGCATCTAGATACGTTCCTTTGGGGGTCTAGTTTCCAAAATGGGGTCACTTGTGGGGGATCTCCAATGTGGAGACGCACAGGGGCTCTCCAAACGTGACATGGTGTCCGCTAATAATTTGAATGCAAAATGAGCTCAAACTGTAAGCGGACACCATGATGCGTTTGGAGAGCCCCTGTGCGTCTCCACATTGGAGCTCCCCCACAAGTGACCCCATTTTGGAAACTAGACCCCCAAGGGAACGTATCTAGATGCATAGTGAGAACTTTGAACCCCCAGGTGCTTCACAAATTAATCTGTAAAAATGAAAAAGTACTTTTTTTCCGCAAAAATCTTTTTTTATCATTAATTTGTGAAGCACCTGGGGGTTCAATATGCTCACTACCCATCTAGATATGTTCCCTGGGGGTCTAGTTTCCAAAATGGGGTCACTTGTGGGGGAGCTCCAATGTTTAGGCACACAGGGGCTCTCCAAACGCGACATGGTGTCCGCTCACAATTTGAATAAAAATCAGCTCAAATTGTTAGCTGTCACCATGTCACGTTTGGAGAGCCCCTATGTGCCTAAACTTTGGAGCTCCCCTACAAGTGACCCCATTTTGGAAACTAGACCCCCCAGGGAACTTACCTAGATGGGTGGTGAGCATTTTGAACATCCCAGTGCTTCACAAATTAATCTTTAAAAATGGAAAAAGAAAATTTTTTGGAAATAAAAGTACTTTTTCATTGTTACGGATGAATTTGTGAAGCACCTGGGGGTTAAAAGTGCTCACTATGCATCTAAATCAGTTCCTTGGGGGTCTAGTTTCCAAAATGTGGTCACTTGTGGGGGAGCTCCAATGTTTAGGCACACAGGGGCCCTCCAAACGCAACATGGTGACAGCTAACAATTTGAGCTGATTTTTATTCAAATTGTGAGCGGACACCATGTCGCGTTTGGAGAGCCCCTGTGTGCCTAAACATTGGAGCTCCCCCACAAGTGACCCCATTTTGGAAACTAGACCCCCCAGGGAACATATCTAGATGGGTAGTGAGCATATTGAACCCCCAGGTGCTTCACAAATTAATGATAAAAAAAGATTTTTGCGGAAAAAAAGTACTTTTTCATTTTTACAGATTAATTTGTGAAGCACCTGGGGGTTCAAAGTTCTCACTATGCATCTAGATACGTTCCCTTGGGGGTCTAGTTTCCAAAATGGGGTCACTTGTGGGGGAGCTCCAATGTGGAGACGCACAGGGGCTCTCCAAATGCAACATGGTGTCCGCTTACAATTTGAGCTCATTTTGCATTCAAATTATTAGCGGACACCATGTCACGTTTGGAGAGCCCCTGTGCGTCTCCACATTGGAGCTCCCCCACAAGTGACCCCATTTTGGAAACTAGAC
Organism: Allobates femoralis; assembly: GCA_033576535.1. Lineage (NCBI taxonomy): Eukaryota > Metazoa > Chordata > Amphibia > Anura > Aromobatidae > Allobates > Allobates femoralis. The sequence continues at coordinate 248,041,871 of JARQOC010000002.1, read as the reverse complement.
CCCCAAAGGAACGTATCTAGATGCATAGTGAGCACTTTCAACCCCCAGGTGCTTCACAAATTGATCCATAATAATGAAAAAAGAACATTTTTGTGGAAAAAAAAGTGCTTTTTCATTTTTATGGATGAATTTGTGAAGCACCTGGGGGTTCAAAGTGCTCACTATGCATCTAGATACGTTCCTTGGGGGGTCTAGTTTCCAAAATGGGGTCACTTGTGGAGGAGCCCCAATGTTTAGGCACACAGGGGCTCACTAAACACAACATGGTGACAGCTAACAATTTGAGCTGATTTTTATTACAATTGTTAGCGGACACCATGTCGCGTTTGGAGAGCCCCTGTGTGCCTAAACATTGGAGCTCCCCCACAAGTGACCCCATTTTGGAAACTAGACCCCCCAGGGAACATATCTAGATGGGTAGTGAGCATATTGAACCCCCAGGTGCTTTACAAATTGATCTGTGAAAATGAAATAGTACTTTTTTTTCACAAAAATTTTCTTTTAGCCTAAATTCTTTCGTTTTCACATGGCAACAGCATAAAATTCATCCTAAAATTTGTTGGGCAATTTCTCCTGAGTACACCGATACCTCATATGTGGTCATAAACCACTGTTTGGGCGCACGGCAGGGGTCAGAAGGGAAGGAGCGCAATTTCACTTTTTGAATGTAAAATTAGCTCCAAAAGTCAAATTGCGCTCCTTCACTTCAGAGCCCTGCCGTGCGCCCAAACAATGGTTTATGACCACATATGAGGTATCGATGTACTCGGGAGAATTTGTACAACACATTTTAAGATCCATTTTATCCTGTTGCTCATGTGAAAATGAAAGAATTGAGGCTAAAAGAACATTTTTGAGAAAAAAATTAAAATATCCATTTTTTGTTTCCACTTTGCTTTAGTTCCTGTGAAGCACCTGAAGGGTTAATAATCTTCTTGAATGTAGTTTTGAGTAGTTTGAGGGGTGCAGTTTTTGGAATGGTGTCACTTTTGGGTGTTTTCTGTCATGTATACCCCTCAAAAGGACTTCAAATGTGATGTGGTCACTAAAAAAAATGGTTTTGTAAATTTTGGTTGAAAAATGAAAAATTGCTCATGAACTTTGAACCCTTATAACGTCCTAACAAAAATTTTTTTTTTTTTCCAAAATTGTGCTGATGTGAAGTAGACATGTGGGAAATATTATTTAATAACTTTTTTCTGTCACATATCTATCTTGTTTATCAGAAAAAAAAATTAAAAATGTGAAAATTGTGAAATTTTCAAAATTTTTGCCATATTTTTGATTTTTTCACAAATAAACGCAAAAATTATCGACTTAAATTTAATACTAGCATGAAGCCCAATATGTCACGAAAAAACAATCTCAGAATCGCTAGGATCGGTTGAAGCGTTCCCGAGTTATAACCTCATAAAGGGACACTGGTCAGAATTGCAAAAAAGGCCAAGGTCTTTAGGGTCAAAATAGGCTGGGTCCTGAAGGGGTTAATAAACTTTTTGAAAAAAAAAAAAATAATTGCTGTATTTCTCCATAAAAGCATTTTAACAACTTACATATTTTCATTAGCTAGCAGGACACCACGTCAAGCAGTCATCTGACAGGTTAATAGTTAACAGTTGAGCCGAATTTTAGACAATGCTGAAAGTAGTGATGTCATGACCATGTGACTATAATAGGCAGAGCTAAGTCTACATAGACTTAAAGAGGACCTGTCACCCCCCTGGTGCGTGGCAAACTAAATGCAGCACTGAATGCAGCATGTCTGCTGCATTTAGGAAGGGGTCCCCCATGGCTCTAGTTCCCCTATAAGCTGTAAAAAAGACTTCAGAAACATTATAGTTAAGAGGTTGCCTGGGTGGGGTCTTATTAAGAGGTCCTGGCCGCTGTCACAATCCACCCTGCCTCCTCCTTGTGTGTTCCTCCCCCTCTATATGTCTGCCACCACCTCCTCTTCTGCTGGGTCTGTGATGTCACACGAAGCAGGAGCAGAAGAGAATGGCAGACCCAGTGTTCCACACAAGGGGGTGACAGGACCTCCTTAATGACTATCTTGCTTACCTTTGCACAATATGGTCACATGGTTGTGACATCACACAGGTCCTTTATACAGAGCAGTTGGCATTGAGTTAAAGGGAACCTGTTAGATCATTTATGCCCCCCAAGCTGACTAGTCATTGACTCATTTACATGAGAAAATGTCAGTGTATAAATGCTTTTTTTACCTTTAACATTACACTTTGAGCTCAGACAGGGATGATTAGCATAGGACTATGAAGCTACAGGTACAGACAGTGATAGCTGGGGGGGCATAAACCACCTGACAGGTTCCCTTTAACTTAGTTTCTGGTCCATTCCTTTACTTTGATTTAGGGAGGGCACCATTTGCTTCATCTGCCTACGGCACCAATATGCCTTGCCCCTGCCCTCTTTGTTCATACCCAGAAGCTATATTGCTTTGTTTATATTTATCATTATCGGGATAAATAAGTTGTTAATCCAAAATGTTTCTCTGCATGAAAATGGTTAGAATTTTTTAAAATAATGTGAGTTCTGTCAGTTTTTCCATGGACAGTACTTAGCTCAAAAATATGAATATGTTAATGTAGCCTTATAATTGGGTCTGTTGGGGGTCTAACATGGTGTTCATAGTTTGCAAAGAAAAATAGTGCTTCATTCATGTATTCCTTTATTCTATTTATCATGCAGCTGCTACATAACAATCAAAAGCAATGCATTGTCGTAATTTTCTATAGTTACTGAATGTACACAAAATATCAAATGTTTTTTAGAATGAGCACTTACTCTATTGCATTCAGGAAATCCGGTTCCATATTTGTTGCTTATATCCTAAAAGGGAAGAATATGCATATTTTTTTTAAATTGCATCATTTTAATGAAATGTACATAATTCTAATTCATGCACTTCATTGCAAGTCACTATGACATCATATTGTATATATCAAGGTAATATTATCATTTATAGGCATTTGACCATCCATTACTGGAATACTTTAATTAATGTCAGACTTTACTTTTCTTCAAATAGAAAATTAAATGGATACTCAAAGAAATGTGATAAAATAAATAAATAAAATACATTTAATAAACACTTTTCTATATACCGCTTTCTAATTATTTGGGAAAAAAGGTGTGCTTTATCTACTGCACTCTGTCAGGATTTTAAACCCTTCATCCCCGGGCAATTTTCCGTGTTTCGTTTGTGTTTTTCCTTTCTTCTAATGGCCACTTTACACGTCCCAACGTCGGTCCGATATTGGATACAATCTGGGCAGAATTCCAAGATCGCATAGGAGATGTTACGCAGCGTTACATATCGGCAGGCAACGCTCCAACGATGTGTACGCCCCCTTGTACGGCTGACCCAGGAACGACCATTTAACATGGGAGAGAATAGGGGACGTTGTACTTCACATCGTAGTTGGGCTTTTACACAGCACGATCCGGCCAGAATGTCCAACCAATATCAGGCCATTGGAGAGCCTGCTCATTTGATCCCCGATATCGTTTTGGCATCGTTCGTGCATCGTATTGGACGTTTAAACCATACAACGCACGAACGATATCGGGGCCAACGCACGAACCACGTGACTTTTGGTCGGAGTTGGACGCCGATATCGGGACGTGTAAAGTGGCCATAAGAGCCATAGCTTTTTTTTATTTTTCTGTCAATATAAATATATGAGGGTCTGGTTGTTGTGGGACAAGTTGTACTTTTGAATCATATAATTTATTTTTCCAAATAGTGTACTAGAGAACGGAAAAAAAAAATAGAAATTGCAAAAAGAGTGGAATTACACGTTTGTTTTTCAGGTTTTTTATCCACCATGTTCACTATATGGTAAAACCGACAGGTCAGTCTGATGCCTCAGCTCAGTATGAGTTTGTAGATACCAAACATGTATACTTTTACTGTTATCTAAGTGGTGATAAAAAATTCGGAAGTTTTTAAAGAAAGAGAATTGCACTTTTGCGCCATTTTACACAACTCGTAACATTCTCATGTGTCGGGATCTGGGACTGTGTGCTGGCTTATTTTTTGCAGCATGAGCTGACATTTCTAATTATACCATTTTCGGGTGGATATACTGTGTTGATCGCCCGTTATTGTATTTTAGTGCAATGTTGCGGCAACCAAAATAACGTAATTTTGTTATTTGGACTTTTTTTTCCGTTGTGTAGTTTACCGATCGGATTAATTTATTTTATATTTTGATAGATCGGGCATTTTTGAATGTGGCAATACCAAATATGTTTATTTTTTAATTTTGTTAATTTTTTTATTTTCAATGGGACACAAGGAGTGTGATTTGGATTTTTAGATTTTTTATTTTTCCTTTTTTTTATTTCAGAAGACCCCGGCCTGTCTAGGTAACAGAGAGAAGACCCGTGATTACAACAAGGGACCTCTGATCACGGCGAAGAACAGTGCGATCCCCACCGCAGGGCTTTGGATCAGAATATTGGGGCAGAATATCCCAAATCATACAGAAGGTTTATGAGACACATAGCAAATAAATGCAACAAGAGATAGAAAACAGCTAATGGCTGTTAGTCATAAACCCCTTTATTCTTAATGGTAAATAGATGGGAGAAAAAAAGACCAACTGATGAAGTTGAAAATACAGCCTGGAGGTGCCAACAGACTGCTTGAGTCCAGATGCAGTAAAAAATGATAAAAAGATGGGTCAAGGAAGAGTTAGTCACAGATTTGACAAAGAACGAAGCATGAAATAATGCAACAAATATTAAGGAGGGGACCTCATATCATATATATAAAAGCCGAAGCCACTTCCGTCTTCAAGGGACAAAAATGACGTCACACGACGGAAGTGGCTTGGGCACTACACCCGCTCAGGGTGATCCAAGATGGCGGTGAGCGGTGGCGCTTTAGCGCCCACCGCGAGTCGCCATCCCGACACCACACCACACCACCGACATCCTGCCAACCTTCGGCCCCGCGTCCTCCATGCAGCCCCCCCGCTCCTACTTCTGCCCCCCGCTCCTCCTACCCTGCCCGTGCTTTCCCCCACTCCTTCTGCCCCACTCGTGCTCCCCTCTGCTCCTTCTGCCCTGCCCGCGCTCCTCCCTTCCGCTCCCCGATTCCGCTCCCCGCGTTCCCCTGTCTCATCTCTTATATTTACCCTCCGCCGAGCGCTTGCTGATGGGAGTAGTAGCAGGCATTGTGGTGATAGGACCTGGCATGATGTCAGAATGCCATCTGCGTTCTGCACTGTGATCGGCCCGCTTGCGGTCATGTGATATGTGACGTACTTATCACATGACCGCGAGCGGCCCAATCACAGCGCCGACCGCAGATATCATTCTGACATCATGCAAGGTCCTATCAGCACTATGCCTGTTACTACTCCCAGCACAGAGCGCTTGGCGGAGGGTAAGTATAAGAATTTCACAGCCTCCTCCATCCCCTCAGCCTCCTCCATCCCCTCAGCCTCCCCATCCTCACAGCCTCCTCCATCCTCACAGCCTCCCCATCCTCACAGCCTCCTCCATCCCCTCAGCCTCCTCCATCCTCACAGCCTCCCCATCCTGACAGCCTCCTCCATCCCCTCAGCCTCCCCCATCCCCTCAGCCTTCTCCATCCCCTCAGCCTCCTCCATCCCCTCAGCCTCCACCATCCTCACAGCCTCCTCCATCCTCACAGCCTCCACCATCCTCACAGCCTCCACCATCCTCACAGCCTCCTCCATCCCCTCAGCCTCCTCCATCCCCTCAGCCTCCTCCATCCTCACAGCCTCCCCATCCTCACAGCCTCCTCCATCCTCACAGCCTCCTCCATCTTCACAGCCTCCCTATCCTCACAGCCTCCCCATCCCCTCAGCCTCCTCCATCCCCTCCACCATCCTCACAGACTCCACCATCCTCACAGCCTCCTCCATCCCCTCAGCCTCCTCCATCCCCTCAGCCTCCTCCATCCTCACAGCCTCCACCTCCTCCCAGCCTCCTCCATCTTCACAGCCTCCTCCATCTTCACAGCCTCCCTATCCACACAGCCTCCCCATCCCCTCAGCCTCCTCCATCCCCTCAGCCTCCTCCATCCTCACAGCCTCCTCAATCTTCACAGTATCCCTATCCTCACAGCCTCCTCCATCCCCTCAGACTCCTCCATCTTCACAGCCTCCTCCGTCCTTACAGCCTCCTCTGTCCTCACAACCTCCCTATCTTCAAAGCCTCCTCCATCCTCTCTACCTCCTCCATCCCCTCTGCCTCCTCCATCCCCTCTGCCTCCTCCATCCTCTCAGCCTCACTAGCTGACACCGCCGCCATCCTGCCAACCGTCGGCCCCGCGTCATCGCGACCCGCCTCGCAGCCTCCGCGAGGTCGACGCTGCCCGGGTTCCGGCGGTGGCTTCCGCCCTCACCGCTCTCTCACCGCTGGGGCCTCAGTGTCGCCATGCTGGTAGCGGTGTAGGGGCTGTGGCCGGGTGTCGGGAGCCAGTGACGTCATCTTGTGGGCGGTGGCGGCCAATGGGAGTGAGCCCAGCGTGTCGAGCTGCAAAGCCTCACACGCCCCGCTCACTCCCATTGCCCGCCGCCGCCGCCCCTGCAAGTGGATTGCTCGCTCTGTTGTACACACAGGACGCCCATCCCATTGCCCAGGACTCGGCGTCCTGGACCAATCGCATGGCCGTCCTGGGTTTACCATACACCGCCCAATCCGCTCATTTCCCTCAGGTCACATGTGTGACCTCAGGGGAGGGACTGATCCCTCTCTGCAGCCCCCACCCCGCCGCAGAGGACAATGGCGTGTGACTGGGGCTGCGATCAGCCCCAGCACGCAGCCACGTCCTGCCGCCGAGCGGTCATGTCGCCACTCCAGCCGCATCTCTCCTCACCCCTCCAGCCGCACCTCTCCTCACCCCTCCAGCCGGACCTCTCCTGGCCCCTCCAGCGCCACCTCTCCTCACCCCTCCAGCGCCAACTCTCCTCACCCTTCCAGTGCCACCTCTCCTCACCCCTCCAGCCGGACCTCTCCTCACCCCTCCAGCCGGACCTCTCCTCACCCCTCCAGCCGGACCTCTCCTCACCCCTCCAGCCGGACCTCTCCTCACCCCTCCAGCTGCAGCTCTCCTCACCCCTCCAGCCGGACCTCTCCTCACCCCTCCAGCTGGACCTCTCCTCACCCCTCCAGCCGGACCTCTCCTCACCCCTCCAGCCGGACCTCTCCTCACCCCTCCAGCCAGACCTCTCCTCACCCATCCATCTGGACCTCTCCTCACCCCTCCAGCCGGACCTCTCCTCACCCCTTCAGCGCCACCTCTCCTCACCCCTCCAGCCTCCCGCCACATCAAACTCTGCTATCCACAGAGCCGCCTGTATACTCTGCTACCCACAGAGCCGCCTGCATACTCTGCTACCCACAGAGCCGCCTGCATACTCTGCTACCCACAGAGCCACCTCTATACTCTGCTACCCACAGACCCGCCTGTATACTCTGCTACACACAGACCCGCCTGTATAATCTCCTACCCACAGAGCCTTCTGTATACTCTCCTACCCACAGACCCTTCTGTATACTCTGCTACCCACAGAGCCGCCTGTATACTCTGCTACCCACAGAGCCTTCTGTATACTCAGCTACCCACAGACCCGCCTGTATAATCTCCTACCCACAGAGCCTTCTGTATACTCTCCTACCCACAGACCCTTCTGTATACTCTGCTACCCACAGAGCCGCCTGTATACTCTGCTACCCACAGAGCCGCCTGTATACTCTTTTACCCACAGAGCCGCCTGTATACTCTGCTACCCACAGAGCTGCCTGTATACTCTGCTACCCACAGAGCCGCCTGTATACTCTGCTACCCACAGAGCCGCCTGTATACTCTGCTACCCACAGAGCCGCCTGTATACTCTGCTACCCACAGAGCCGCCTGTATAATCTCCTACCCACAGACCCTTCTGTATACTCTGCTACAAACAGACCCGCCTGTATACTCTGCTACCCACAGACCCGCCTGTATACTTTGCTAACCACTGAGCTCCCGTATACCCTGCTAATCATAGGCTAGAATACCCGATTCTTTAGAATCGGGCCGCCATCTAGTTAATTATATAAACAGAACATAGTCAATAAGGCACAGCTGTGGAATGAAAGCCCTGACACCCAATGCGTGTTGCTACCGACGGCAGCTTCCTCAGGAGTAGAGGGGTTCCTCAATAAAACAATAACACTGGGTAACTCCTTCAGTGAACACCAGAAAAATATTTTTAAAAAAACTAGCAAATTTAGTATGATTTTTTATTATACCAACAAAAGAAGTGGAATAAAATGCAATAAAAATATTGCATGGAAATATAAAGGGTGTCATTGGAAATGTCATCTTGGCCCACAAAAACCAAGCTGCCACACAGCTCCATCAGCAGAGAAATAAAAAAAGCTTTAGATCTCAGAATACAGAACTGCAAAAACAATTATTTTTTTTGTAAAATTGTTTTTATAGTGTAAAAGTGGCAAAACATTATAAAAATATTAATGTGGTATTGTACTGACTGAACAATAAAGCTGTCTTAACACATTTACAACTTGTAAATGGTGTTAAAAAAAACTAAACAAAAAATTCTTACATTTTCCTTCCTTCTTTCTTCTGCCTCACATAAAGCGGAATTGAAAGCGATCAAAAAATAGTATGTGGCCCCTAATTGGGCCAATAAAAACCCCATCTTCTCCCACAAAATATAAGCCCTCACATTGTTCTGACAGCAGAAAAAATAAAACAAATGTACAGCCTTCAAAATTCGGTGATGCAAACCTAAAAAATTCCCTTTATAAATCTGGTTAGAGGCATGTATAAAATGAAACTGGTCATGGTCAAGCACACCACCAAATACAATGAAATTAGTTTAAAGAGGACCTGTCACCAAACCAGGCATGGTGATCTAATTACAGCATTGGATACAGCATGTCTGCAGCATGCAGACAAGGGGTCCCCCAGCACTTGAACAGCCCTGTACCCCGAGATAATACACTTAGAAAACTTACATGCTCCAGCCATTAAGGAGGTGGCTAGGGGCTGCAGCCAAGGGCAGATTCACACCCCCTGCCTGTGTAATCTGCCCACCGCTGCCAATCATTGTCTCCCTGTCTGCAGCATTTAAACAGAGTTTTTTTTCTCTCCTGTTTAGCCCCGCCCCTCAGGGGGCAGGGCTAACAGACTTTCTGGGAGAGAGAAAAAAACTCTGTTTAAATGTTGCAGGCAGGGAGAGAATGATTGACAGCGGTGGGCAGATTACACATGCAGGGGGTGTGAATCTGCCCTTGGCTGCAGCCCCTAGCCACCTCCTTAGTGGCTGTAGCATGTAAGTTTTCTAAGTGTATTATCTCGGGGTACAGGGCTGCTCAAGTGCTGGGGGACCCCTTGTCTGCATGCTGCAGACATGCTGTATCCAATGCTGTAATTAGATCACCATGCCTGCTTTGGTGACAGGTCCTCTTTAACTAGACTAAGGCCCCTTTCACATAGGCATGTTTTTGAAAATGCAGCAGATTTGGCAGATTTACCATATCTGCCACATCTTCCTTCTAATGGCCGCACTTGCGGCAAGCCCCATGCATTGTCTATGTGGCTTGTGTGGCGCCCCTCTGGCGGGATACCACAGGGAGGTAATGCACCCCAAACAGAAGTTGTAGTGCCTCCGTAGACGTGGATAAGGAGGAAAACCCAGAGTCTGCACACAAACACGCTCACAGGACACCTTAGTACAGGGGACTGGTATTCAGTTGGTCCCAGGGTGGTGGAGCCTAGAAGAGCGGAAAGACGTGAGTGACAGTTTACACAAGTCAGTCAGATGGTGATATAAGAGCAGAGAGGACAGACGCAGGGGACCCTGCGGTTGTGACAGGAGGGCACCTCTAAGGAGAGAGGTGACCCAGACAAAGAAGGGGACACTCCAGGACTGGTTGGAGGTGGCAGGAGAGTCCAGGTCATCACCGGTATTCTTGAGCCGAGGCAGTTTGATAGGTTTATCCCAAACTGCAGGCCAGCACATTGTGGACCCTCATAAGGGAGCCACAACACCCACCAAGTGCCTAACCGCAGTCCCATAGCTAGGTCCAAGACGCCAAGAGATAATAGAAACTCAAGGTAACACACCTGGGGACTGGCAACCAGACTCAATTGTGGGAGGACAGTGAGCCAAGAGCCTTTGGGGGTAGAGACCAAGAAAGCTATTATAGAGACATCTATGACAGACTCTTGAAAAGCCTCCAAAATCTGCAGCTACAACCCCTGGTGAATCAGACTGTACCGTGTACCTTATCCACCTGGTACCAGTAAAGAACTGTTTGAGCTTATCTGGTGTCTGGCATCAATTATTCGTCGCCTGAAAGGCCTGCATGACACCAAGGAGCTGAGGACTACTACTCCCAAGAGCCTTTGGGAGTAGAGACCAAGAAAGCTATTATAGAGACACCTCTGACAGACTCTGGAAAAGCCTACAAAATCTGCAAGAACAAAACTTGGTGAATCAGACTGTACTGTGTACCTTATCCACCTGGTACCAGTAAAGAACTGTGTTGAGCTAATCTGGTCTCTGCATCAATTATTCGTCACCTGGGAGGCTCCTACAGCACCACAGAGCCAAGGACTACGACTCCCCTCATCCACCCACTGCCCTGAGGTAAAACCTCCGCCTGTGGGGAGCTGTACTACCAAAGCTGCTTCACCATCACCTCAGCGGCCGGCTGCAGCGCTGGTAACCACATTACCAGGTACCACAGGTGGCATCACGTTTCCCTATCCCTTTATCCCCTATCATCATCACCCCATCAGCCATTGAGTGCCCAGGGCACGGAAACGGGAACCGACCAGCCGTGATTCCCTCCCCCGACATCCCGTTTCCGAGTAACCCTTTCCCTGCCAGCCCGAGTCACTTGCACTTTGTAGTTTATGATGAGGATTACGCACATGTCAGGAGGAATTTTGGTCCACTCCTCTTTGTAGATCATCTCTAAATTATTAAGATTTTGAGGCTGTCATTTGGCATCTCGGAGCTTCAGCTTGAACCATAAGTTTTCTATGGGATTAAGATCTGGAAACTGGCTAGGCCACTGTAAAATCTTAATGTGCTTTTTTTTGAGCCACTCCTTTTTTCCTTAGCTGTATGCTTTGGGTCATTGTCATGCTGGAGTTTTCATAGGCTTAAGCTTGGCTCACCACAATGGGTGCTCAGGTGAAACAATTTGAACTATATTATAGAATACCCTGGCACACCTTTACAAATAACACTAGAAAAAATATTTTTCTTTTGTTCCAAAATTATTCTCTAATCTTATCACACACTGAACAAGATTAACTAGATCTAAAGTTTCGGAATACAAGCCTTCCTCAGGGATCTAATGAATATATAAATGAACATGGTACATAACACCATTAATACAAACATTTATCAAACATAAATATATCATTTATCATTTATTCCACTTTGTGCTAAGATGTATAGTGACCACCTGTGAAGGAAATGGAAAAAGCAGAAAACCTCGTCCACTGTGTGTATATGTGAACCGATCCTATATCATCTAGTGTTGCCAACCATGAGTATACATATTGTTATCATACGTAATATTAAATAAGGACTATCCTTAAGGTGCACTCACATCCCTAATTAGTACCGTAAGTATCAAGAAAAGGGGAAGGGGAAAGATTTATTATATTTGCGATCCCATATTACAAAAAATATAAGTAAATAAGGAATATACCTGTTAATTATTCAGGGTTAAAGACTAGGATTATCCTTTTGCGCAAGGAATTTTTACATTTAAACTGTACTGGAAAAATAAAATAAAATTATAATAAAAAACTGTAATTGGGTTATCTACCGTAATCTAAATGTTATAGGAATTATATCATATCCCTTTTATTTATCTTTGAACAAAAATTAGAATCTTATCATTACTTTTCTCTTTAATAATTTCTATATTACAAAATGGTATTCAATTGGGTATTAATTCCCTATTATACAATCATGAAGCCCAATTTTAATACTTCTGAAGGTATATGCTTTCATATAATTCCATTATGATGAAATATATGCACTGTGCCTTTAAAGCTAAAGATATATGTACTGTGCCTTTAAGGCCAGGATACCTGCTATATACCCTTATTAAATAGTGACATACATTATATATAACAAAGTTTCAACACTTACTAAAGGGCAAAGTGTCCTTGTTAACACTGTAAAAGTGTTGTTCCAAAGTTTTATCTATTTCTACATATAAAATGAAGAAAAATAAGGGGGTTATACAGGGAGCCACATTATACTATCTGTAATGAGACTAAATCTCCCTATGTACATACCAGTAAAGTCTGAACGTGTGGAAACCTCTTTATGAACCTATTATGGTGGAGATTAGTACAAATCAATACCACCGTGTATAGTCAATTGTAAAAAGGTATAAAGAGGGACATAGGTTTGATATTCCAACTAAAGCATCCACAACAGCAAAGAGGCCCTCACATGCATGTTCTCTAGGGTGTATTGATGTGACTCTTTTTAGTTTTTGACAGGCCATGCCAAAAATGCGTTGGCTTTATTAATCTAGGAATCCCACTCCTTTAAAAAGCGTATAAAATGTTTAGTGTCACACACACCACATGAATAAATAAGGTAGTAAAATGTTACAATTACATTTCACAGTAAAATGTTTTTATTCATGCAAAGCAAACAAAACTAAACTAAAAATGCTACACGTTAACATAGGCTAAAGGGGAGGAACCTCTGCCTTGTATACAAGTAATTATGCAGGAGAGAATGTTTGTTATCATTTTTCCCTGTAAAATCCAATTTAGGTTTGGTTTGGTTGGTTTCCTTGTCACTCTCTGAAAGTAATACTCAGACAACATTTTTCCCACAAAAACAGTTGTGAGCCTGGAGAATATGTCTGAATGCATTCTGACTGTTCCCATACAACTTCAGCACTTTTCCATCCATTTCAGCTTTTTTCACAGCCCCCCAGACCTCCTGTAAGACTTTGACGTCAAAATATTAAGAGTTTCCCATTGACCTACGTTGGGTTCATTATTCCTTCCAAATACACAAATATTAAGATTTATTAAAAAAAAATAATCTGAACCTGAATATTTCCCTATTCGTTCATCACCAGTAATAAATTATTTGCACCCCAAAATTGAACACTAATAAATACAACTCATACTGAGAAAAAAAGCAAAAAGAAATACAATCACAGCAATCTAATATATAAAGCTGAATGTGTGTATGTGTGTGTATATGTTCGGGATTGGCATCTACACTGTCGCAACTACAGCTACAAAATTTTGCAGTCACACGTCTGGACCCCGAGAGCGTCATAGGCTATGTTGTGAGGTGAAATTTTAACCCTGCGCGTTCCAGTTTACCAAACAATTTTGCCCCTATCCACATGATGGGGAAAAAGTGACAGTTACCAGTTGACAGTTGTGAATGAGAGGGGCTTAATGACAGCGCCAAAGACTAACAGCATATACCAGCATATAGTCACTAAGGTGGGGCCCCAAAATGGGATATTCACCACGCACGGGGACATGTATACACACCACACACACACAAAGAGTAACAGCAAGTGTATAGTCGCTAAGGTGGAGCCCCAATATTGGATACTCACCACGTACCCCAACACACACCACAAAGAGACACACACACCACAGACACACACACACACACACCCCATGGGGACACATACACCCTATAGCGACACATGCACTCACCCCACAGGGACACACACACACCACAAAGAGACACACACAACACAGAGACATACACACACCACACAGAGACACGCCCCCGACAGGGACACACACACATACATACCCTATGGGGACACATGCACTGACCCCACAGGGACACACACACCACAAAGAGGCACACACAACACAGAGACTGCCCCACAGGGACACACACACATACACACCCTATAGGGATAAATGCACTCACCCCACAGGGACACACACACATACACACCCTATAGGGATAAATGCACTCACCCCACAGGGACACACACACACAGACACCACAAAGAGACACACACAACACAGAGACACACACACACCACACAGACCCCCACAGGGACACACACACATATACACCCTATAGGGACACATGCACTGCACTCATCCCACAGGGACACACACACACACACCCCAGGGACACACACACCACACAGACAGACACAGATGTGCACAAATCGCCTCACACAACTCGCCTCATACTTGTGCTAATTTCTAAAAATAAACATCTGATTAAAAACAGCCAATGTTCAACACATGTGCTATATAGGGAATTAAGGCAGATGTCAGTCACATGAGCTGTCTATTATGTGTATGTGTGAGGTAACATATACTGCCTGGCCGGGGGGAGGGTTTACTGTTGGCTGGAGATTTATCAGGCTGCCTATAGCAACCAATCACAGCTCAGCTTCTATTTTCCTACAGGTCATGAATATGACATATTCAAATTCTATTATGTTATAGCTAACATCAGTTATTTATTAACCCGGGCGTAGCCGGGTAGTACAGCTAGTAAACAAATAAAATAATATGGCTGTTGGAATGTGACAATGAAAAAAAGGAAAAACCAAAAAATTGCTTTCTCCTAAAGACCCAAACTGGGAGTTCCTTTAAAGAGAACCTGTCAGTAATTTATTCACTAATAAGACCTTATATACAGCATTCTGGAATGCTGTATATAAGTCCCCAGGCCAATTCTTATAATGTGGAAAAGTGAAAGAATGACTGCATAGTGCACATGTGCAGGCGTTCTTTGACCTTTTCCTCTGCTGGTGCAGTACTGTACTTTGCTTTGCCATCAGAAGGGCAGAAAAAATGCATGCACAGGAGCGCAATAAAGGCCAGTGAGTGGACCACTGACACCCATCAGACCAGACTGCCCCTCAGGGAAGAATAAAAAAGGAGTTTTTTTGCATTATACAGATCGGCCTGGGGACACACATACAGTATTCTAGAATGCTATCTAAAAGGCCTTACAGGTGTTGGCCGTAGCTTATATGTGGAAAAACTGCTGACCGTTACACTTTAAGGCTACGTTCCCACAATTAACTTCGTATTTTCCCTACTTCAAAAATGCAGAATCTTTTGGTTCCAACAAAGTAGGAGGAATTTATAGAAATCTCATTCCCTCTGTGCTTCTATTTTATTCTGCATAAACTGACCTGCAGTGAGCGTTTCAAATCCACAACATGTACAGTGCCTTGTGAAAGTATTTGGTCCCCTTAAACTGTTTAACCTTTTGGCACATTTCAGACTTTGAACATAAAGATATAAATTCTAATTTTTTTGTAAAGAATCAACAACAAGTGGGACACAAGCGTGAAGTGGAACGGAATTTATTGGATATTTTAAACTTTTTTAATAAATAAAAAACTGAAAAGTGGGGCGTGCAATATTATTCGGCCCCCTTGAGTTAATAGTGCCACCTTTTGCTGCGATTACAGTTGCAAGTCGCTTGGGGTATGTCTCTATCAGTTTTGCACATCGAAAGACTGAAATTCTTGCCCATTCTTCCTTGCAAAACACCTCGAGCTCAGTGAGGTTGGATGGAGAGCGTTTGTGAACAGCAGTTTTCAGCTCTTTCCACAGATTCTCCATTGGATTCAGGTCTGGACTTTGACTTGGCCATTCTAATACCTGGATACGTTTATTTTTGAACCATTCCATTGTAGATTTTGCTTTATGTTTGGGATCATTGTCTTGTTGTAAGATAAATCTCCGTCCCAGTCTCAGGTCTTTTGCAGACTCCAACAGGTTTTTCTTTTAGAATGGTCCTGTAGTAGGCTCCGTCCATCTTCCCATCAATTTAAACCATCTTCCCTGTCCCTGCTGAAGAAAAGTAGGCTCAAACCATGATGCTGCCACCACCATGTTTGACAGTGGGGATGGTGTTTTGAGGGTGATGAGCTGTGTTGCTTTTACGCCAAACATATTGTTTTGCATTGTGGCCAAAAAGTTTGATTTTGGTTTCATTTGACCAGAGCACCTTATTCCACATGTGTGGTGTGTCTCCCAGGTGGCTTGTGGCAAACTTCAAACAAGACTTTTTATGGATATCTTTGAGAAATGGCTTTCTTCTTGCCACTCTTCCATAAAGGCCAGATTTGTGCAGTGTACGACTGATTGTTGTCCTATGGACAGACTCTCCCACCTCAGCTGTAGATCTCTGCAGTTCATCCAGAGTGATCATGGGTCTTTTGGCTGCATCTCTGATCAGCATTCTCCTTGTTCGAGATGAAAGTTTAGAGGGACGGCCAGGTCTTGGTAGATTTGCAGTCTGATACTCCTTCCATTTCAATATGATTGCTTGCACAGTGCTCCTTGAGATGTTTAAAACTTGGGAAATATTTTTGTATCCAAATCCAGCTTTAAACTTCGCCACAACAGTATTTTGGACCTTCTGGTGTGTTCCTTGGTCTTCATGATGCTCTCTGCACTTGAAACAGAACCCTGAGGGTACCTTTACACGCCGCTACTGGCGGGTGGATACAACCAGCTACATGCTACAAATGTAGCTTGTATCGGCAATGTACCCCGTAGTAGCGGCGTGTGGAGACGGTAGGAGGCACCCGGCAGTAGATGCATCTGTTTCCGAGCACTGCCCTGAAACAGGTGGCTACACAGGCGATTGTAGAGAGATGTATCGGCGTGTAAAGAAGGAACAGAAGGGTTGTTTCTACACCATGCTATGTACCTGGTATGTAGCTGGGGCGTGACACAGGCTCCGGGTTACCGCGCCCCATCAGCGATCATTGGAGGAAGCTCCTGCATTACGATTGGTAGTCGCTGCATAGGGAGGCATATTTAAGGAGCTGACCAGTCACACTACACAATTGCTCGAGCGTCATGTATTAGTCAGCCTCCTGCGATGCCTGCCCAATCAGGATGTTATTGCTTTGTCCTATCAGCGTATGGATGTCTCGTAATCCACAATTGTGGCACGCCTATGTGCTGTCCCTGCTGCACCAGGTCCGCCCATATTAGCTTGTTGTAGCGGTGTGTAAATGAGGTAAGGTAAGCTACAGATGGCTACTTGTGGCACCCGGCGGTGTATCCAGAGATAGATGTAACGTAGCGTAGCGCACCTTGTTGCGGCGTGTAAAGGTGGTGCGTTTACCGTTTGCAACCGTTTGTGCGTGCTCGTGCACGTGAAGTAGCTGGTTGTATCCACCCGCCAGTAGCGGCGTGTAAAGGTACCCTGAGACTATCACAGAGCAGGTGCATTTATACAGAGACTTGATTACACACAGGTGGATTCTATTTATCATTACCAGTCATTTAGGGCAATATTGGATCATTCAGAGATCCTCAATGAACTTCTGGAGTGAGTTTGCTGCACTGAAAGTAAAGGGGCTGAATATTGCATGCCCCACTTTACAGTATTTAATTTGTTAAAAAAATTTCAAATATCCAATAAATATCGTTCCCCTTCACAATTGTGTCCCACTTGTTGATTCTGCACTAAAAATTAGAATATTATATATTTATGTTTGAAGCCTGAAATGTGGCAAAAGGTTGAAAAGTTCAAGGGGGCTGAATACTTTCACAAGGCACTGTACATGTTGTGGATTTGAAACACTCTCTGCAGGTCAGTTTACGCAGAATAAAATAGAAGCACAGAGGGAATGAGATTTATATAAATTTCATCTACTTTGTTGGAACCAAAAGTAACTGTACATTTCTCTTGCAGGTACACTGAATTTTATGTGCAGATTTTTCTCATACTTTTTAATTAGATGCGGAAAATTTGCAGGTAAAATATGTACATGTGCTTTAAGTGTTTTTCCATGGCAGAAATGCATAAAAAATGCTTGAAATCTGCATCTAAGTTAAGTTTATAAATAAAATAAAATGAATCAATAAAGTTTTGTCACAGGTACATATCACCAGTTATCAAAAAAAGCTGCTTTATTTAAAGTATGACATACCTAAAACAGACAAGAAAATCAGCATCAAAATGCGATAAAACACATGTAAAGGAACGCACACAAAAACCTAATGAAAAAAATGCAAGTAACCTAATAAAAATAATAGGTGCAGAAATGGTGCTGAAATTCTGCAACATCATAAACTCACCAAAAGCGAATGATAGGAATGTAACCTAAGGAGTTAAAAACACTGTTCAAAAAGTGTATTTGGACTGTGTACATTTTCTGCTTTGGGTTGGCCTTTACTCTTAACATGAGCGAGACAGCTAATGGCAAGTACACCCATATCATTTAGCTCAGCTGTTCCTTCTAAAAATAGTTGTTTCTCTTTGATACCGGTTGCTAGATAATACTGCTCTGATTCAAATGAGAAGTTAAATGTAACATGATAATGTTGAGTTTAGACTTTTTAGGCTGGTTTGATCACTTAGTGATGCACATGTACATCAAAAAAGTAAATACACACTCACATTTTTGTAAATGTTTATTATATCTTCATGGGACAACACTGAAGATATGACAGTTTGAAACAATGTAGTCAGTCTACGCCGACGACACCCAGATCTATCTGTCTGGGCCTGACATCACCTACCTACTATCCAAAATTCCACAATGCCTCTCCACCAACTCATCCTTCTTCTCCGCTCGCTTTCTAAAACTGAACATGGACAAAACTGAGTTCATCGTCTTCCCCCCCAAAATTGCTCTCCCCCTCTACCAGACCTATCCATCAATGTTAACGACTGCTCACTCTCCCCAGTCCCCCACACCAAGTGCCTCGGGGAAATCCTCGATTCTTCTCTCTCCTTCAAACCTCACATCCAAGACGTCACCACCTCCTGCCGACTCAAGCTCAAAAACATTTCCCGGGTTCCGCATTTTCTTTGACCATGACACTGCTAAAACACTTGTTCATGCTTTCATCATCTCCCACCTTGACTACTGCAACCTTCTGCTCACCAGACTCCCCGCTACCTCCCTCGCTTCTCTCCAGTCTATCCTAAACTCTGCTGCCTGACTAATCCACCTGTCTACCTGCTACTCCCCTGTCTCTCCCCTCTGCCAAGCCCTTCACTGGCTCCCCACTTCTCAAAGTTCCCGGTTTAAAACCCTAACCATGACAAAAAAAGCCATCCACAACCTGTCCCCTCCATACATCTCTGACATGGTCTCCCGATACCTAGCCTCACACAACCTGCGATCCTCCCAAGAGCTCCTTCTCTACTCCCCTTATCTCCTCCTCTCACAACCGCACACAAGATTTCTCCTGTGCATCCGCTATACTCTCTCCCCCAACTCATCAGACACTCGCCTACCCTGGGAACCTTCAAAAGAAACCTGAAAACCCACCTCTTCCGACAAGCCTACAACCTACAATGAGACTTGATCCACTGCACCGTCTCACAATCAGCACTATCTCCTCCTGTCCCTGTACGTCTTGATTATCCATACATATTGTATTTGTCCCCCTTTACCCTTTCCATGTGTAAAGCGCCATGGAATCTAATGGCGCTATATATATATAAATAATAATAATAATTTAGTGTTCCCTTTAAATAATTGCACGCACAGCCATTAATGTCTAAGCCGCTGGTATATAAATACTCTCTCTGATACCTGACTACGATACCTGATACCTGACTCTAATGGTACCTTTACACGCCGCTACAACAGGATGCATACAACCCGCTACAGGCTACGATTGTAGCTTGTCGCGCCAATATCGCCCATAGTAGCGGCGTGTGAAGACGGGACGACACAGCCGGCTACAGATACCTCTGTATCCGTGCACTGCCCATAAACAGATGGCTACATCGCCGAGTGTAGCGAGCTGTATCGGCGTGTAAAGAAGCAACGGAAGGGAACTCGGGACATCCTGCGATGTAGCTGCAATGTAGCTAAGGCGTGACCCTGGCTCCGTGTTACCGCGCCCCATGTGCGATCATTGGTGGAAGCTGCTGCATGACGATTGGTAGTCGCTGCATAGGGAGGCATATTTAAGGAGCTGACGAGTCACACTACACAATCGCTCGAGCGTGCTGTATTACTCAGCCTCCTGCGATGCCTGCCCAATCAGGATGTTATTGCTTCGTCCTATCAGCGTACGGACAGCTCGTAATCCACAATTGTGGCACGCCTATGTGCTGGCCCTGCTGCACCAGGTACGCCCATAGTAGCTGGTTATAGCGGTGTGTAAATGAGCTACAGCTGGCTACTTGCGACACCCGGCGATGTAGCTAGCTGTAGATGTAGCGTAGCGTAGCGCACCTTGTGGCGGCGTGTAAAGAGGGTGCGGTTCCCGTTGGTAACCGTTCGGCCGTGCTCGTGCACGTGAAGTAGCCGTTGGTATCCATCCTGTTGTGGCGGCGTGTAAAGGTACCATAAATCTGATTTTGATACATGATTCTGATACCTGACTTGAATCTGATACCTGGCATAGATACATGCCTCTAAAACCTGATTCTGATACCTTCTTATTAGACAAATTGTCTACTTTTCTTCTAGAAAAAAATGGACAAATTTTCATCTGTATGGTAATCCTTGTAATCCTTATGTCATCTGGTTTTAAAAATCATCAGTAATAACATTTCCAAGACTAAGTATATTTTCCTGTGTTTAGCTTTGCAATATATCCATAAAAATCGAATACTATATGAATGTTCCATGTGAAAGCCAATTATTTTTGCGCACCTATTGTCTTCAGGGGTGAGGAATACACCTTGAGACACGTTGAATAAAACCACATGCATTCACTGACTTTCTCGGTATATAGTCGAATGTACAGCAGCGCAGTTAGATTTAGAATATTTCCTCAAATTTTTCATCTGGAATATGGAAGTGACAAGAGTATGCTGCAAATTTTTTCACATCACTACTTGGTTTGTGTTAAAGAAAACCCTGGCAGAGACAGGGGAGGGAGGGAAAGGGGGGGCGTAAATTAGGTAGGCTTCCGATTTACACCAGGTACCACCTCAACGCAGTGCCCGAATCATTCGTAGACCCAAACAGCAGTAGGCAGGAACAAATCAGAGCCACTGGTGGGAGTCTGAACTGCCAGCATGCAAGATGGAGTCGGAGCCACAGGCAGGACTCTGGATTGGCAGCTGGTAAAGTGGAGTGAGTCACAGGTGGGAGTCTGGACTGGCAGCATGTGAGACGGAATTGAAGCCATAGGCAGGAGTCTAGATTGGTAGAAGTTGAGACTGAGCCACTGGTGAAACCCAGGCAAAACAGAGTCAGACCCTCAGGCTGGAGAGGTTTGAGGTCAGGTACAGACAGGCAGGATTTGGATCAAGTTCTGGTAGAAATCGGACAGCTGGTACAGACAGGGCCCATACAAGATAGGTATGATACATGAACCAGACAAAACTGGAACACAGGCTGATTTACAAGTTTAGGTACAGACAAGGACAAGTGTACTAAGACACAGAAACAGACCTGAAAATGTTACTAATATGCACAGGACTGACTAGGAACTAACATTGAACAGTTACCTCCCAAAAGGTAAAGGTGTCTTAAATATGCTGAGGTTCCCATCAATATGCTGGGGAATACGGGGAATACTATTGGTGTTCAGGGGTTGCTCCTTTAAGAAACAGGGTGCACCTGCATGCATGCCATAAGGGCCATACCAGGAGGCCCGCGTGGGATAGCCGGTCCCGGGCGTTGTAGTTTACAGGGGATCTCACAGGGACTGTTGCCCGGTCCCGTTGCCCTGGTGGTCGCTGAAAAGGGGGGGAACAGTCAATAAAAATAGTGTTTTGTGACGCCACCAACGGTTCCGGTAATGGCACTGGTGCTGTGGGACAGACATTCGGGGTGATAGTGTAAGAGCAGGATGGTTACGCTCCCCGTAGGTGGAGTGGGATCCCCGGGGCAGTTGTGGACAGTCTATGAAGGTAGCAGGATCAGGGGTCGTAATAACAGTCACACACACAGTTGTTTTTGTTTTTCATATTCGTTTTTTGCTCCCCTGCTTCCAAGAGCCATAACTTTTTTATTTTTCTTTCAATATAGACATATGAGGGCTTGTTTTTTTGCAGGATGAGTTATACTCTCAGATGCAATCATTTATTTTACCATATAGTGTAGAGGAAAATGGGAAAAAAATTCCAAGTGCAGTGAAATTGCAAAAAAAGTGGAATTAAACGTTAGTTTTTTGGGATTTTTAGGCACCATGTTCACTATATCGTAAAACAGACATAACAGTGTGATGCCTCAGGTTGGTACGAGTTTGTAGATACCAAACATGTATACTTTTACTGGTATCTAAGTGGTGAAAAAAACTTCAGAAGTTTGAAAAAAAAAAAGAATTTCACTTTTTGTGCCATGTTCTGCGACCCGTAGCATTCTCATTTTTCGGGATCTGGGGCTGTGTGATTGCTTATTTTTTGCATGTTGAGCTGACATTTCTAATTATATCATTTTTGGGTGGATGCGCGGTTTTGATTGCCCGTTATTGCGTTTTATAGCAGTGTTGCAGGGACCACGAAAACGTAATTTTGGCGCTTGGACCTTTTTTTCCGTTATGCAGTTTACGGCTCTCATTAATTGATTTTAAATATTGATAGATTGGGTGTTTTATGCGGCGATACCAAATATGTGTATTTTTTAAATTAAAACTTTTATTTTGAGGGAAAAGGGGGGTAATTTGTGTCTTTTTTAATGTTTTTAAAAACTTTACTTTTCAGTTGATTCTTTATCTTACACAGCCCCATACTGCTGCAGGGTCCGATCGCTTGTGACAGGTCCCGATGAGCTGCAGCACATCGGGACCTGTCACAAATGTGCACTGTGAGTGGTCGGCAGCGCTTGTCAACCACTCCCAGGAGTAGTCCCTGATAGCCTGGGGTCCTGCCGAGACCCCGGAAACTATCACGTGGGCTCCGGAGATCTCGAGATATTATTGCGGGATCTCTAGTGCAGGCGGGGAACAGCGTGATCCCTGCCTGCACCAGAGATCCCTCTGTCAGTGAATGAAAGTAGGATCCAAGGGGTTAACAGCACCGATCAGATCCCGGATCAGATCGGTGCTGTAAACCTGACATCTCAGCTGATGAGATCAGCTGAGATGTCGGGTGTTTGATGTGAGCGCCGCACCGGAGCTCACATCAAACACCGGGACTCGACATTTGATGTTGTATTACGTCAAGGGTCAGGAAGGGGTTAATGTCCGACGATGCCCATTGAATCCCGAACATGGCTCCATGGGTCACTCATGTTCAGCGGCAGGAATGGAATTTCTTACAAGCGTGAAGTTAGAATGGGCCCAATAACCATGAACCTTCCCAGCCTCATATTACCAGCCCTCAGATGTCTGCTTTACTTTGGCTGGATATCAAGAATAGGGGAGACCCCCACCCACACCAGTTTTTAAATTATTTAAATAAATATTTTTTAAAAATAGCATGGGATCCTTTCTATTTTTGATAACCAGACAATGAAAAGCAAACAGATTAAGGCAGCAGCCTGCAGTTGTGTGACTTACATTGGCTGGTTATCAAAAATAGAAAGGACCCCACATCATTTTTTTTTTTATTCCATATCCAGCTCAATGTTCCTGCTCTCACCTCCATTTTGCTTCCTTTTGCAGCCCCCTAGCCCTTACTATGATCATTTTACAGCATCAAAGTTGGGTTCTCTTGACTTATATGCGGCTCAGAGTCTGGAGTCAAGACAGAGTATCAAACCAAACTTTTAACTAAAGTCTAGCCAAACCAGGTGAACCCAAACATCCATGGGTGAGCTCATTTCTATTTTTCAATCATTTATTGCATTAACCCTGTAATGCCTGTGCATTGGGCAACACACCTTCCTTTTCTTGTCTGTAGATTGTAATCTCTTGGGTGTCAAGCACTTACAGTCCCTGATATCTTGGCTTCTTGCAGAGAAAGTTTATTATCAACTGCCATAAAAGACATATTTACGGTTATTAATGAACTAATGCCTCATTTAATTAATCTGTTGATCCAAGCTCCATAACGACAAACATTGACTATGTTGTCAGCATGTTCTGTTCTCTTTGTTGGACATTTTTTATTATCCTTTTAACTATATTCAAACAAGGGATCTCTTAACCCATGCTTCATTGTACCTTCTCTTTCGTTATTGATGAAGTAATAAATTTTAATTAGTGTCCCGCCCCAGGGCCTTGGGGCACTCGGTCCCGGGCTTGCAGTTCATGGATTGGAGGGTTGTCATTGGCGGCCGGTGCCCGGTTCCGTACCCTGGGAGCACTTTTTGAAAAGGGGAAATTTGGTTAATAAAAGTAAAATGTCTTGTGACGCCACCTACGGTTCTCGGTAAGATTACTAGCGCTGCTTGCACACTTCCGGGGTGATGATGAGGCAGCTACAGTTCACAAAATAGTCAATGAAGTCCAATTTAAGCACACAGTACCCGGTTCTACTGGGCACGGGATCCTGTTCGTGATGCCAGAACTCATCCAGTCGACAGGGTAGGGGGTACTCGGATACCGGGACAGGGGGTTATTTCGGTGGGGGGGATCACGGCTGTTCGGTTCCCAGTTCTGTGCCCTGGACCCTCAGTGGTGGGGGTGGGGGTGATGATGATAGGGGAAATGGTATCGTGATGCCACCTGTGGTACCTGGTAATAGGGTTACCAGCAATGCGGCTGGCCGCTGAGGTGATGAAAATGCAGCTTTGGTAGTACAGCTCACCATAGCTTTACCTCAGGGCAGCGGGGTGGATGAGGGGAGTAGTAGTAGCGGTTCTGCTGTGAACGCTGCAGGCGGCAGCAGGGAATCAGGCACACACGCACAATAGTCTCAGTTTCGGTACCTTTTTACTGATGTCCGGTAACAGGCATGGTCCAGGAGGGTAACCAGGTTTCGGTACAGCCTGGGCCGTTCACCTTGGAGAGTTGTGAGGCCTCCTTTATTAGTGTGTGCGGTGTTTGGGGTAAGCTCTGCCTGTAGCTGAACCTGCCGCTCTTTCTCCCTCTCAGGGTGCTGTTCCACAACCGACAATGAGGACCTTGCTATGGGGATCTCTATTCTCTCCTTAAGTCCCTGGTCCTATACTTGGTCAGGTTTGGAGTCTTCTATTCTTTACTTCAGGGGGACTAGATCCTCCTGGTCTGTCCGGGCTTTCACTGCCACACTGTAGCTTAATAGCAGCTTCGGACTCTGGTGTCCGGGTGGCTAAAGGGTTCTCAGATCTGTTCCCTTCTTCATTCTTCCTACTTCTCACTTCTCCCACTGGCCTCCATCCCTCTCCCTAGGGCTCAGCACAGCTGGGTCAGGTTTCCTGGTTCTGGGCCTGTCTTGGTCCCAGCAACAAGCTCCTTCACCAACTGCTCTCTTCACTGCTGAGTGCAGACAGACTGACTGAAACTCACTGGCTCCTAAACTCAGGTCTGGATATTTATAGGGGATCTGGCTTAAGGACAGCCAGTGGTGCTCCCCCTCCAGGTCTGGGGTGGAAGATGTTGTGTGCTGTGTGGGTCAAGGTGTACATCCCTCCCTGCACCGGTGGGTCCTGTGGCAATCCCTCGCAGGGGTGCCACAGTTGCCATTGTGTTTAAGCTTCCTTATAACTTATATGTTACTACTTTTTGTAACCTTGAAGGTTTATTTAGCGTAGATCGGATATTGTATCACTATTATGGATTAGTGAACCTGAACTGTAAAGTGTTCAGTACTGAACCTATCCATTTACCATATACTTGCCAGGTTAGTAATGGAAAGTGTCTGATAAATGCCTGCCCATTACTAATCTCTGGGCTTGATGCCAGCTGACAATTCACAGCTGACAAGAACCCCATAAACCACTACCTCAATTGCCACTGCACTAGGGCAATCAGGAAGAGCTGGATAAAGCACTAATTTTTGCGCATCTAATGGAGGCATAATTTCTGGGCCAGTTGTGTGCTGCTCTCTTTAGGCCGGGAAGGGCCAAATGACCATAGCCTTTCCAACCTGATAATACTAGCCTTGACTGGTTAGCAGAAATGGGTGGTGATTTCACGCCATTTTTTTAAAAATATTTATATTTAAATACATAATGTAAAAAATGGCATGGGCTCCTATTTTTTATAATCAGCCAAGGTAAGGCAGACTTCTGGAGGCTGTTATTACCAGAGGGAAGGGCCATGGTTATTTGGCCTTTCCTAGCTTAATAATCCCATTCCACTGCAGCCCAGAAATAGCACATCCTTAGATGACATATCCATGCTTTACTCAGCTCTTCCAGAAAGTCTCAGTGTTGCTAAGCACAGTCTTAAACCAGTATCTCTGATGGGAGTTGTAGTCAGTACTCAGCACTTGTGAATAGATGTACTTTACTGCTATTCATAGCCGTTGGAGGTGCATTTGGAGAATTACAGCAGAGCTTCATGGGACCATTTTTGTTTAATAAATTGGTGAACAAAGGAAGGTATTCAAATGCAGTATTCTTTCCTGTGTGTGCGTTTTTGACCATTCATTTGTGAAGATTGTAAGGGGGGTGTCTGATAGACCCCCTATCTATTAATAACCTCTGGACTTGATGCCAGCTGACAAATCACAGCTGGTATCAACCTGAATAACTATACCCTGATTGCTACCTGACCAGTGCATCTAAAGGATGTACAATTTCTGGGCAGCTTGTGGACTGGGATAATTAGGCTGGGAAGGGCCCAATAACCATGAACTTTCACACTCTGATAATACCAGCCCCCAGCTGTCTGCTTTGCCTTGGCTAGTTATCAAAAAAAAGGGCAGAACAATTTTTAAAAATATTTATTTCGGTAATTGAACAAAAATGGTATGGGATCCCATGTTTGATAACCAGCCAAGGTAAAACAGACCGCTTGGGGCTGCAGCTAGTAGCTGTCTATTTTACCTGGGCTTATCTAATATATAAAGCTGAATGTGTGTGTGTATGTATGTGTGTATGTATGTATGTCCGGGATTGGCATCTACACCGTCGCAACTACAGCCACAAAATTTTGCACAGTCACACGTATGGACCCCGAGAGCGTCATAGGCTATGTTGTGAGGCGAAATTTTAACCCCGCGCGTTCCAGTTCACCAAACAATTTTGCCCCTTTCTACATAATGGGGAAAAAGTGAATGGAAAAGTGTTGGAGGAAAATCGACAGCTGTCAGCTATAGCCACAAACTTTTGCACAGTCACACGTCTGGACCCCGGGAGCGTCATAGGCTATGTAGTGAGGCGAAATTTTAACCCCGCGCATTCCAATTTACCAAACAATTTTGCCCCTATCTACATAATGGGGAAAAAGGGAAAGGAAAAGTGTTGGAGGAAAACCGACAGCTGTCAGCTATAGCCACAATATTTTGCACAGTCACTTGTCTGGACCCCAAGAGCGTCATAGGCTATGTTGTGAGGCGAAATTTTAACCCTGAGTGTTCCAGTTCGCCAAACAATTTTGGCCCTATCTACATAATGGGGAAAAAGTGAAAGGAAATGTGTTGTAGGCAAATTGACAGCTACCAGATGTGAACAAGGGGGACTTAAAGAATGAGAGCGATGCCGCCAAAGAGTATATACCATACAGTTGCTAAGGTGGGGCCCTGACATAGGATACTCACCACACATGGGGATATGAACACACACACAAAATGCGCCTCACACTACCACGTGCTTGAACACATATACCACCCTCAGCACACATTTCACCACACATACACCAACCTCGCCACATAATCGCCCTAAAACACACACAAGTCTGGTATTATCCTTCAACAATAAAAATCTGATTAATAAGCAGCAAAACTACAAGAGAAACAAATGTACCATATAGGAAATATGGCAGCTGTCAGTCACATGAGCTGTCTATTATGTGTATGTGTGAGCTAATATATACTGTCAGGGGGGAGGGTTTCCTGTTGCCTGGGGATTTATCAGGCTGCCAATAGCAACCAATCACAGCTCAGCTTCTATCTTGCTACTGTTAATCTGAGCTCTGATTGGTTAATATAGACAACAAAGGACATTCTCAGTAAAGCTTCTGTGAGGTAATAGGATGTCTGTGAGGTAATAGGATGTCAGTTAGGGTGTGTTGGTGGAAAAACTGATGTCAGTCACATTACCTCTATGTGAGAGGATATAGAAACTGCCAGTTACAGACTATTTTTACCACAATAATGCCTCATAAGAAAAGGAGTTCCTTGGCACGAATGTCAGCTGATGCAAAAAGAAAAGCTGCATTACGGGTGAGTGAAAAATGTGAAGCCCGAGAAACAAGGCTGACACACATGAGAACAGCAACTGCTTCCTCAAGGCCCAATGAACTTTCTGAGGAGAGGGAAGCGAGGCTTGCAGACATGAAAACAAGAGCTGCTTCCTCAAGGGCCAATGAACTTTCTGAGGAGAGGGAAGCGAGGCTTGCAGACATGAAAACAAGAGCTGCTTCCTCAAGGGCCAATGAACTTTCTGAGGAGAGGGAAGCGAGGCTTGCAGACATGAAAACAAGAGCTGCTTCCTCAAGGGCCAATGAACTTTCTGAGGAGAGGGAAGCGAGGATCCACCAAAGCTGTGTAATGGAACAAGACTCTTGATTAAGAACCTGTTTCCACATGTAATTGAGGCAACCATTTTGACAGGATGTGTCACAGGAGAAGATGTTTTCATTCCAACAATTCCTCTTATTCCATCTGATTTGCCTTTTGATTTTAAACGCCTCCAGTTTCCTGTTCGACTGGTATTTGCTATCTCCATCAACAAGGCTCAGGGACAGTCTTTGAAAGTAGTTGGAATTGATTTACAATCTCCATGCTTTTCTCATGGTCAACTTTATGTGGCCTGTTCAAGAGTTGGAACAGCCAAAAATCTGTTCGTCTTTGCACCTGAAGGAAGAACTAAGAATGTCGTCTATCAAAAGTCTCTCGAATAAGGAGTAGAAGATTACTTCACATTACTTGGCCAATTTAGTTAAATCTGTGTGGAATATCTGTGGTGTTGAAATATATGTTGTGAAATGCTTCTATTAGCTTAGTTTTTGCCTTTTAATAATTACATTTCTATCGATTTGTTTTGTGGTTTTTGTGTGCTGAATAAATTTTTGTTAACACATTCTATTTTGTTAATAGCAGTTACTAACCCGGGCGAAGTCGGGTAGTACAGCTAGTCTAATATATAAAGCTGAATGTGTGTGTTTATATATGTGTGTATGTATGTATGTCCGGGATTGGCATCTACACCGTCTCAACTACAGCCACAAAATTTTGCACAGTCACACGTCTGGATCCTGAGAGCGTCATAGGCTATGTTGTGAGGCGAAATTTTAACCCCGCGCGTTCCAGTTCACCAAACAATTTTGCCCCTATCTACATAATGGGGAAAAAGTGACAGTTACCAGTTGACAGTTGAGAATGAGAGGGCCTTAATGATAGCGC
Source organism: Allobates femoralis (assembly GCA_033576535.1). Lineage (NCBI taxonomy): Eukaryota > Metazoa > Chordata > Amphibia > Anura > Aromobatidae > Allobates > Allobates femoralis. The sequence continues at coordinate 248,012,541 of JARQOC010000002.1, read as the reverse complement.
CAAAGACTAACAGCACATACCAGCCTATAGTCACTAAGGTGGGGCCCCAACATGAGATATTCACCCTGCACGGGGACATGTATACACACCACACGCCCACAAAGAGTAACAACAAGTGTATAGTCGCTAAGGTGCAGCCCCAATATTGGGTACTCACCACGCACCCGAACAAACACACACACACCACAAAGAGACACACATAACACAGAGACACACACACACCCACGGGGACACACACTCTATAGCGACACATGCACTCACCCCACAGGGACACACACACATACACACCCTATAGGGACACATGCACTCACCCCACATGGACACACACACCACAGAGAGACACACACAACACAGATACACACACCACACAGACACCCCCCACAGGGACACACACACATACACACCCTATAGGGACACATGCACTCACCCGACAGGGACATACACACACCACAAAGAGACACACACAATAGAAACACACACACACACCAAACAGACCCCCCCCCACAGGGACACATACACACCCTGTAGGGACACATGCACTCACCCCACAGGGACACACACATACACACACCCCAGGGACACACACACCACACAGACAGACACAGATGTGCACAAATCACCTCACACAACTCGCCTCATACGTCTGCTATCTTTAATTTCCAAATATAAACATCTGATTAAAAACAGCCAATGTGCAACTCATGTGCCATATAGGGAATTAAGGCAGATGTCAGTCACATGAGCTGTCTATTATGTGTATGTGTTAGGTAACATATACTGCCCGGCCGGGGGGAGGGTTTACTGTTGGCTGGAGATTTATTAGGCTGCCTATAGCAACCAATCACAGCTCAGCTTCTATTTTCTTACAGATCATTAAAGGGATCCTGTCACCCCCAAAACACCTCTAAACCTATTAAAAGCTGTCCCTACAGCATAGTAACACTTACCCTACACTCCTTTTAGCTCCTAAAAGCACCAAGTGAAATTGAAGAAAAATGTTATTACAGTACCTCATTATGGATGATAATGAGTGACTATGGTATTCATAGTCACTCTGGCAGGCTGTCCCCCTTCATGATATCACGCCTCCATAGGCGTGATCTTTTAATCAGATTAAAATGTGCGCCTCCCCGCTCTGTGCTGTCTCGGCCTGGGCTGCAGTGTGCGGCTGGGTGACGCGAATCGCGTCATTTCCGGCGCCGGGTGACGTAGTACACCCGCGCCGCTCTGTTAGCTTCAAAACGCGCACTGCGCATGCGCATGCGCAGTGCGGGTCTTGAAGCCAACAGCGGTGCGAGAGTGACTATGAATACCATAGTCACTCATTATCATCCATAAAGAGGTACTGTAATAACATTTTTCTTCAATTTCACTTGGTGCTTTTAGGAGCTAAAAGGAGTGTAGGGTAAGTGTTACTATGCTGTAGGGACAGTTTTTAATAGGTTTAGAGGTGTTTTGGGGGTGACAGGATCCCTTTAATTTGACATATTCAAATTCTATTTTGTTATAGCTAACATCAGTTATTTATTAACACGGGCGTAGCCGGGTAGTACAGCTAGTTATCAATAAAAGGCCAGACCCCACATCGTTTTTTTAAAAAATATTTTAATTAATACAGCTTTCTGCAACTTTGGTGCAGCTCATTAAGCTCAAGAATATTCACCCAGCAACCCAGAAGCAGCAAAGAGAGCGGGGAGACAGAGTAGGGAGAGTGGTAATCCTTCCATGCATCTATATTTCTATCTATCCTATCTCTTTCTATCCTATTCATCTATTTATCCGTCTCATGTAGCACTTACTTTTTTGAAGTATGACAAACGTATGTGCTATAAAATGACTCAAAATGTCACTTTTGGTGTTCGTTAATGTGGAAACTGTTAATGTTTCCATTGTAACAGACAGCAAAAATTATATGTAAACCTAGCCTAAGAATTCTTTAAAAATAGAATTAATAGTTTATCAGTTAACAAAATGCACAGTGGATGAACAAAAATTTAATCTAAATCAAATAAATATTAGTTGTGTCCATTCTTCTATGGACATTTCCCAGTTTTCAAAGCTAATCGTCAAGAAAGTTGCTCAGGTTTTTCCAAACATCTTGCAGAACTAACCACAGATCTTCTGTACATGTCGATGTAGACTTGTTCAAATCTTTCTGTCTCTTCACGTAATCCTACAGAGACTTTAAAATGTTGAGATTAGTGCTCTGTGGAGGTTATATCATCACTGTGAAGACTCCTTGCACTTCTTTACACTAAAGATAGTTCCTAATAACATTATCTGTATTTTGTGAGTCAATTTCTTGCTGATGAATAATTTGGAGCCACTCAGATGCCTTCCTGATGTTACTGATGATGAATAAGTATGTGCCTTTAATTCTTTGAAGATATGTGGTTAGTTCAACGAGATGTTTGGAAACAGTGTCTGGTTTCTTTAACAACTGTGTGCAAGTCTCTCTGGATGAATTCATGCTGTTTTGAAGGCAAAGGGTGGTAACGCCAAATATTGTTTTAATTCAGATTTCTCTTTTGTTTATTCACTTTGCATTTAATTGATAAAATTAAACTCTTAGCACGACATTTTTAACGCATTTGTAGCTTTTTTTTACACTTCTGCCTAAATCTTTTGAACACACTTCATATTGAAACAGTTTCTCTTTGTGTAATCTGTTTTGTAATGTTTGGTAATGCTCATTTGTCAATGTATTCAAACATTTATAGGAGGAATAACAATTATAAAAAGCTTTCAAATTGTTAAACTATTACATTACAGCAGTTAAAATTTATGGCAATTTGGCAGAAATCCTTTACTAATGAATACAGCGTACTGAACTGATTTCATAGTTTGGTATAAGAACTTTAGCCCATGTCCATTTGAAAGTTTAAAAAAACTGACGATCATATAAGAGAATGCAATAATGAGATGGCTTCATAAAAGTTCTTCAGTTGTTGATTTCCAACCTACTACATTCTGCAGTATAACTTGCATGGATGTAATAAATGACTTCCTTAACAGATTTACAGTTCAGTGGAATCTTGGATTACGAGTAACTTGGTTTGAGCGTTTTGCAAAACAAGCTAACATTTTTAATAAACTGTAACTTGGTATAAGCGCAAGATTTGGAATTAGAGCAAAAAATAAGCTCTCTCCACCCCTCTACAGTAGTGTACCTCCCTCCCCATGCTGATACAGTACCGTACTAGTAATACTCACTGCTTCTAGCGAATGCACATAAGCCATCAATCACGGTCTTTTCCTCACCTTCAGGTTCTGGCCTTTGCTTGTTCACCGCACTCTGAACATGGAGCCCTCCATACTTGATCCTGTACATGTATGACACCGCTACTAAACCATCTTTACGTACTGTAACTGATTAAATTCCTGTACATATGTCTTCTATATATACCATAGAACTGCAATTAATTGCAGAACTGTAATAATTTTATATGAATTCAGTAGATATTTTTGGGTTGTGGAATGAATCATCTGCACTTCAATTATTTCTTGTGGCAAAGTTTGCTTTGATATACAAGTGTTTTGGATTACAAGCACATGCCCGGGACGAATTATGGGTAATCCAAGGTTCCTCTATACATTACTTCTTATTCCTACGCAATTGAGTCAGTCGACAGGGTAGGGGGGTTACTCGGATACCGGGACAGGTGGTTACTTCAGAGGGGATCACGGCTGGTCGGTTCCAGGTTCCGTGCCCTGGACCCTCAGTGGCTGGGGTGGGGGTGATGATGATGGGGGAATTTGTAACCTGACGCCACCTGTGGTACCTGGTAATAGGGTTACCAGTGCTGCGGCTGGCCGCTGAGGTGATGGGAATGTAGCTTTGGTAGTACAGCTCCCCACAGGCAGAGCTTTACCTCAGGGCAGCGGGGTGGATGAGGGGAGTAGTATTCCTCACCTCTGTGTTGCTGCGAAGGCCCTCCGGCCGGCGGATGAAAAGAGACCCGGCACCAGATCAGCTCAAACAGTTCTTTACTTGTACCAGTTGGGAAAGATATACGGTACAGTCTGGTTTTTCGGGGTTGTAGCTGCGGACTTTGGAGGTTTTTTCAGTGTCTAGCAGAGGTGTCTTTGCAATGGCTTTCTTGGTCGGTGTTTGCTTAATTCTCCTGTCAACCACACTTAAGAGCCCGATTGCCGGTCCCCTGGTCTGTTTCTAAAGGTACCTCTGACCCCTTTCCGTTACGGACGGGAGCGACAGCAAGATAATCCTCCCACCACCGGTATTTACTCCTTTCCCTTGCTAGTGTCTTGGACCCAATTTGGGACAGAGGTGGGATTTAGTCCTATGGTGCTGTGACATCTAATTTAAGGCCCATAGCATGCCGGTCTGCAGTTAGGGGTAAACCGTTACTAACTGCCTCGGGTCCGGTGTATCGGTGATGACCTGGTTCTCCAGCTGGCTCCGATCAGCCCTGGAGTGACCCCCTTCGTTGTCTGGGTCACCTCTCTCCTAAGAGGTGCCCTCCTGTCACAGCCGCAGAGTCTCCTGCGTCCGTCCTTCTCACTGTCTTGCATCATCTGTCTCACTTGTGCAAACTGTCACTCACTGTCTCCCGCTCATCTAGGCTCTACCCCCCTGGGACCTACTGAATACCAGTCCCCTGTGCTAAGGTGTCCTACTGTATGGGTGTAGTGGCGCAGATTTTGAAGGGTCCTTCATATCCACGGCTACGGAGGCACTACACCTTCTATTTAGGGTGCAGTACCTCCCTGTGGTGCCTTGCCATAGGGGAGCCACACAATGTTTTATATGAACTATGAAAATATCAGTCATCTCAACAGCAAATGCTTTCTTCATTCAATGTTGTTATCAAAGACCTTAGTGTTAGAGAGAATGAAAACACAAATGAATATGAGGAACACAGCCAAGTAATGTCACAAGACTAAGAATTTGCCTCTTAGTGGCCTCATTAATCGAAGCAGTCAGCAAAGTCTGAAGAGGAACACTGCTTCTGTGCTTTATAGAATTGGCCACATCCATCTTATAGTTTTGCCTTTCTCAGCTCATCTAGAAGTTGTGCTACATCTTTTAGTTTATGAGTTTTAAATGTTTTTATTCAAGAGAACCAAATAAGACAAAAATATTTTATATCACTAGGAAATATTACTTTCATTTTGTAAAAAATTATGGATGACGTCCTTAGCTTGTAAAGGAAAAAAAGAATAAACTGCTGACTCCAAGCTGACCTTTCATGAGGATCAGGCAGAGCTATTAATGAGAAAACATTAACAGACTAAAGGTGCTTTCACACTAGCGTATTTTTTAAATCGCGGCAGATGCGGTGAAAAAAACCGCATCTGCCGCGATTACCGCATAACCACGACACTTGCGGCACACTTGCGGCAAGCCCCATGCAATGTCTATGGGGCTTGCGGTAAGGGTGCGGCAGATGCGGCAAGTGCGGTTTCGGCACTTGCGGCAGGTGCGGCCGCGAAAAAAACGCTGCAAGCAGCGTTTTTTTTCGCGCCGCACTTGCTGCAAGTGTCGAAACCGCACTTGCCGCATCTGCCGCAAGCCCGCCTATACATTGTATGGGGCTTGCCGCAACCTCGCCGCAACCGTGCCGCAAGTGCAGCCGGTATGCGGTAATCGCGGCAGATGCGTTTTTTTCACCGCATCTGCCGCGATTTGAAAAAAACGCTGATGTGAAAGGGGCCTAAGGCAACTAGTGCCAGAGGTTAGTTATGGGTCATGCTACGTCCAGTAGAAACCTTTTGTCCCATAGAATATGAGGTGATTTCTATTAAATACTTGACAACTTTCATAAATTGTAAGGGAGAATTGGATTTGTAACATGAGAAGCATTATTTGCATAAACTCCCCTCTTTTCACAGACTACAACGCCTCTTCAATGCATTGTTACTGCATTCTGAATGAGTTTCTAAACACCAGGTTTGGCAAATGAAATGGAGATGTATTGGTTTATGCTAGGATTATGCAGTACCAGAAAAAGCTACCAACTTGTACTTGACGTCTCCTCTCGTAAAGGGAATCTGTCAACCAGAGGCGTAACGATCGCTGTCTCAGGGGTTGCGACTAAAACGGACCTGGGGGTACAGGGGCCTGCTGACCCCAGCGAACACTGCTTCAGCTGAATGTGCGTTCTCTGGATGCTCATCCCACTCTAATGGCAACAGATCACTCAGTCCGTGAGTCAGAGGGGCCACGAGTCATGAGTCAATGGTGGCCTATGGGGCCCGTGAATTGGCCTAAGGCCCCCCTCGCCTTTGTGGGCACACAGATTCACACAGCTGTTGCTGCAGCTGGGGCGATCGCGGAATGTTGTGAAATTAGCATGAATATTCATTGCACTTAATGAGCGTGCAGACAGGATCACACAGCCACTGCATTCGGGTTTGGAGAGAAGCAACTGGCGGCATGTGGGGCACTCACGTGCCAATAGGCTGCTGATGTGAGACGAGGACACAGTACTGCAGGGAACAGAGGCAGGGTAAGTAGGATAGTTTATTTTTTTAAGTGTGCAGTGGGATAGAGGCCATATACCAGGATGGAACGGCCATGTGCTAGGATGGGAACCATGTACTAGGATGGGGGCCATGTTCCAGTATGGGGAATGTCCATATTCCAGGATGAGGGCAATGTACTATAACAGAATGGGAGCCATGTAACAACATGAGAGCTATAAATACCAGGGTAGGGAACATATAACCTATATTGGGCAGACAAGGGCGCAAATAGGGTCTTATCTGAGGAAAAACAGGTACTATGTCGGTAGTAATTGTTAATGCTCACCTTGCTGGGTTGTGCCACTCACAACCAGTATAAGTGCCTATGTAGCTGCTGCAGGGAGTGTGGCGCCCCGCAACGAGTGCGTCACAAGAGGGTATTGCAGCCATAAATGCAGCCGCAATATTCTCTGACACAGCAGTGATCTAGTTAACTTTGAGATCCAACCCTGCATGCATCACCTAGAACAGAGGGCCAATCCAGGGTCCTGGTGGGCGGAGTGCTAGGGAAGTGTGTAGGGAGAACAGACACTTAGTCTGTAAAGGAGTCTAGATCAGAGTCTAGAACAGAGAACTTGAACTTGGAGTAGGTGCGGGGGCTCCGCACCCCGTGCAGCCCCCGGGCCGTCACCGGTCGGGTGTCAGCACCTGAGGCCTCAACAACCGGGATCGGGCATCATTAACCACGGGTTCCAGAAGGACTCCCGTGCCCAAAGACTTCACAGCCGGTTCACTGGTACCAAAGCTGGCAGCAGTTCACCTCTGCTACGCGAACCAGAAGAGTGGAGGAGCAGCTTCACAGGAGCACCCCACCACCAGCCAACTTCCAGTCGTCTAACCAGCGGTGTACCCACCGAGGGACCCAAGGCTCCCCAAAACATCCACAACGTACATCTTGGATAGGGCATTGAAGCAGCCTCCCCGTACCCGATCTGGTATTCCTGGGCGACAATGGCAAAACACTTAGCTAGAATGGAGGAACACTTGCGGATCTCTGAGGGACACCATCACTGCTGAGTCCACCCGGTCCACTACCCGTAAACTGTATACCATGTACTGCCTGCTGGTTACAGTAAAGACCCGTTGAAGAGACTTTCTGTGTCCGTGCTTCCTTATGAACTGTCCGTCCGCACTACAAGGTAACCGCAGCTGCCGCACAACATCTTAAGCAGCTACAGCCTCCGGGGATCACCGCTCAGCCTGTGGGGAGTGTTCCATCTTGCTGCCGTCCATCCCCCGGAGGTTCCGCAGCGTCGGTAACGATTACCGAAACTACTCATAGGTGGCGTCACGAATAAATTAAAAACCCCTTTAATCTGTTCCTAAAAGACGTCTTCAACTTTTGATCTGCACTCAACCGGGCCCCACTGCCGGCAGGCGCGGCCCACCCGTGACAAGGAGGAAGGAGCTTCAGCCTGTCTAAACCGGAGTCCCGGCCACGGTGAGTCAGGTCCACACTTCCACGTGTATAACGGTGTTTATTGCATATTCTATGCGCTTCTAAGCCATTCTTGCTCCTTCCTCAGGAATATACACCATGAGCATGGTGTATATTCCTGAGGAAGCAGCATGGACTGCTCCGAAATGCGTAGAATATGCAATAAACACCGCTTTTTATTCCTTGGTTTCCTTTGGATGTGGCAGTACGGATCATGGCACACCATCCTATTTGATTAGAGTAGGGAACATTTACCAGGATGGGGGCCATAAATATCTGGGTGGGGGGCCATGTACCAGGATGAGGACAATGTACTGTGCCAGGATGAAATGCCATGTACCAGGATGGGGGCTTGTACCATGATGGAAGGAGATGTTCCACGATTGGGGTTGTGTACCAGTTGGGGGATCATGTATACAATACCAGGATAGGGGCCATATACATCTGACCAAAAAGCATGGGGAAGGGGCCAGGTTCAAAATTTGCAGTGGGGCCCATCGGACTCTAGTTATGCAAGTACTGTCACCACTTTCAACATTTTACACTGTTACTATGGGCATAAAGGTAAAAGGAAGCTGAAAATAGTCTTACCTGTATACCTTCTAGCAGATAAATTCTTGATGAAATGTCACCTTTAATAGTGTTATGTTAATGAGGTCTTCTCGACTAAGGTGCATTTGCTGTCTGCAAGATAGCCATGCCTCCTTTGCTTCTTAGCATTTAAATCAATGAGTATACGTCACAGTTTCCTGTGACGTTTACTTCTTTGTCTGAAATCCAGCGCCTGCGCAGTAAAAGTCCTGGCATAAAGGCTTTTCTCTGTACAGCAGAAGCAATTGGCTGTGTGGCGATCCGCCAAGCAGGCATCACAGAGGGGTACTGCACCCGTAAAAGAGGTGCAGATGCTCCAGCTGCAGGTGGACCTTATGATGGTGGATGGGAACTAGTGATGGGCGAGTCCTGAATTACTCGGAATCTCTTGACTCCAGCAAGTCCGAGCCCGTGACTCGCTACTCGTTGCGAGTCTAGCGAGTCCAATGTTAATGAATGGGGAAGCGAGTAATAGCGAGTAATGTGCGATTACAAATTGCAGATGTGTCTCGGAAAGCGCTCGCATTGCCGTTTTGGAAACCCCACTCGCAACAGTTTTTGCTGCTGTGTCCGAGGACAAACTCGCATGTGTTTGTCTTATTTTGTGCCGATGAGGCGAGGCAAGCGATTTGCTCCAGCACACACCATGCTTTTAGCAAACAGGAAATAAGCCGACTCGAGCTGACAGACGCACACACACACAAAGCAAGCATGGCCCGTGTCAACACGCTGCAGTTTATTGACCTGGTGGAGGCTCGGCCCCTGCTTTGGCTGCCCACTGACCCTGCCTATGGGGATAACATCCAGCGAACTACAGCCTGGAGGGAGATCACTCAAGTCATGTTCCCTGCATTCCATCGCAGTGGCCAGGATGCACAGAGCAATATGGGTCAGTTAAATGTGTTCACACGTTATATTGCATTTACCGTATATACTCGTGTATAAGCCGACCCGTGTATAAGCCGACCCCCCTACTTTTCCCCCCCAAAACTGGGAAAACATATTGACCGCCATCCTGGTATACAGCGGCTATCACTGGTAGACAGCCCCCCAGCAGAGTATACAGCTCCTCCTGCAGAGTATACAGGCCCCCCCAGTGGGTATACATGCCCCCCATATTAGGGTATACAGGGCCCTCAGTGGGTATACAGGCCCCCAGCATTGGATATACAGGGCCCCCGTGGGTATACAGGCCCCCAGCAGTGGGTATACAGGGCCCCCAGTGGGTATACAGGCCCCCCATAGTAGGGTATACAGGGCCCTCAATGTGTTATCATGCGCCGTCGCATGGTTGCCTATATTTGGATGGGGTCACAACAGTACACTTAGTTTAAGGGCTGGTCCTCCTGGCTCTGAAGGCCAGGGGTTTGGGTGTATATTAATACCACTAATGAGCGGAGTCTGGTGCCCGCACTATTACATTCTCTATGCATTGACATGTGCCCTGCCTCATTTGTGAATGTGGCGACGTGAGCTCAATGTCCGTAATGCTGTTGATGATGTTCCACACTGTCGTGTCACTGTGCCTTGTATACACATTACACACACAACATGAATAAAATGTTATTGTTGATTTGTACACATACTTTTTGTGTTTCAAATGTTACACATGTCTAAACCCGGTTTGAAATCATTTCACAGTTGACCTGCTTATAAAATGGTGGAAGAGCTGCCGGGATCAGCACAAAAAGCAACACCGAAAGATCTCGGAGAGGGGACCGGAAGCAGATCCAGGGCAGATATATCGCCACTACGACCGGTTGTCCTTCCTTGAACCGGTGGTCTGTATGCGAAGGTATGTGTCTGCAGCACTGTTGTGTACTATTATTATTATTATTATTTATTTATTTATATAGCGCCGTTAGGTTCCATGGCACTTTACATGAGGATAAGGGTTAACGACAAAAAACATTAAATGAAGACAATCAGGTCATACAGGTACAAGAGGAGAGGACCCTGTCCACGAGGGCTCACATTCTACGTATGAAGCTCTATAATGAGTGTGGTGGTTTACATACCCACACTGGGGTTTGTTTCTGCCATGGTGCAACAGAATTCTATTACCTTTGGCAATGATCCAGGACATACACATTTATAGCCACATTGTGACGTTGGGACAAATAAGCAATGTTCTGCAGGGTGGTCAGACACAATGTTCCATGACCTCACAATTAGCTATTATTGTTGGCATGTTTGTGGAACAAAGCCATGTTCTTCCCTGCAATGGCCTCTAAGGTGTGTGGCCTTGTCTCGTTTGCCTGTCGTAAGCATCATTTGTATGTGTTCCTAATGGCCTCCACTTGCATAAGGGCCACATACTTCCCTACACGTTTAGTTGTGGGTGTTTTTTTTTCAGCTAAATAACGTTGTAAGGATATACCCCTTTTGCACTAAACTGTTTGTACACCATCCCAGATTGTTGACACAGTCACACACATTTGAGGACATACCCTGTATCACTACAAATACGTGTGGGTGAGTTTTCCCATGGGTATATTTGGGCCTGCAAGGTGACGGTGTAGATATTAGGGCCCACATGTGAATTTTATTTTTTTGTCGTTAACTCATGGCCACATTACAAATCCTCTGAAAAACATAGTGTATTAATGCTGTATAAAATCAAAGTAAAGGGGGCCATATTTTCAGTGCAACAGGCTTTTATGTCCAAGGCCCAGGTCCTTTAGGAAACCCGAGGTTTGCCCTTGCTGCTCCCGGCTTTGTGTTCGGCCCCGTTGGAATAATTGTAAAACTGTCCATCTGTGCATACCACCTTGTTTGGCACCAACGATGTGTGACCTGCTGCTCAAAAACAACCCTATACTCTATGTCCATTGCAGTCGTTTCAAAAGCCAAGCCATATGTTTTGTGGGTTTTTATTTACCAAGACATTCCTGATTAGCATACATGGCAGCAACAAGAAGTGTAGGCCACTAACGCCGAATGCTCATGTGTCACCTATGCTGCAGGACTCCATTTCCTGTCTTGCTCACCTGCCTTATAGATCTGGGTTATGTGCATTGAGACCAAGGCCGCCCACACTGCGTCTTTTAGTGTAGATCTGATGGCAAACAACTCTGAAGAATGTGTTTGCCTCACAGTGTCAGGCTATAGCTTTGTCCACATAAAGTTACAACAAAAAGTCAATGCAATAGTTGTGGCCACTAATATGTCTTCAAGTGCCTAAATAGCTGTCCTGCCTAAGGCAGGGCACAGTGTAATTGTGCAGACAAATTTTTAAATTTCTAATGTAATGGCAAAAAATCGAGGACCAACACTACCCACACATAGAATATTGGTTGAGGCATGAGCCAAAATGTCCTTCATTTATTTGCTGCAATTCCATCTGAAGGCCAACAATGAAAACACAGAATACACAGATACACAGAGTCAAAAAAGCGTGCAAATTTTATGTTTGGCCTATGTTTTGGTTTCCAAACGCAACCCATTCACCAAATTTTTTTTGTATTTACCCACAGAGCTGCTCACTACCACAGGCGGCGTGGAAACCCTCCAGCACAGCTGCCTGAAGAGGTGAGGGAGGCCCCTGAACCACCCCGACTTGGAGTTGAGGACCAAGGACTACCACCACCCCCACCCCCACCTTTGGGGCATGGCCGGCCACAAGAAGAGGAGGCTCAAGGGCCACAACAACACTCTCCCCACCAAGACCAACCTCCTGCAGTGGAGGAAGCTGGATGGCCAGCTGGCAGCAGTGTGGGGACTCAGCAGAAGAACAGCAGCCATGGTCAGATCCCGGTGGCACAAACTGACCAGCTTGGACAATGTGATGCTGATTTTGCCCGCAGTCTGATACCTTTCCTGGCTCTCATTCCATTGGAGAGACGACTGCGGCAAGGTCAGCAATCCACATTGTCCTTGATGCCTGTTGGCCCCCAAACCACCCTGGCGAGGTATTTAGTTATTTGGAGGGGTGGCAACAGTCAACCTCCAACCGTCTAGACAGGCCCACACCCCGGGACAGCTATGTGCCGACCCAGAGGCCTATACCACCTTTGTGGCCACCCAACAGGGACCTCCTAAGACAAGGGCATTTCCCCACACCGGCCCAGATGACCCACCCTACAGGGTTACAATCTGTGGCGGAGGCCATACATGGAGCACTGGACCTCCTCCAGGACCAGGGAGATGGTGGGCAGGTAGAGCCTACCCCACCCAATCAGCCCACCTACCACTAGCTGTAGGGTAAATTTTTGTTTCCTTTTTTTTTTTATTTATAAAAAATGTGCAGTGCACAATTTCTTTTTTTTTTTTAATTTTTTTAATTTTTTTAATATTGTGCGTTTGTGAAGTAAAAGCTATTTTACATCTTTGCCATTAAGGCGTGTTAATACACAGTTTGAAAAAACAGCTTTGTGTCTGCGTTTCTTCAGGGAATGGATGTGTAGGTTGTTTTGTGGGTGGGCTTAAAGTCATCATCATTAGCAAGTACTTTACGGCCCGCATGGCGCATGAAGGCACCTTGGTTAGTATGTGTAAAATCATGACTCCACATACAAATGTTGCTGACAAATAAATAGTGCCTGTGTTTGGGGGGGTTACTTAATGCCTCGCTATGGCAACAAGACTAGGAACACAGATGCGAGAGGCTGGGACGTCTACTTGCAACACAGCGCGTCTACGCGTTTTCTCCGGAGCGTACAGTGGGACCCTTCGCCAGGCTCCAGCAGGATCAAAGTACAAGCAACGCCCACGATGCAGGCATAGGCTTGTTGCCTCAAAAAATTAGCTCAAAGGGCTTAATAAAGTCTTTTTTGAAATAGAGGAGGGCGCGTGGCCCCTAGTATATACTTGCTTGTCCTACGAGCATAGTACAAGCAACGCCCACGATGCAGGCATAGGTTTGTTGCCTCAAAAAATTAGCCTAAGGGGCTATATTGTATTGGATGGAAAAAAAAAATGAAAAATGCTCACAAGCGAATGCACTTGTAAAGTAAAATGATTTTTACTGATTGCGTAGTTTTGTTATCATGCAGCAAATGTTGCAGGAACATGACTTATCACATCGTCTGAGCTGAGGGACATGCCGATACTTCCTGTCTTAAAAGGGCATAAAGTTAAAAGCACAATCTTCCAATCATATTAATTATGATTAGGTTACTCTACATTTGGGTACTGTCGTCTGGGGGGCTTACGAACTAAGATGATATCCAGTCCTTGTTGAACTTAATGAGAGTCAGCCTGTCGGCATTTTCAGTAGTAAGCCGTGACCTTCTATCAGTGACTATACCCCCAGCAGCACTGAAAACACGCTCTGATGTCACACTAGCAGCTGGGCAGGCCAGCACCTCCAAGGCATACAAAGAGAGCTCTGTCCAAGTGTGAAGCTTGGAAACCCAGTAATTAAAGGGTATAGAAGGGTCGGTTAGGAAGCTGGTACTGTCACTGACATACTCGTTCACCATGTTGGACAATTGTTGTCTCCTACTCAAGGTGACCATAGGCATGATCCGTTGTTGATCGGAAGGTCTGTTGAACATCGCCCAGTTGGTGGACATCTTACCCCCACCTCTTCTTGACATTGATGGCGTTTGTGTCCCAACCAAAGGCTGCTGTTGCAAAGAGCTGGTTCTTCGGGGTATAGCGGAGTCAGACGGTGATATGGACATCAAATTGTCAACAACAACAGTCTTGAAAAAATCCATCGTTAAGCCCCTGGGTGACTGCAACAGCAGCGACGGAAATTTGTCTTTGTACCGTGGGTCCAAAAAGGTTGACAACCAGTAGAGGTTGCTGTCATAAATGTGAATGACGCGTGGATCTTGGGAGAGACATTGAGACATTACGTCAGCCATGTGTGCTAAGCTGCAAAGACTCATCTCCTCGGTCACAACAAAATGAGGATCACTACGCATCATGGCCTCTAAATCGGTCTCCGCCTCCTCCTCTTCAGCCCACCCATGCTGTACCGACATAAACGTAGGGTTGGGAGTACCATCAGGGTTCACATCAGTACCACAGAAAAATAAATCTTCTTCATCATCACCCTCATCACCTTCTTCTTCCAGACCCAATGTAGCCTGCTGATATTGGCTTGGCTGGCTAGGATCAGCGATGTTAAATTCTGACTCCATAGCCATCCGCTGGGCCCTCAAAGATTCTGTTTTCAGATTCAGGAGCGATTCTTTAAGCAAACAGAGCATGGGGATGGTGAGACTGATAATGGACTGATCACCGCTGACAAGTTTGGTGCAGTATTCAAAGTTCTCCAGCAACTCGTAAAGATCAGCGATCCAGACCCACTCGAAAGTACTAATGTGTCTGGTCTGACTTCCGGGGTGACGGGCATGTTGCAGCTGATATTCCGCTATTGCCCTCTGCTGCTCATTAAACCTTGCCAACATATGGAATGTTGAGTTCCAGCGCGTGGGCATGTCGCAAATTAGCCTGTGTTTAGGCAAATTTAATTTGTTTTAAAGGGCTGAAAGACTTCCAACTGCTGTGTACGAATGTCTAAAATGGGCGCAAATTCGCCTCACCTTCTCCAGTAGGTCAGATAACTCGGGGTATATTTTCATGAATTTCTGAACTACTAGGTTCAGCACGTGAGCCAGGCAAGGCACATGTACAAGGTTACCGTGCTTTAGTGCTGCCACAAGGTTTCATCCGTTATCGCTGACAACAAGACCTGGTTGTAGTTGCAGTGGGGCCAGCCACTCATCAGTCTGTTGCTTAAGACCTTTCCACAGCTCAGTTGCAGTGTGAGGTGTGTCACCTAGACAGATAAGCTTCAGAAGAACATGTTGTCGCCTTGCTGAAGCACTACTGCAAAGCTCCCAACTTGGACGTGATGGTGCGGGCAGCTCAGCAGTGGACAAGGAAGTTGCAGAAGCAGATTGTGTACTGGACATATATGATGAGGCAGCCACCCGGAATGATGTTGTGCCCGCTATTCGTGGAGTTGGTAGTATCTCAGATGGTCCACTTTGAGAAGTTGGGACACTGTCCACCAGGTTGATCCAGCGAGCCGTTACTGAGATGTATCTGCCCTGTCCACAACTACTTGTCCACGTGTCCGTTGTTAGGTGGACTTTGGCGGTTACAGCATTTGTTAGTGCACGCTTTAAGTTGGTAACAACGTGCTGGTGTAACGCGGGGACGGCACTACGTGAGAAAAAGTAGCGGCTGGGTACAGAGTATCGTGGTGCTGCCACAGCCAACAACTCCCGAAAAGACTCTGTACCCACAAGCCTAAACGGCAACATTTCCACAGCTAACAACTTTGCAATTTGTGCAGTCACTTTTTGGGAAAATGGGTGTGTCGATTGGTACTTCCGCTGCCTTTCATACAGCTGTGGCACAGACAACTGGACGTTTGGCGCACACTGACCAGTGGCTTGACTACTGTCATGTCTCTCTTGTACCGCAGCTTGGGAGGAGTACGTTTGAGCAGGAGCTGATGCCTGAACACTAGCTGGTGAAGGATGGATCTGAGGTGGCCTGGAAGTGTTGGGATCAGAAGGCACTGATTTTGAACCCTGATGGGCCGACCACTGAATTGGGTGCTTAACAGACATATGCTTACGCATACTGCTGGTGCTCATGTTTCCTTTTCCCAGGCCTCTGCTTAGCCTTGCATGGCAGATGTTACAGATAACCATATTTGGTACAGATGTCGCATCCTTAAAAAATTGCCACACAATGGCTTTTCGTCCTTTATGTTGAATTGGAGGCAGAGGAGGATGACTCTGTACAACACCAACTGTTGACACAGTTTGGGCAACTGTGTTTACAGTTTGTGCAACAGTTGACACAATTTGGGCAACTGTTGTCACAATTTGTGTTCTGGAGAAAGGAGTAAGCCTTGTTGCTTTTGGTGGTGGTACATAGCCACTTTCCTCCTCCTGGCTGCTTTGTTGGCTATGCATGCCAAGAGTCCAGGTAGGATCTGTGGCCTCATCATCCACGCCTTCCTCTTCAAAGTCTTCTGGATAACATGACTGAGCAGGCTGGCCAGATGAGATGTGTGTCTCATCATCCTCATCATCATCCACCTCCTGAGATGCTGTATGCCTTTGGTGAAAGTGGCTTTCTTCAGTACGAGGTCCTTCAAAACTTTGGCCATGAATAGACATTACGTCTTCTTCAAGTATCTCGTCAGGCAGTGACAAAGAAAGGCCAGATGCAATCGAGGGCTGATAAGAACCAAATAAATCATCGGAGTGACCAAGGTCGCGCTCCAATTTTTCCTCTGGCTGCCGATGGGTTGAGGAAATAGGAAGACTTTGAGGATTGGACGGCCCTGCGTTGTCTGTAGCGACACTAGACTGTGTTGGCAAGGACGATTGTGTACTGCAAGAACCAGTGGTCGAGGTGTTATCAGCCATCCAAGATGTTATCTGGTCATGCTCTTCCGGCCTCAAGACACGTTTTTGTTGAGTACTGGGAATTTTAGACAGGAGAAAGAGAGATCTATCAATCCTCATCTGTCTACCTGTAACAGTGCCTTATTGGGCACGACTGCTACGGCCACTACCTCGTCCCTGTCCCTTTGCAACCTCTTTTTTGGGAAATTGTGGTTTTTGTGACATTGTTGACAAATGCACAGTCACCAAGATGGAGTTAGGTGGTGCTGTAGGCAAAAGTAGAAAATGAGCAGCACCACTAATGATAGAAGAATATCAACGGGGTGCTCACCATGCCAACAAAAACAGTATGTAAGGAGAGAAAAGATATTGGCATATGCAAGGAGCACACCACAATATAATTGAATGTAAAAGAACAACAAGGTTTTATTAAACAACTGTGAGACATACAATATAAAATCACTTAAATACATATATATTGCTTTGTATAGTGGTTGCTATATTATTTACAGTATTCTGCCAATCTCATTGCACCTTATAAGTGAATATTCTTTGCACAAGATAGATTTTGCATATTGTATAATCCATCTACTATTACTTCTTATCTGTACTGGTGTTTGAGGTAATTCCCCTCTGTTATCATAAATTATTTTCCTCGCATATTCTGTTTTGAGGAATGATGGGCCCAATGTCTATTGTATGTTTATTTTAAGTGATTTTATATTGTATGTCTCACAGTTGTTTAATAAAACCTTGTTGTTCTCTTACATTCAATTATATTGTGGTGTGCTCCCTGCATATGCCAATATCTTTTCTCTCCTTACAGGTGGTGCTGTAGGCGTCACCTGCTGGCGGGTTAAGTGCGTGCTAACACTTGGCAGTGAAGCAGCACACTAGTCCCTGCAAAAATTATTAAGTGCGCGCAGCCACCGAGATGGAGTTAGGTGGTGCTGTAGGCGTCACCTGCTGGCGGGTTAAGTGCGTGCTAACACTTGGCAGTGAAGCAGCACACTAGTCTCTGCAAAAATGATTAAGTGTGCACAGCCACCGAGATGGAGTTAGGTGGTGCTGTAGGCGTCACCTGCTGGCGGGTTAAGTGTGTGCTAACACTTGGCAGTGAAGCAGCACACTAGTCCCTGCAAAAATTATTAGGTGCGCACAGCCACCGAGATGGAGTTAGGTGGTGCTGTAGGCGTCACCTGCTGGCGGGTTAAGTGCGTGCTAACACTTGGCAGTGAAGCAGCACACTAGTCCCTGCGAAAATTATTAAGTGCGCACAGCCATCGAGATGGAGTTAGGTGGTGCTGTAGGCGTCACCTGCTGGCGGGTTAGGTGCGTGCTAACACTTGGCAGTGAAGCAGCACACTAGTCCCTGCAAAAATTATTAAGTGCGCACAAGTACTCGCACATGTAGGTGGCGTACGTGCTATTTGCAGGTAGGAAAGCAGAAACGCACTGGTCTGCCACAGAGAAAATAAAGCTGAAGGGGTTATTATGACCCAAAATCTATCAGGTGCAAAAAAATAGGAAATAGTACCTCAGCTAAGCCTCTGACTTCAGCTATGAGGACAGCTGAGTGAGTAAGCTAAGCTATGAGGTCAGTCCTCTGTGCACTGTAAGGCTGCTCCTTCCTGCCTGCCTGCCTGCCTACAGTCCTCTACACAGTACTCATCTGTCCTACTGGTAGCTCTCAGAAGAGCTATTTGGGTTAAATATAAGGAATCTTGAAGTTTCCCTACACTGACTGACACTCCCTATGATCTGCTCCAGCATCTACCTCACCCTGCACTAGCTCAGATCGTCAACAGGAATGTGCCCAAAATGGCGGTGGCAAGTCTTATATACAGCCTCGCCTCTCATACATGACATAGGCATCACGATGGACAGAAGCCAATCATAGTCCTGCCACAACCAACATGGCTGTGGCATTACTGAATATGATTGGCTAACATGCTTGTCCATCGTCACAAGTTTTCTGACCTAACACGCTAGGCTGTCTCGGAAGCTTTGTCGGAACATAACAGATTCTGTATTCGCGAGTCCCGAATACAGTATACGGGACTCGGATTCGTAGACTCACTCAGACTCGCTCAGACTCGCTGCTGACAGCGGGTATCCGTGAAGCGGTGCGATTGTTTAAACGATTTGGGGAGATTCAAGCTACATAGCGATGTGATATAGCGAGTCTAGCGAGTGAGAAAAAATAAACTCTGACAAAACTAGGATTGACATTGACTTGCATTGGACTCGTTACTGTGCGAGTAATCGCTGGGAAACTCGCCGAGTACAGAGTCCTGCGAGTCCTTTACTACTCGCCGAGTAACGAGTCCTAGCGAGTAGACTCGCCCATCCCTAGTGGGAACCATTCCCAGCACTCTCACATTCGTTTACACGGTGGAGGTTACCCGGGAGAGAATAAAATCACCTCTAGGGGGAAGAAGGAGGTCTTTTCTTGAAAGGTCTTTATGTGTTTTGCCTCTAAGTCTTTGCTGCTGGGTCACACGACTGTGGGACCGGGAGGAGAGATGGAAGAAGAAGAGAGGGTTTAAGGAGAAGGAGAAAGGAGCTTTTGAGGAGAGCAGCCGGTCTGGAAAAGAGGGGCCGTTGATAGGTTCTCCCAGACAGCTTACCGGGCACCGGAGCCTGCAGACTGCAGGAGCTACAAGCGCAGCAGAGAATCTGGATTCCTGTGGAGACTTCAAGTCTCCCAGGCACCATAGCAGTCCACAAGAAGGGTACCAAGCACCGCCAAAGGAATGAGTGGCCAGCCAGTAGGGGGTTACCTGACGACAGCGAAGGTGAGAGAGGACAGGAGGCCAGGCTGGATTCTAAGTCACCAGGCTTCACACCAAACTGGAAAGCAGGCAAGAAGAAACATGGGTTAGGTAAAGAAGGCACACCAAGGGTTCCACCATACCACCTGGGATCCACTTGCAGCCACCCGTCAAGCTACCTGTTCTTGTAACATCTAAAGTGCTGAACTGTGAACTTTATATAATGCCTATGCAAGTTAACAGTAAAGTACCCAGAGGAAAAGTGACTTTACCTCTGCCTGTATTTCCTTTCATGAACTTGTTCCCCATACAAGAACGCTGCCCTGGAGGTCCAGCCCTACCTGTAGAGGACTTTGCCAACTAGCCGCGATTCCATCTACCTCCAGCAGACTGTGGCGGCGCTGGTGACACCTCACCAGAAACTACAGTTGGAGTCACGACAACTTGTAAATATAATTCCCTGTAAATATACCCCTTTTTCAAAAGAAGTCCCCCAGGACACAGGATCAGGCGCGGCCACCACTCCCCGTGATACAGGAGCGTTAACCCCTTGGAGCCTGATACCCAAGTACCCCAAAGCCTGGGGCTCGACAGATGATTGCAGCTTCAAGTTCCTTAAAGGGGTTGTGCCATGACACACTCTTTTGTGAAAAGCTCCTTAATAGGTATGTTTTCTCAGGAAATTATTACAGTGAATAACTTGAATAAAAAAATACCTTTTTAAATGATTTAACAATACCCATGTGACACCAGCTGCCTCTTTTTCATTGGCTCATCTGCCGCATCACTTCATGTAAGGTTTCCTTCATCAGTGCTGTGTTGAAATAGTCCTTACTACATTTCAGCTTCACAGGAATCGCCAATACTTTTGTACTAATGATACTTGTTCTCATTTTACCCATTCACAAAAGACTCTGAAGGCCACGTGCACACATTGAGTATTTGGTGAGTTTTATTACCTCAGTATTTGTAGCTAAAACCAGCAGTGGTGAATAAATACAGAAGCGGTCACGTGTTTGCATGATACTTTTACTCTGATAGTTCCACACCTGGTTTTATCTACAAATACGGAGTTAAAAAAATACTGAATACTCAAGGCCACTTCACACACACAGATATCTGAGTCCAATATGTGAACAGATCTCTGGTTGTACACAGCCACAAAATGGAACAATGTATCCATGATTTCACTGCAACCAGAGATCTGTTCAGATATTGGACTCAGATATCTGTGTGTGTGAAGTGGCCTTTAGTGTGTCCACGTGGTTAAAGTCTTTGTCATCATGTGCTTACACACACACACAAACACACACACACAAATCATCCCATATATTATAATGCAACTTGATATCCCTCCATACAATATAATATAGCCTAATATCCCTTATATATTATAATACAACCTGCTATCCCCCATAAATTATAATGGGCAGCACGGTGGCCCAGTTGTTGGCACTGCAGCTTTTCAGTGCTGGGGTCCTGGGTTCAATTCCCACCAAGGACAATATCTGCAAGGAGTTTGTATGTTCTCCCTTTGTTTGCATGGGTTTCCTCTGGGAACTTTGGTTTCCTCCCACATTTCAAAGACATACTGATAGCATGTTTGGATTGTGAGCCCCAATGGGGACAATGTTGCAAATGTAAATTTAAAGTGCTATAGAATTAATAGTGCTATATAAATGAATAAATATTGTTACATTATAATGCTGCCTCATATCCCCTCATAAATTATAATGTACCCTGATAGCCCTCCATTTATAATAACACAGCCTCAAATTCCCCTATATATTATAATGCAGCCTGATATCCCCCATATATTATAATGTAGCCACATATCCCCCCATATATTATAATGCACCCTGATAGCCGTCCATTTATAATAACACAGCCTGAAATCCTCCTATATATCATAATGCAGAATCATATCCCCCCATATATTATAATGCAGCCTGATAGCTCTCCATTTATAATAATACAGCCTCAAATCTCCCCATATATTATAATGCAGCCTAATATCCCCCCTATATTATAATGCAGCCTCATATCCCCCTATATATTATAATGCACCCTGATATCCCTCTATTTATAATAACACAGCCTCAAATTCTTCTATATATTGTAATGCAGCCTCATATTTCTCCATATATTATAATGCAGCCCCCATGTCCTTTAACCCCTTTATCCCCGGGCGATTTTCTGTTTCCTGGTCTTCGTTTTCCCTCCCCTTCTTCCAAGAGCCATAACTTTTTGATTTTTCTGGCAATATAGACATATGAGGGCTTTTTTGTAGTTTTGAATCTATCATTTATTTTACCATATAGTGTACTGGAATATGGAATAAAAATTTCAAGTGCAGTCAAATTGCAAAACAACGTGCAATTACACAATGGTTTTCTATTCATCATATTTACTATATGGTAAATCTGACGTCTCAGTATGATGCCTCAGGTTCGTTACAAGTTTGTAGATACCAAATACGTATACTTTTACTTTTACCTAAGTGGTGAAAAAAATTCTGAAGTTTTTAAAGAAAAAGAATTCCGCCTTTGGTACTATTGTCAACGACCTGTAGTGTTCTCATTTTTTGGCATCTGGAGCTGTGTTATGGATTATTTTTTGCGTCTTGAGCTAATGTTTTTAATTATACCATTTTTGGGTAGATGCGCTGTTTGATCACCTGTTATTGCATTTTATTGCAATGTTGCAGCGACTAAAAAACATAGGTTTGGGGCTTGGACTTTTTTTTCCATTGCGCAGCTTACAGACAGTGCCGGACTGGGGTGTCTGGGGCCCACCAGCAAAATTGACTCCAGGGGCCCACCCACCCCGGCTCACCCACCCACCCCGGCTCACCCACCCACCCCGGCTCACCCACCCACCCCGGCTCACCCACCCAGGCCCACCCATTTTTCAGCTAAATACAAGTACCTGTTATCCGTTATACCCATCATAGTGAAGTGTGGACTCTAAAACACAGGCGGCTCCCGCACATCACTGTGAGCTCACCATTACTGCGATGTACAATTACTGTAGTTTGTATTAAAGGGATTTTTTGGTGAAAACAAGTCCTCAGCGATGCACGGGTTCGGAAGGTGATCACTTATTTATTGGTGGAATCCGCACCATCAGAAGAATGTGGAGCTTTGAGCATTTGGTGAGTTTTTTCCTCAGAATTTGTAAGACAAAACCAGAAGTGAAGCAATCAGAGGTAATTTTTATGCATTTCTTACCCTCTCCTGGTTTTGTCTTATAAATACTGAGGTGAAAATTTCACCAAATGCTAAACTTGCTTTCTCTGGCGAACCTCTGTAACTACATCTCTGCTGCTGTGTCACAGGACAGGGAGGGGTTAAACATCCAAGTATTTAATATCTATTGGAAATAAAGAAGTTTCCCCTTATTGATATCAGATAAAACAAATGTCTGACCACAATCCACTCTACCAAGACCAATAATACCACATAGAAGGCAGAAATACCACCACACCATGACCAGATCATATATTAACACCACATAGTGCCCAAATAATGCCACATACCAGACAAATACCGCCACACCATGACCCAAGCACATAATACCACCACATAGTGATCAGCTACCACATATAAGGTATAAATACTGCCATACCATTAGACCTCATATTACCACCACATAGTGACCGAATAATACCACATACAAGGGACAAATACCGTCATGTCATGACCAAAGCACATAATGCCACCACATAGTGACAAATAATACTTAAATAATAAAATTGTAAAAAAGCTCTGTATATAGTGTCAGTGTACAGGTAATGCAATGATCACCATTGACATTATACACAGGAGCTCTGTACATAGTGCCAGTGTGTGTGTATAAGTAATACACATACTCAGCAGTGATGTCTCCAGATGAAGACCGATATCACGTCTTCTATGCAGGACTTATCTCTGCAGAAAATAACATAGTTAGCTATACCGGACTCACTTACAGAGCACAATCCACACTTTTCCAAAGATTTCTACACTAAATGAAATGACAAAAAAAGAAAGATAATGCTGCACTACACAGTAACAGTGCTCCAGTGTCATTCTGTGCCTGCTCATCCTTGTCTGCAGACATATTTGTCTGATGGCAAAGATGTAGCAGAGCTGAAGACAGAAGACCCGTGGATTTTGTCAGAACGAGGATTTTTTAAAATTAAAGATGGAGTCCCTAAATGTGTTTTGTGTTTTATTTTTAATTAAAACATTTTTTTTTTCTGTTTACTACAAATTCATGGTGGACATGTCTAATTTGGCTTGACACCGTGAAATTTGTGCTTAATACCAGCTGATAATACAAAGCTGGTCTAGTACTAACCCTTTTATTACCTAAGGTGCCACTCACCACCAGTCACTGGAAAAGTCAGGTAAAGTGCCTGGAAATGGTGCTATGATGAATGCGCCATTTTCAGGGGTGGCTGCGGGCTGGGATTTTCAGTGTGGGAGGCCAAGAACGCTTGGGCCCTACCATGCTGAGAATCCCAGCCCCCAGCTGCCTTGTTTTTGCTGGCTGGCCATCAACATATGGAGGGAGCCCACGTATTTAAAAAAAATATATATTTTACATAGGTCTAAAACAAATAATAGGTTTCTGTGTCTTTTGATCGCCAGCCAAGTTAAAGCCAGGCAGCTGGGGGTGGCAGGCCGTAGCTGTCTGCTTTATCTGCGGTGAGAATCACAAATTCTGTGGAGCGCTACATCATGTTTTTAAAAATGATTTCTTTTCACACTTCAATATGTGACAGACCCAACAGCCAATCACAGATGCTGTCAAAGAGGATGGGCGTCTATGATTGGCTGTTTGAGTAATCTACAATCAGCCAATACATTCTAGTATGGTACTATGTATGGGCTGCTTTCAGGTTACTCAAGGAGCCAATCACAGATGCCCATTCTCTGTGTCAACGTCTGTGATTAGCTGTTGGGTCTGTCACACATACAGAAGTGTGGAAAAAAAATCTAATATATAAAGCTGAATTTGTGTATGTGTGTATGTGTGTGTGTATATGTGTATATCCGGGATTGGCATCTACACCGTCGCAACTATAGCCACAAAATTTTGCACAGTCACACGTCTCGACCCCAGGCGCGTCATAGGCTATGTTGTGAGGCGAAATTTTAACCATGCGCGTTCCAGTTCACCAAACAATTTTGGCCCTATCTACATAATGGGGAAAAAGTGAATGGAAAAATATTGGAGGAAAATCGACAGTTGCCAGCTACAGCTACAAAATTTTGCACAGTCGCACGTATTGACCCCGGGAGCGTCATAGTCTATGTTGTGAGGCGAAATTTTAACCCTGCGCGTTCCAGTTCACCAAAAAATTTTGCCCATATCTACATAATGGGGAAAAAGTGAATGGAAAAGAGTTGGAGGAAAATCGACAGATGTCAGCTATAGAGACAAAATTTTGCACAGTCCTACGTCTGGACCCCGGGAGCGTCACAGGCTATGTTGTGAGGCGACATTTTAACCCCGCGCATTCCAATTCACCAAACAATTTGGCCCCTATCTACATAATGGGGAAAAAGTGACAGTTACCAGTTGACAGTTGTGAATGAGAGGGGCTTAATGACAGCGCCAAAGACTAACAGCACATACCAGCATATAGTCACTAAGGTGGGGCCCCAACATGAGATATTCACCCCGCACGGGGACATGTATACATAACACACGCACACAAAGAGTAACAGCAAGTGTATAGTCGCTAAGGTGCAGCCCCAACATTGGATACTCACCACGCACCCGAACAAACACACACACACACCACAAAGAGACACACACAACATAGAGACACACACACACCCCCAAGGGGACACACACACACTCTATAGCGACACATGCACTCACCCCACAGGGACACACACATACACACACCACAATGAGACACACATGACACAGACACACACCACACAGACCCCCCCACAGGGACACACACACATAGCCACCCTATAGAGACACATGCTTTCACCCCACAGGGACACACACACCACAAAGAGACACACACACACCACACAGACCCCCCCACAGGGACACACACACATACACACCCTATAGGGACACATGCACTCACCCCTCAGGGACACACACACCACAAAGAGACACACACCACACAGAGACACACACAACACAGAGACACACACACCCCACACAGACACCCCCCCCCACAGGGACACACACACATGCACACTCTATAGGGACACATGCACTCACCCCACAGGGACACACACCACAAAGAGACACACACAACACAGATACACGCACACACCACACAGACCCCCCCACAGGGACACACACATATACACACCCTATAGGGACACATGCACTCACCCCACAGGGACACACACCACAAAGAGACACACACAACACAGATACACACACACCACACAGACCCCCCCACAGGGACACACACATATACACACCCTATAGGGACACATGCACTCACCCCACAGGGACACACACACACACCACAAAGAGACACACACAACAGAGACACACACCACACATACCCCCCCACAGGGACACACACACACACCCCAGGGACACACACACCACACAGACAGACACAGATGTGCACAAATCACCTCACACAACTCGCCTCATACGTGTGCTATCTTTATTTTCCAAACATAAACATCTGATTAAAAACAGCCAATGTGCAACACATGTGCCATATAGGGAATTAAGGCAGATGTCAGTCATATGAGCTGTCTATTATGTGTATGTGTGAGGTAACATATACTGCCTGGCCAGGGGGTGGGTTTACTGTTGGCTGGAGATTTATTAGGCTGCCTATAGCAATCAATCACAGCTCAGCTTCTATTTTCCTACAGGTCATTAATATGACATATTCAAATTCTATTTTGTTATAGCTAACAGCAGTTATTTATTAACCCGGGCTACAGCTAGTTAATAATAAAAAAAAAAAATGACATAGCGCTCCGCGGAATTTCTACACTAAATGAAATGGCAAAGAAAGAAAGATAGTGCTGCACTACACAGTAACAGTGCTCCAGTGTCATTCTGTGCCTGCTCATCCTTGTTTGCAGACATATTTGTCTGATGGCAAAGATGTAGCAGAGCTGAAGACAGAAGACCCGTGGATTTTGTTGGAACGAGGTTTTTTTTAAAATTAAAGATGGAGTCCCTAAATGTGTTTTGTGTTTTATTTAAAAAAAATTTTTTTTTCTGTTTACTACAAATTCATGGTGGACATGTCTAATTTGGCATGACACCATGAAGTTTGTGCTTAATACCAGCTGATAATACAAAGCTGGTCTAGTACTAACCCTTTTATTACCTAAGGTGCCACTCACCACCAGTCACTGGAAAAGTCAGGTAAAGTGCCTGGAAATGGTGCTATGATGAATGCGCCATTTTCAGGGGTGGCTGCGGGCTGGGATTTTCAGTGTGGGAGGCCAAGAACGCTTGGGCCCTACCATGCTGAGAATCCCAGCCCCCAGCTGCCTTGTTTTTGCTGGCTGGCCATCAACATAAGGAGGGAGCCCACGTATTTAAAAAAAAAAATATATTTTACATAGGTCTAAAACAAATAATAGGCTTCTGTGTCTTTTGATCGCCAGCCAAGTTAAAGCCAGGCAGCTGGGGGTGGCAGGCCGTAGCTGTCTGCTTTATCTGCGGTGAGAATCAAAAAGTCTGTGGAGCGCTACATCATGTTTTTAAAAATGATTTCTTTTCACACTTCAATATGTGACAGACCCAACAGCCAATCACAGATGCTGTCAAAGAGGATGGGCGTCTATGATTGGCTGTTTGAGTAATCTACAATCATCCAATACATTCTAGTATGGTACTATGTATTGGCTGCTTTCAGGTTACTCAAGGAGCCAATCACAGATGCCCATTCTCTGTGTCAACGTCTGTGATTAGCTGTTGGGTCTGTCACACATACAGAAGTGTGGAAAAAAATTAATACTAAAAAAAAAAAATTACATAGCGCTCCGCGGAATTTTTGATTTTCAGTGCAGATAAAGCAGACAGCTACAGCCTGCCACCTTCAGCTGCTTGTCTTTACCTTGTTTGGGGATCAAAAGGCTGGAAAGCCCAATGTTTTTTTAAAATTATTTTAAAAAAAAATGCATGGGGTCCCGCCATATTTTGATTGCCAGCCAGGTAAAACTAGGCAGCTGGGGGCTTGGATTCTCAGCATGGTAAGGCCCAAGTATTCTGGGCCCCCCCACACTGAAAATGTCAGCCCACAGCCACCCCTGGAATTGGCGCATTCATCGTAGCGTCATTTCCAGGTGCTTTATCCGGCTCTTCCAGCGGCCCTGGTGGGGGGTGGCACGCTTGGTAATAATGGAGTTAGTACCAGCTTTGTATTATCAGCTTGTACTAAGCCTGAAATTCATGGTGAACGAAAGAATGCGCAATAGGGTCTTATCTCAATGATATACTTTCGCTTATCGATGTGGAATTGCTCACCTTTGTCAGTTGTGAAACCCACAACTGGTAGAATAGCGTACAGGCAGCTGCTGCAGGGACCGCACTCTCAACGGTAACCGTGGTTGTAATACAGAATCCTGGACAAAGTGCCTGGATCCCTGAGGAAGGAGCTCGGGAGGAGGCTCCGAAACGCGTCGGAAATAAAGGCTATCGCTGATCCAGACATCCCTGTGTCTGTGTGTCTTTGGTCTCGGAGCAGCAGCGCCGACACTGAGGCACTTTGTCCAGGATTCTGAAATTCATGGTGTCACGCCAAACTAGACATGGCCACCATAAATTTCACAGAGAAAAACATTTTTTAATAAAAATCAAACACAAAACACATTTAGACACTCCATCTTTAATTAAAAAAAAAATCCTTGCTCCGACGTAATCCACAGGTCCTCTGTCTTCAGCTATGCTACATCATTACCATCAGACAAATATGTCTGCTGACAGAGATAAGCAGACACAGAATAAAGGCCCCGTTGCACGCTGCGATGTTCCAGCGATCCGACCTGGCCGGGATCGCTGGAAAATCACTGTGTGGTCGCTGGTGAGCTGTCAAACAGGCAGACTCACCAGCGAGTAGCGATAACACTGGTAACCAAGGTACACATCGGGTAACTAAGCACAGCTCTGTGCCTAGTTACCCGATGTGTAGCTTGGTTACCAGCCTGCTCCTGCTTACCCAGCCTGTCAGAATGGACATTGCTGGTCGTTGGACCCTGTCACACATGCCGATGCATGCGTGACAGTGGCAGACCAATGATCGAAAAATGGTCCCGGCCATTCCGCAAAGATCAGCAAGCTGATCGCTGGTCGTTGCGGCATGTCACACACAGCGATATCGCTGCGAGGTCACTGCAGTGTCACAAAACCGGTGACGTTGCAAGGATATCATTAGCAATATCGTTGTGTGAAACGGTGCCTTTACACTAGAACACAGCTGCGAGAGAAGTGCTCAGCTGGCCTCCACCCGGCGACCATGTTTTCCTGTGCGTTGCAAATAATGCATTCTTTCAAACGCATGCCTATTTTTGCAAGCATTAGTATGCATTTTTGCAATGCAAGTCTACGGTACATTGCAATGGATCCATTGTAACACACAGCATAAGTGCAATGTTAACCCAGCCTAACAGCAGCGAGGAGGGGAGATGGAGCCCTGGAGACTGCCTAGTCAGTCTACTGGTGGTACTATCATGCCCATTACCCAGTATGTCCTCCCAGCCTTTGTGGTACTATTATGCCCATTGCCCAGTATGTACTGCCAGCCTCTGTGGTACTATCATGCTAGTGCTACCACCAATCGCTGTCAGGACATGCTGGGTGGGCATGATAGTACCGCAGATACTGGCAGGACATACAAAGCAATGGGCATGCATGATAGTACCACCCGAGGCTGGCATGACATGCTGGCCAATGGGCATGATAATCATGGCCATTGCCCAGTAGTATGTCTTGCCAGCCTCAGCTCAGGTGTCCCAGAAAGTTAACTCCTCATCCGTCCTGCTGCTTGCTTGGAGTCCTGTGCAGTGCAGCATGTAGTGTGAATATCATACTATGGAGATGCTGCTTCTAATACTGCCAAGTGGAGGCAAGGGCCACATAGAGATTACAGGGGCCCCATCAGGGGCGGACATGGGTCCTTATCAGGGGCGTACATAGAGAACATGGGGCCAATCAGGGGAGTATATAGGGATCAGGGGCGTACATAGAGATCATGGGGCCCCATCAGGGGCATATATAGAGATCATGGCGCCCCATCAGGGGCGTATATAAGGATGAGGGGTGTACACAAAGATCATGGGGCCTCATCAGGGGCATACATAGAGATCATGAGGCCCCATCAGGGGAGTACATAGAGATCATGGGGCCTCATCAGGGGCATACATAGAGATCATGAGGCCCCATCAGGGGCGTACATAGAGATCATGGGGTCTCACCAGAGGGAGGCAAACATAGAGATCACGGGGCCCACTCAGAGGTGTTCATAGAGATCACGGGGCCCACTTAGGGGCCCATTCAGATCATAGGGCTGAGTCAACGGCGTACATAGAGATCATGGGGCAGAGTCAGCGGAGTACATGGAGATCATGGGGCCCAGTCAGCGGCATACATAGAGATCATGGGGTCCAGTCAGGGATCATACATAGAAATCACAGGGCCCACTCAGAGGCGTACATACGGATCATGAGGCCCCATCAGAGGCGTACATAGAGATCATGGGGCCCATTCAGGGGCGTACATAGAGATCACAGGGCCCACTCAGAGGCGTGTATAGAGATCATCATGGGGACCACTCAGAGGCGTACATAGAGATTACGAGGCCCACTCAGGGGTATGCATAGAGATCATCATGGGGCCCACTCAGAGGCGTACATACAGGTTACGGGGCCAACTCAGGGCGTGCATAGAGATCATCATGGGGCCCATTAGAGGCTACATAGAGATTACGGGGTCCATCAGGGTGTAGCATAGAAATTATGGGTCCCAATCAGGGATCGTACATAGAATCATGGGGCCCAGTCAGGGATCGTACATAGAGACTCATGGTGCCCAATTAGGGATCGTACAAGAGATCATGGGCCAACTCAGAGGCGTACATGAGATTCATGGGCTGAGTCAGGGGTACATAGAGATCATGGCCACAAGGCGTACATAGGAGATTATTGGGCTGAGTCAGCGGCGTACATAGAGATCATGGGGCGAGTCAGCGGATACATGAGATCATGCCCAGTCAGGTGGATCGACATAGAGACTACGGAGCCCACTCAGGGGCGTGCATAGAGATCATCATGAGGCCCACTCAGATGCGTACATAGAGATCATCATGGGGCCCTCTCAGAGGTGTACATAGAGATTATGGGGCCCACTCAGGGGCATGCATAGAGATCATGGGGTCCAGTCAGGGATCGTACATAGAAATCATGGGGCCCCCTCAGAGGCGTACATGGAGATTATGAGGCTCAGTCAGGGATCATACATGGAGATCATGGGGCTGAGTCAGCGGCGTACATACAGATCATGAGGCCAAGTCAACGGCGTACATGGAGATCATGAGGCCGAGTCAGAGGTGTACATAGAGATCATGGGCCCACTCAGATGCGTATATGGAGATCATGGGGCTGAGTCAGCGGTGTACATAGAAATCATGGGGCAGAGTCAACGGCGTACATTGAGATCATGGGACCCAGTCAGCGGCATACATAGAGATCATGGGGCCCAGTCAGGGATGGGATCGTACATAGAGATCATGGGGCCCACTCAGGGGCGTGCATAGAGATCATCATGGAGACCACTCAGAGGCGTACATACAGATTACGGGCCCCACTCAGGGGCGTGCATAGAGATCATCATGGGGCCCACTCAGAGGCGTACATAGAGATTATGGGGCTCACTCAGGGGCGTGTATAGAGATCATCATGGGGCCCACTCAGATGCGTACATAGAGATCATCATGGGGCCCTCTCAGAGGTGTACATAGAGATTACCGGGCCCACACAGAGGCGCACATAGAAATCATGGGGCCCACTCAGATGCGTACAGAGATCATCATGGGGCCCACTCAGAGGCGTACATACAGATCACGGGGCCCACTGAGGTGCGTGCATAGAGATCATCATGGGGCCCACTCAGAAGCGTACATAGAGATTATGGGGCCCACTCAGGGGCATGCATAGAGATCATGGGGTCCAGTCAGGGGTTGTACCTAGAGATCATGGGCCCACTCAGAGGCATACATGGAGATCATAGGGCTGAGTCAACGGCGGACATAGAGATCATGGGCAGAGTCAGCGGCGTACATGGAGATCATGGGGTCCAGTCAGTGGCATACATAGAGATCATGGGGCCCAGTCAGGGATGGGATCATACATAGAGATCACGGGGCCCACTCAGGGGCGTGCATAGAAATCATCATGGGGCCCACTCAGATGCGTACATAGAGATTACCGGGCCCACACAGAGGCGCACATAGAAATCATGGGGCCCACTCAGATGCGTACATAGAGATCATCATGGGGCCCACTCAGAGGCGTACATACAGATTACGGGGCCCACTGAGGGGCATGCATAGAGATCATCATGGGGCCCACTCAGAGGCGTACATAGAGATTATGGGGCCCACTCAGGGGCATGCATAGAGATCATGGGGTCCAGTCAGGGGTCGTACATAGAAATCATGGGGCACACTCAGAGGCATACATGGAGATCATGGGGCTGAGTCAGCGGCGTACATAGAGATCATGGGGCAGAGTCAACGGCGTACATGGAGATCATGGGGCTGAGTCAGAGGTGTACATATAGATCATGGGCCCACTCAGATGCGTACATGGAGATCATGGGGCTGAGTCAGCGGTGTACATAGAGATCATGGGGCAGATTCAGCGGCGTACATGGAGATCATGGGGCCGAGTCAAAGGCGTACATAGAGATCATGGACCCACTCAGAGGCATACATGGAGATCATAGGGCTGAGTCAACGGCGGATATAGAGATCATGGGGCAGAGTCAGCGGCGTACATGGAGATCATGGGGCCGAGTCAAAGGCGTACATAGAGATCATGGGCCCACTCAGAGACATACATGGAGATCATAGGGCTGAGTCAACGGCGGATATAGAGATCATGGGGCAGAGTCAGCGGCGTACATGGAGATCATGGGGTCCAGTCAGTGGCATACATAGAGATCATGGGGCCCAGTCAGGGATGGGATCGTACATAGAGATCACGGGGCCCACTCAGGGGCGTGCATAGAAATCATCATGGGGACCACTCAGAGGCGTACATACAGATTACGGGGCCCACTCAGGGGCGTGCATAGAGATCATCATGGGGCCCACTCAGAGGCGCACATAGAGATCATGGGGCCCACTCAGAGGCGTACATAGAGATCATCATGGGGCCCACTCAGAGGTGAACATAGAGATTACGGGGCCCACTCAAAGGCATGCATAGAGATCATCATGGGGCCCACTCAGAAGCGTACATAGAGATTACGGGGCCCACACAGAGGCGCACATAGAGATCATGGGGCCCACTCAGATGTGTTCATAGAGATCATCATGGGGCCTATTCAGAGGCGTACATACAGATTATGGGGCCCACTCAGGGGCGTGCATAGAGATCATCATGGGGCCCACTCAGAGGCATACATAGAGATTATGGGGCCCACTCAGGGGCATGCATAGAGATAATAATAATTTATTCATTTATATAGCGCTATTAATTCCATAGCACTTTACATACATCAGTAATGCTGTCTCTCTTGGAGCTCACAATCTAAATATCTTATCAGTATGTCTTTACAATGTGGGAGGAAACCAGAGTGCCCGGAGGAAACCCACGCAAACACAGGGAGAACATACAAACTCCTTGCAGATGTTGTCCTTAGTGTCCTTGGTGGGAATTGAACCCAGGACTTCAAGACCCCAGTGCTGCAAAGGCTTAATCACCGCATCTGCCGCGATTTGAAAAAAACGCTGATGTGAAAGGGGCCTTAGATATTCATGTAATGGTTTATATATTTTGATGATCTGTTTATTAATTTCGCTCAGTTGTATTAAGTTCTATGAACTTTACTAAGAATATATATATTTTACCCGGAAAATCCTGTGTATTCATTGCATTATTCTTAAATCTTCATAAATAAACTACATGTATATTCTAGAATACCCGATGCGTTAGAATTAGGCCACCATCTAGTATATATGCAGTCATATGAAAAAGTTTGGGCACCCCTCTTAATCTTACTCATTTGTTTTGTTTAAAATTGGGTTTTTACAACAGTTATTTCAGTGTGATATATGTAATAACTGATGGGCACAGTAATATTTCAGGATTGAAATGAGGTTTATTGTACTAACCGAAAATGTGAAATATGCATTATTTCACAATTTGACAAGTGCAAAAGTATGGGCACCTCAACAGAAAAGTGACATTAATATTTAGCAGATCCACCTTTTGCACCTCTAGTCGCTTCCTGTAGCTGTTAATGAGTTCCTGGATCCTGGATGAAGGTATTTTTGACCATTCCTCTTTACAAAACAATTCCAGTTCAGTTAAGTTTGATGGTCGCCGAGCATGGACAGCCCGCTTCAAAACATCTCCTTGTGCAGTGTGCGCTGTATTGTTGACCGATGCACAGTGACACCATCTGAAGCAAGATGATGCTACAGGTCTTTGGAGGTGGTGTGTGGATTGTTCTTGACTGTTCTCACCATTCTTCTTCTCTGCCTTTTCTGATATTTTTGTTGGACTGCCACTTCTGGCCTTTACAAGAACTGTCCCTGTGGTCTTCCATTTCCTTACTATGTTCCTCACAGTGGAAACTGACAGGTTAAACTTTAGAGACAACTTTTTGTATCCTTCCCCTGAACAACTATGTTGAACAATCTTTTTTTTCAGATCATTTGAGAGCTGTCTTGAGGAGCCCATGATGCCACTCCTCAGAGAAGATACAACTAGGAGAACAACTTGCAAGTGGACACCTGAAATAGCTTTTCTCATGATTGGATACACCAGGCTATGAAGTACAAAGCTCAATGAGGTTACCAAACCAATTTAGTGCTTCAGTAAGTCAGTAAAAAGTAGTTAGGAGTATTCATTTCATGAAAATCAGAAGGGTGCCCATACTTTTGCACCTGTCCAATTTTGAAATAATGCATATTTCACATTTTTGGGTAGTGCAATAAGCCTCATTTCAATCCTGAAATATTACTGTGTCAATCAGTTATTACATATATCACACTGAAATAGCTGTTGCAAAAACCCAATTTTAAACCAAAAAAATGAGTAAGATTAAGAGGGGTGCCCAAACTTTTTCATATGACTGTATATACAATATATATATAACCATAATGGAGTAGTAAAAGCTCCAACATGACACAGCCGCGATATCCAATTGGGCCACCATTGAGCAAGCGCAAAAAGACCCGGAAGACGCCGGACCTGCACTAGAACTTGCTGGTAACGATGCATGATGAGATGGGTCAGAGCCTAATGATAATTTTAAACATATGAACTGATTATTATCACATGAGGTGATTATGGCACAGTATGACTCTACATTGGAGGAGTACAGGAATACCGAAATATAATGATTATAGATTTGAAGCACAAGAGATAGAGAACACATGAAATGATCTATATGAATTTGTATGTAATGTATCACTATAAAAACTCACAAAGTATTGTAATTGAAAAATTGATCATGTAAATGAGAATGCACTTTATATACTCTGTTTCACTGACACTTTGGCACTGCTCGAGAAAGGTTCTGATGTAACCGAAACGTTGCGGTCAATGGGTCAATAAAGAGAAGTATTTTTCCTAAACATCTTGGTGCTGCCTGCTGTTTTGAACCATATGTATTGGAGGATTAAGGGAGAAGCCACTGGCTAGAGTTGCACCAGAAGTTATTGAATGTTATTGTGCCGCTCTGTATTTGTATACTGAATATTTCCTGACTAGAGCTTAGCACAGTTCTTGGTTATTTATTATTTAAATTGTTTGCAAAAATGGAGCCCGGGACAGTTAACTTTACTGTGGAAGAGGAGGAGAGGATACTACGAGGTATAGAAGGGGAAGCAACGTTTCTAAGCACTCCATCTACCTCAGAGATTAAACGCAAGTATGAGAGTGATGTGAAGAAACAGTTAACACAGCAACTGCATTTAACCACCTTGGGTCAATATTACAAAGAGAGAAGAATACCAAGGGGACTCAGGTCAAAAATAAGACCCAATGTCTTTCTGAATGATGGCCAGTTCTGTGACAAGTTTGTAAATATTAAGTACCTGCAAAAGGACATTAGTGAGTTGCAAATTGAGATAAGAGAAGGTGAACAAAAAATTAAGGCAGCAGTTACACAAGAGGAGTGGAATAAATTCCAAGAGTTGCTGAAAGGCAGAGTGGATAAAACTAGAGCAGAACTCGAAGAGGTGAAAAGGAAAAAGTGGAATATGATGCCAAAGATCATAAGAATGGACATGTATTTGCCTGGCAAAGGAAAGTCATAAATGCACCATGGAGGAAAAGAGGTGGAGCAATAAGGAAAGGGGTGAACTCTAAAAACCTCATTACTATTGTTCCTAATGACTTTAATTTATCTAGACACAGGAAATCCCCCAAAGGATTACAAGGACAAAGAAGAGGAGGTCGCAGGCAACATTGGGAACAAAAAAGGCAAAGACAAGAACAAGATCAGAACACAGCGAAAAAACAAGAAAAAGGAGATGGTTTAGCGATCAACATCTCAAGCAAGGAGCTCACACCTATTCAGGTATCAGCATTGAATAAGGGATTATAATTTTGTTATACCAAACATGTGGATTAGTTCCAACTAGAGTTGGACTTACAAAGGTTTTTTTAGAAACCTTAGATTCAAAAATTGGTTTAGTGGTGAACAGAGAAATATACAAGGTGTAAGTAGTGAGCATTGGGTGGAATGGGACTTCATAAAAAGAGTTCCTTCACACCTACTGACAGTGTGCCTGTTATTGATGCATTTGTCTCGGCTGTAAAAAATGACATAACAGTGCTGAAGGAAAATGTAGTGGTCAAATATAAAAAAACTAATTTGACTAAAGGTGAATTTGATGCTATAGAACAACTGGTTCATGACGACGAATTGGTGATTAAGCCAGCTGATAAAGGGGGTGCTATCATCGTCATGGACCAGGTAAAATATATTAATGAAATTAAGAGACAAGTCTATGATGAAACGGTATATAGAAAGTTAAATGGTAATCCAAAGTTTGATATACAGAGGAAAATAGTTAGTGTTGAAGGAAGCCCTAGAACAGGGTATAATAGATGAGGATACAAGAGAATATTTGGAAATGAAGAATCCTATCACCCCAGTACTGTATATAGTACCAACGTCCATAGGACACTGTACGCAAGGGGACCTTTCCTTGCCTTCACTGCCTTCAATGCTCTCATGTGACCAAAGGTTCTCATTTCACCCGCCCAAGAACGGATAAACATTATTCCATTAAGGGATACTTTACGTGTGATAAGTCATACATAGTCTACTTAATTAAATGCCCATGCGGTCTCCGATACTACCCAGTGTATCCGAGACCGTATTTCCAAACATAAGTCAACTATGCAATGTCGGCAACTGATGTTACCTATACCACATCATTTCATAGAAAATGGACACAATGTATCCCAACTCCGCTTTCAGATACTAGAGCATATTCCAATGGGCAGGCGGGGACAAGATAGGATTAAAAGGCTTAAGATTAGGGAGGCTTATTGGATACGCACACTTCAGACTTTGAAACCTAATGGTCTTAATAGAGAATGTGATATCACGATTTAATTTCATAGAGGAGACTCTTCTGACCCTTTTGTGATTTTATTGTATCATAGTCTGTTAAATCTGGGTTGATTAGGGCATTATGGTGTTTTACACTAGTATGCCATTGATCTTGATATGTCTTTTCAGTAGCTCAACCTATAGTGAGTTCCTGTTAGTTCTTTAACCCCCCTTTTCTTAACAAGTATATAAGCATCATTCATGTCTATGTTTGTAAAGATGTGGGCACTAATTACTCTCCTTTCTTTTTTCTTCTAGAACGCTAGATACTGATCATGGTACATCCTGTTGCTTTCTTCTCAAGTTGCCTGTCATCCAGAGCCCATTATTCATATAGTTCCTGTGTTTGATCGCTTTTCCTTACTGTGCATGCGCGGAGCGCAATTCTGTGAGTTAGCGCACCGCACATGCGCAGGCTTGCATTCCACGGCCACTTCCGTGCGTTCCAAAAACCGGAAGCCGGAAGTGGCTGCTGTGATCAGCTACACGCTATTTATATCGACGTTTACGCCATTACACTGCACAATACACGGCCCAGGGCAGGAGCACATTGCATCTAACAGGTCTGTACCGTTTATTCAGAGGGACAGAGAGTGATTTATATGTATGCAAGCACATACATGACTGGTGTCTCTGGCGTAATCTAATAGATAGCCATCTTACAGGTCACCAGGTGTTACAGAGTTTCACTTTGGTCTGGGATAGACTTCTATGAGATAAAGGTAAAGATGTTTCAAACATTTTCTTATTGCACGTGTGCTGCCTACCTAATAATTCACCTTTCTCATCCTACATAAGGCCTTTTCCAAAGGACAGCACTAGTAAGGTCTGAATAACTTCTGACCGGACTCTCCCTATAGACAGCGATTGACCGTAGGCGATTAGTTCTTATTATCACTGGCTAAGATAGTCTGGGTATTTCATGATACTTTTATTCCCCATAGGTATCAAACATAGTCTAATGAATGATCCCTTGGGAATTGACCCTTCTGACTTAGTGCATTATAGACATAATTCATAACCCCAGGTAGTGGTAATATTTATAACTTTAAAACTTTGATCTTCATGACCCACATTTACAACATACACTGGATGACGCTTTGCTATTTCTTTAACAGTAATAAATTATATCTTCTTTGATAAATTATCATCTCTTGAGTCATCTGTACAGCGTCATTGAATCCGTTTTTGTTTAGCATGAGGTAATAGTTTTCTTTTCATAACAGTTTTTTTGATCAACTTATGACTATATTATGCTGACAATATGTTGTCTCCCTACATTGTATTGAGGAGAGGATTTATTATTGTTAATACTGTATTTTTGATAGTATGAATTTATTTCGGTATACCATGTACACTGACTGTCATGTTTGTATATGACTGTTATAGATCCATCCCCTGATGAAAAACGTTTGTTTGAAACAATCGTCGGCATTGATGAAATGATTGAAATAAAGGATCACTGCATTTGATTATGTCTACGCCTTTTTGTGTGTGCCAGGGTTGGCTCCTCTATTTTGACTTTTATATTACCATAGAGCACCACGTTAAAACAGTGAGCATACTCCTCTTTCTATAAATATTGACATAAGACACTGGAAGACCACCCAGGAAGACCAATAGTCTTGAGGGTCGATTCAGTGCTTAGTAGGATTGGTATTGTGCTTGATAAAATATTGGGTTCCTTGGTATATAATGCAAAGTCATTTATCAGGGACACGGGTGAATTTCTTACAACATTAAAAACAATGAGTGTACCTGAGAATACCATGCTGGCATCTTTTTTTTTTTTTTTTCAAATTCTTTATTTTGTATTATAAAATCATAGAAGAAAAACATGTGTCCAGTGGCACGTATCAAAACCATTAGTGAAGTAATTATAGTCACTGGAATACAAAGACAAATTACAGAGAAGTTAGAAATTAACAATTTCCCCAAACCTAACCGGGGAATAACAAAAACAATCATAACATTATAGAAAGCATCAGGGATGTTATCCACATCTCAAAAAATGAAACAATTTTTGCAGGTCACCGATTTTAGGTATGCTAAAGAGAGATCAGCAGCGCTCAATTTAGTCTACATGTCGCTTCACTGGGCAATTTTACCTCTAAACGTCCTATGAATTTGCAGTATAAGTGGAAAATAATCAAAGAAGACTACTTCTCCTGTGGCTATAGACTTCTTCTCCCATCATCACTTTGCTTCTCCAATTCCCTATATCTAAGGTATAATGTCGTTTAAATATTTTATCTATGGAGTCCAGGTCTTCCTGAACTTATCATGGGTCAGAGAGTCCCAGCTCGTAAGTTCCTCTAGTCTAAACAGATCTCTCATTTTACCCTTCCATTCTTCCAACTATGGTGGATTTTGCTGCTTCCACTTAAGGGCTATCAGTTGTTTTGCCGCCCCCAACATCAGAGGGGCATGCTGGCATCTTTTGACATGGTGTCAATGTACACATCAATAGATCACAGTTGGGGTATGAGAGCTATCACATAGAAACTAGACAACACAAGCTATTCAAACCCCGTGTAAAGAGTTAATTATGGAGTTGTTGAATATAGCATTAACATGTAATTATTTTTTATTTGGTGATGACTATTACATGCAGCTATGCGGGACCGCCATGTGCACACACATGGCGCCCACGTATGCTAATCTAGTTATGACTGTCATGGAGGAGGACCTCATCTATGCATCCCACCACCATGAAAAGGCGCTGGTGTGGTGGAGGTACATAAATTATGTCTTCCTCCTATGGACTGGTTCAGAAGATGAATTGATGGAGTATCACAGGTTCATTAATGAGCTTGATTAAACTATTAAATTTACTTTGGTGAGCTCGAGAACCTATTTACAGTTGGATGTACTAGTGTCATTGGAGGGACAAGCATTAAATGCAACTCTCTTTGTGAAACCTACAGACAGAAATAACTTTTTAAGATTTGAAAGTCACCATCCAAAAAACGTAAAGAAGCAGTTCCATATAGTCAATTGTTGAGGGTAGCAGAATAGAGAGTTGTTAAACTAATAAAACACTTGCATTAGAAAATATGTGTAAAAAATTTAGGGAAAGGGGTTACCCTAGGAAACTCCTTGAAAGACATAAGCAAAGGGTACTCACACAAGAGGAGAAAATAAACCCCATAGAGAAAAAATAAATAAAAAGGGTCTCATTTATCATCACATAAGGGGAAGAAAGTGAATTAATAGCTGGAGTAGTTAGGAAACATTGGCCCATGCTTAGTAAATGCCTACGACATGTAGAGCAGTTTTCGTCACCACCCTACAGTATTTCACATACAGAAGAGTTGAAAATCTAAAAAGTTGTCTAGTACATTCGAATGTGGGTAGCTTGAAAATCTCCATACAGACTAGCCTAACAGGAACAAAGAGAAAAGGTTGCTTTCCATGTCTTTAGCCTGTAAATTGCAGCTATATGAGTAAAGGGGATAAAGTATTACACCCAGTAACTAATAAAGAATATAAAATTAAGCACTACCTCACCTGCGACTCAGAGTTTGTAATTTACTTATTAGAATGCCCATTTAGGCTATGGTATATTGGTGAAACTACACTAGACCTAAAAACCCACCTCAAACAACATAGGTTCACTATACGGAAGAAAAACATGGAATTGACTGTACCGAAACATTTTAGTGAGATGAAACACACAGAAATACAACTTTGATTCTGAATAATAGACCATATACCACAATTGAAAAGAAGGGGAGACAGGGAAAGGAGGTTAAAAATGAAAGAACTTGAGTGGATTCACAGACTAGGAACACTCAAACCAGGTGGGTTGAATGGGGATTTTAAGTCTAGCCCAGTTCTATAATAAGGGGAATAACCAAAATAACTAATCTGACACAGTAATAGTTAAAAGGATAATAGCAACTAAGTAGCAGATTCAATTATTTTGTTAAGTATTCCATGTTGTTTTCTGTTTTTTACAGACACAAACAAGAAAAGAAATATTAAAGAAGGACTCATCCATCCATCTATATAAAAATAGTAATTGTAATTTGTTTATTATTATTATAAAGTTCTGTGATCTAGTGATAATAAAAAATTGTGCAAAACTCAAAGTATTTTTTAAGTAGTTTACACGGTTAAAAGCAATTCCCTTTGTGATGGTGGGAATAAATGCACCTAATGGCGTTTAAACTGAACCATCCTGATGATTGGCTTGTGAGGTTTAGCAGGTAAATGGTTAATAAGAGCGTGTGAGACCGTGATAACTGCAAACACTGGATTAAGATCCTTTGCCCCATAAATGAGAGAGGCTTAAATACCAGGGGCCTAAGGGGTGTTATATTTACTTGATAGGTTAGAGAAGTTATAAAAGCCACAAAAGGAGCTTGTTTCCCACCTACTCACGTTTAAATTAATATACAGCCCTAATTATAATGAAATAATATAAGTATAAGCCTGTAATAAGTGAAAGGAAAAAGCTGCCAATAAGAAAGATGGAGGGGAATGTAAACCGCTATGCAGGGAATGGGATGGCCGTCATGGAGAGGTAAAAGCTCCAACTGCGCATGCGTGGTCACATGACCCAGCTGCGATACCCGATTGGGCCACCATTGAGCAAGCGCAAAAAGACCCGGAAGACGCCGGGCCTGCTCTAGAACTTGCTGGGAACGATACATGATTAGATGGGTGAGAGCCAGCCTAATGATAATTTTAAACATATGCACTGATTATTATCACATGAGGTAATTATGGCACAGTATGACTGTACTTTAGAGGAGTACAGGAATACCGAAATATAACGATTATAGGTTTGAAGCACAAGAGATAGAGAACACATGAAATGATCTATATGAATTTGTATGCAATATATCACTGTAAAAACTCACAAAGTAATGTAATTGAAAAATTGATCATGTAAATGAGAATGCACTTTATATACTCTGTTTCACTGACACTTTGGCACTGCTTGAGAAAGGTTCTGATGTAACCGAAACGTTGCGGTCTTTGGGCCAATAAAGAAGAGTATTTCTTCTAAACAACTTGGTGCTTTTATGTTTTTGATTTTTTTTTTTCATATTATTTAACACCTTTTTTTACTTTTTCTGTATTTTACATGGCCGCTTAGGGCACCTCAACACTGCATGCTGTCATGGCAACACATAAAGGTCCCGTGATCACATAATGGGGTTGCCAATGCCGGTGTAGAACAGCATGATCCCCACCACAGTGCTTTACAACACGCTGTTAGTGATTGACAGCGCAATGTAAAGAGTTAACTGTGCCGCTCTGATTGCTCATCCAATTGATCCTGTTAGCTACACATGTCAGCTTATAAGATCAGCTGACATGTGCTGGAAATGATGTGATCTCAGTGCGTGAGCTCACATCAAAGGTTGGGACCCGGCCAAGGGTGTATATACATGCCCTTGGTCGTGAAGGAGTTAATGAAACCCCCATAGTCCTTAGACCACAGTGTAGTCACTGATTAACAAAGTAAATAAGCACTCACCTCTCCTGGGTACCTGCTGTTCTGATATTCATGTTAGCGTCCAGCACTCTGTACAGCTCAGCACTGTTGAGCGTGCACTAGTGATGTCACTGCACTCAGATGTCAGAACGCAGACACAGCAGGAGAATGATGAAGGAGGGAGAGGACAGTGGATAGCTCCCTCTCTCATCATTGCTTTATGCAATGACGAGTGGGGAGGCCCAGTACCAGGGCTGGCATTGGGCCCCCCTCACTCATGGGCCCTATAATGACTGTGTGGTCTGCTGCCATTCGGCTCAGTGAGTTGGATGTGCATCCTCGGAGATGTACATGTAGCTGAAGCAGGTGTTAGGGTCGGTGGGCCCCAGTATCCCCGGCATCGATGACAATCGAGGCCCCAATCGTCACAACCCTGGCCAGGAACCTGTCAGATGCCTCCAGTTGCAGATCACATTAGCATCATGTGGTTGACAGATAGATATATAGGCAGATAAAAGAAACAAAAAAATAAAACAGCACAACCATCACACATCGGGTACAAAGCCCCCCTACCACGATCTTGGTATCTTAGATGATTGAAAAAATGGAGGCAGCACTTCCTTTAGTTCCAGTTATGTGGGTTTTATTCCCAGGGACAGCAACGTTTCGACCCTTAGGTCTTTTTCAAGCAGCTTGAAAAAGACCTAAGGGTCGAAACGTCGCGGTCCCTGGGAATAAAACCCACATAACTGGAACTACAGGAAGTGCTGCGTTCATTTTTTCAATCATATATAGACAGATACAGTTGTGGCCAAAAGTATTGACACCCCTGCAATTCTGTCAGATAATACTTAGTTTCTTCATGAAAATGATTGCAATCACAAATTATTTGGTATTATTATCTTCATTTA
Source organism: Allobates femoralis (assembly GCA_033576535.1). NCBI lineage: Eukaryota > Metazoa > Chordata > Amphibia > Anura > Aromobatidae > Allobates > Allobates femoralis. The sequence continues at coordinate 247,968,772 of JARQOC010000002.1, read as the reverse complement.
ATTTGTCTTCAATGAAAAAACACAAAAGAGAATGAAGCTAAAAGCAAAACATTGATCATTTCACACAAAACTCCAAAAATGGGCCAGACAAAAGTATTGGCACCCTCAGCCTAATACTTGGCTGCACAACCTTTAGCCAAAATAACTGTGATCAACCACTTCCGGTAACCATCAATGAGTTTCTCACAATGCTCTGCTGGAATTTTAGACCATTCTTCTTTGGCAAACTGATCCACGTCCCTGATATTTGAAGGGTGCCTTCTCCAAACTGCCATTTTTAGAACTCTCCACAGATCTATGGGATTCAGGTCTGGACTCATTGCTGGTCACCTTAGTAGTCTCCAGTCCTTTCTCTCAAACCATTTTCTAGTGCTTTTTGAAGTGTGTTTTAGGTCATTGTCCTGCTGGAAGACCCATGACCTCTGAGGCAGACCCAGCTTTCTCACACTGGGCCCTACATTATGCTGCAAAATTTGTTGGTAGTCTTCAGACTTCATAATGCCATGCACATGGTCAAGCAGTCCAGTGCCAGAGGCAGCAAAGCAACTCCAAAACATCAGGGAACCTCTGCCATGTTTGACTGTAGGGACTGTGTTCTTTTCTTTGAATGCCTCTTTTTTTCTCCTGTAAACTCTATGTTGATGCCTTTGCCCATAAAGCTCTACTTTTGTCTCATCTGACCAGAGAACATTCTTCCAAAATGTTTTAGGCTTTCTCAGGTAACTTGTGGCAAACTCCAGCCTGGCTTTTTTATGTCTCGGAGTAAGAAGTGGGGTCTTCCTGGGTATCCTACCATACAGTCCCTTTTCATTCAGACGCTGATGGATAGTACGGGTTGACACTGTTGTACCCTCTGACTGCAGGGCAGCTTGAACTTGTTTGGATGTTAGTCGAGGTTCTTTATCCACCATCCGCACAATCTTGCGTTGAAATCTCTCGTCAATTTTTCTTTTCCGTCCACATCTATGGAGGTTAGCCACAGTGCCATGGGCTTTAAACTTCTTGATGACACTGCGCACGGTAGACACAGGAACATTCAGGTCTTTGGAGATGGACTTGTAGCTTTGAGATTGCTCATGCTTCCTCACAATTTGGTTTCTCAAGTCCTCAGACAGTTCTTTGGTCTTCTTTCTTTTCTCCATGCTCAATGTGGTACACACAAGGACACAGGACAGAGGTTGAGTCAACTTTAATCCATGTCAACTGGCTGCAAGTGTGATTTAGTTATTGCCAAGACCTGTTAGGTGCCACAGGTAAGTTACAGGTGCTGTTAATTACACAAATTAGAGAAGCATTACATGATTTTTCTAACAGTGCCAATACTTTTGTCCACCCCCTTTTTTATGTTTGGTGTGGAATTATATCCAATTTGGCTTTAGGACAATTCTTTTTGTGTTTTTTCATTGAAGACAAATTAAATGAAGATAATAATACCAAAGAATTTGTGATTGCAATAATTTTCAGGAAGAAACTGAGTATTATCTGACAGAATTCCAAGATCTTCTGTGGTGAGTGCCGCTGACTAATCTCTTGAATGCATGTGATTATTGTAGAATCAATGTGCAACACCTGTAAATGGCACCGAAAAGGTCAGAAATATAGTGGCTACACATAGTTACACCATATAGTGCCCAGTAACCTCTAACATTGGACATATATATACATACGTACAAGTGCATCTCAATGAATTAGAATATCATCAAAAAGTTAATTTATTTCAGTAATTTAAGCCCATCTTCTCCCGGTGATCTGAGGTCTTGTGACGTCCGGAGGTCTTCGGTACCGGTCCCGGTACGTAAGGTACAGGCCCCACAGAAGGTGAGTATGAATGTTTATTGTTTTGAACCCCTTAGATTAACTTTTAGGGTACTTTTGTAGTGTATCTGTATAGATACACTGCAAAAGTACAGGGACTCGCTACCCCCGAGTAATTCCTAAGGAAACTCAGCGAGTAGCGAGTCCCCCGAGTCTGCTACTATTCGGGCGAGTCCCGAATAGTAGCGAGTAGATTCGCCCATCCCTACTTACAGTCAATGAAAACCCAAAATTTATTGTCTCAGAAAATTAGAATAATTATCTCAAAACACATGCAAAGGCTTAATAAGCATTTAAAATTGTCTCTTAGGAGCCTTTCACACTAGCGTTTCTGTCCAGATCTGCCGGAAAACCACATCTGACACATTTGCTGCCTAACGGCCGCATTTGCGGTATTCTTGCGGCAAGCCCACGCATTGTTTATGGGGCTTGCGGCAAGTGCGGTATTGCCATGATCAGGCACTTGTGGCAGTTGCGGCCGTGACAAAAAAAACCTCAGCTGACCGCATCTTTTTTCACGGCCGCAACTGCTAAGGAGATTTTGTTCTGTATTGACGTATGGGAAAAGAGAGGTATGTGTGCTGGTCAGAGTATCAATGGGAGTATTGTCAGTGACAAGCAATGGATTAAGTGTAAAAATTGACGACAGACTTTAGAAAAATGGATTTGTGATTAGAAAAATGGATTTGTATTTAAAAGGAACCTGTCATCTAGTTTATGGCCCCAAACCTATCATTACCTCTCCTTGTCCCTCCCTAATACATCCCTAACCATCCCTGTGTGGCGCCCCTGCGGTCCGGCTGCCACTAATGGTATTGCATGCATTTCACGTGTATGGTATCATGCACAGTGGTAATAGGGGAAAGCTTTGCTGAGACCTCCACTTGCACCCAACACAATCCAAACTCCAGACCAGGGAGGAGCTGGGCAGAAGAAACCCACATTCAGTGCAGTCCCCATCAAATGAATGGAAGAAGGAGTTAATTTAGGGGTGGATGGAAAGATGGAGTGAGCTCTAGTGAGATCCAGCCAGAAAGCTGGGGAAGCTAGTACTACACGTGGAATTAGATGCTAGTCCCAGGCCCGAGGACATGATGCTGCTGCAGGCTGTTCAAATCAGGTTGAGGAACTAGCAACAGTAGGTTTACTAGCCCCAATTTGGTTTGGATACTTCAGGACCAACTGTGAAAATGGAGGTCACTGTGCCTCAGGTGCAATGGCTAACTTACTGGACCCTCCCAAGGCTCACATAGGGTTAGAAGACATGCAAGACGGTCGCTCGCCGAACCTGCAGCTGCCTGCTTGCTGGGACTGGCAACCACAGGACACTTGGGAAAGGACAGAAGTAACAAGTGTCAGAGAGGAGAAAGCAGCAAGGAAGGCCAAATGCACTGTGTTTCAGCAAAATTGACTCTGAATACTTCTGAGCTGGCCAGGCTGTAATCTTGTTGATTGATGTACCCCATCTGGGCTGTAACTGCACTGAACCTTAAGTAAATGGTAAGAAACTCAAGAACTTTGTGTCGTCTGGTTCTTCCTGTGCCTTCCTGCTCCCACCTGCAGAGCTGTCACCCTGCACTCCAACCCTTACCATCTCCTCTCCTCAACACCTACTACTACTGCCAGGGTACCGCTCCTGCTGAGGGGAGTGCTTTATTTAGCTGCACCACCACATATTCCCTGGGACTACTACCTGCAGTGCTGGGCATCCCTGACCAGAAACCTTAGCTGGCTTCATGACAAACCATAAACTTTAATCCCCTGTAAATAATCCCTTAACAATGTCTGGTCGAGGCCACGGCTTCTCGGGTCCCAACCGTGATCAGAGACTGTTGCCTCAGATAGTCTGAGTACCCCGACCCTATGACCTCTGCACCTGTCTGAGCTAAATGTGTACTGTAATTGCTGTGAAAAATTATTTAATCACCTACTGTACATTCTCCTATGGTAACTATCATGGTGTCGTCCAGACTGTAGACACTGTGGGCGTTTTCTCATCCTCCATTCCCTCCCCTTGCTCCTTGTGGGTGTAATATCCTGCTTACCATGCGCGCTACCCGCATTCCAAATCTGTGCTAAACTTCCATGTATGACACGACGGCAGTGTCATTTCTGGTCATGTCAATCCTTGTTATTTATGTGTTGTACTGATTGGCTTCATAATACGCACTGTGCATGCTCTGAAGTCCTAAATCTAGAGGCTTGCAGGTTGAGGGCTTCAGAGCATGCACAGTGCCCACTTTGAAATTGCTCAGTACACCACATAGATAACAAGAAAGAGCATGACCGTAAATGACGCGACCATTGTGACATACCTGGAAGTTCAGCACAGATTTGGAATGCGGGAAGTACACATGGGTAACAGGATATCACAACCACTGGGGCGTGACACAAGGAGCGAGGGGACGAAGCTGGAGGACGAGAAAACTCCCACAGTGTCTACAGTCTGAATGACGCCATGTTAATTACCATAGGATAATGTAAGTGATAAAATGTTGGAAAATGTTTAGTGCAGCAACTCCAATCCTGTATGTGTAAGTGTTGTATGGCTAGATTTATGCATTGTCAGTAAAGTTAGTTTGTCAGTAAAGTTTTTTTTAAAAAAAAGAGGAATACTCCCAGAGGCTAACACACAGAAAATACCATGTGACTGTAACCAGTTTCCTGTGTCTGTGCATGTGAAGAGAAGCACAGCAGCTTGCTGATGCTGCAAAGGAACATTTAAGATGCATATTCCTTTTTCCACGAAGCTCTTCATATCTGTACCTGTTTGTTGCTAATTAAAGCAAAGTTCTGTTGTCAACTTGCTTTCAGTGTATCCTGAATGATCCGCTGTCAACAGGTTATGGGCCCAGCGTGACACAGAACTCCAGCGTGATACAGAACCCTAGGAGTGATACAGAGGACAGAGTCACACAGAAGATTAATACAGCAACAGAAGAAAAAGCAGCAGAGAAACAGAGAATATGTCCACAAGCAGGGATCATTACAAGTTCTCAGTGCAATGTCTCACCAATCAGAATTATCAGTCCTGGAAATTCAAGGTGAAGATGCTGCTCATAAGAGAAGGTATGTGGAAATATACACAAGAACAAGTGCCTCATATATTACAAGATGACTGGGTAGAAAAGGATCAGAAAGCACAAAGCACTATCTCCCTCAGTGTAGATGATGATGAGATTCTGCATATATGCAAGTGTGCAACTGCAAAGGAGATGTGGGATGAGTTACAGAAAGTCCATGAAAGATCAAATCTTAGCCATAAGTTTTATCTCATGAGAAAGCTGTACCAGTCTAAGCTGAATATGCAGGACTATATAAGAAACACCCTAGAGATTGTGGAGCGTCTGAGGCAGGGTCGACCTGGGGTGGCTAGGGCCCACCAGTGGAATTGACTCTAGGGGCCCACATTATAGTGACCATAAACATTTTCATTACTTATTTCTCTGCCTCTGTTTATTAAAATATGTGAGAAGTGTATTATGCCCTACACTTTAAGTGTGTCTTGTTAATCTACTTATTTATTGTAGTTGATTATGGAATCTGTTATTTACAATCAGCAAATTCTCACACATTTCTTCTCCTAGGTAACCACCCAGTCCCTCAGATTAAACAACATTCAAAGTCAAGCAAGATGTCATCCAGCATCTTCAAATGGAAAAGTGCACTATAATTAATACACCGATGTCACCATCTATCCATGACCCATATAGTGTCTGTCACCATCTATCCATGACCCATATAGTGTCTGTCATCATCTATCCATGACCCACATAGTGTCTGTCACCATCTATCCATGACCCATATAGTGTCTGTCACCATCTATCCATGACCCATATAAAGTCTGTCACCATCTATCCATGACCCATATAGTGTCTGTCACCATCTATCCATGACCAATATAGTGTCTGTTAGCATCTATCCATGACCCATATAAAATCTGTCACCATCTATCCATGACCCATATAGTGTCTGTCACAGCTGACTTGGGAATTCCCCTGTAAGAGTTAATATGTGGTGATGTAAACCACAATCGCTCCAATACACTTTTCCAATTGGAGACTCTGATGAACATTTGCTTCACTTAAGTCTGATAAATGTAATTTTTTCTGTCTTTGTTATCATACTGTTATCCATGATGGCAATACAATGTACGGTATGTTGGCAATATTTAGGATCTGTAGGATATTCTTCTTTCCTCCAGCTCCCAGCTTTCCCATCTCCTGCTTGGATATCCCTCTTTCCCTCACCACCCAACACTCTCCATCCCCCTGCACACTCCATCCCCCTACACTCTCAATTCTCCCTGCATCCTCTATCACCCCCCTGCACCCTCAATCCACCAGCTCTCTCCATATCCCTGCAGTCTCAAACCTCCATTCCCCTGCACTCTCCTTCCTTAATCCTTCTGCACTCTCCATCCTCCGTCCTTCGGCACTCTCCATCCCCCATACTCCTGCACTCTCCATCCCCCATACTCCTGCACTCTCCATCCCCTTGCAGTCTCTATCCTTCATCCCCATACAGTCTCCATCCTCCATCCCCCTGCAGTCTCCATTCTCCATCCCCCTGCAGTCTCCATCTTCCTTACATCCTCCATCCCCCTGCACTCTCCATCATCCTGAACTCTCCATCCTTTTGCATTCTCTATCTTCATGCACTCTCCATCTTCCCTATGCCCTCCAGCCCCCTGCAGTCTCCATCTTCTATCCTCCTGTAGTCTCCATCCTTCATTTCCCTGTTCTCTCCATCCTCCTCCACTCTACTTCCTCAATCCTTCTGTAGTCTCCATCCTCCTGCACTCTCCATCCTCCTCCACTCCCCTTCCTCCATCCTCCTACACTCTCCATCCTCCTGCACTTCCCATCCTCCTGCACTCTCTATCCTCCTGCACTCTCCATCCTCATACACTCTTCATCCTCCTGCACCCTCCATCCTCCTGCACTCTACATCCTTCTGCACTCCCCATAATCCTGCACTCTCCATCCTCCTGCACTCTCCATCCTCCATCTTTCTTCACTCTTCATCCTCCTTCACTTTCCATCTACCTGCACTCTCCATCTTCCCTACATCCTCCATCCACCTGCAGTCTCCATCCTCCATTCCCCTGCGCTCTCTATCCTTCTCCACTCTCCTTCCTCCATCCTTCTGCACTCTCCATCTTCCATATTCCTGCACTCTCCATCATCCTGCACTCTCCATTCTCCTGCACTCCCCATCCTCCATCCTCATGTACTTTCCATCCTTCTGCACTCTCCATCTTCCATCCTCCTGCACTCTCCATCCTCCTGCACTCCCCATCCTCCATCCTCCTGCACTCTCCATCCTCCATTCTCCTGAACTCTCCATCCTCTATCCCCTGCAGTTTCCATCCTCCAACCCCCCTGCATCCTTCATCCCTGTGCACAGACTGCTGCCCTCTGCACCCCTCTCTCACAAACCTCTTGTACCCTTGTTCATTTGGTCTCCAGCTTCTTGAATTATTTTGCTCCTTCATGCTGTGCAAAACTCCATGGCTCCACCCACCCGAATCACATGCCTGTGACATCATCGCTGGTTCTGCTGCTCCATGGTATTGTCTCTTCTGCTTGGCAGGCTAAAACAGCCCTGAATAGCACTGCCAGGCATCAGAGGCTGTGCCCATCACCCCAGCGCCCCGGGAAGCAAGGTCCCTGATGCAGCCGCCATCCACAGCGACCACGTTATAACACTACACTGAGGTGAATCACCTGCAGTCTGCTGCCGCATCTGAGCTGCGGCCCGCTGGTGATTTAACAATACAGTGAGGAGAGTGGAGGGTCCATTCTCATCCTGCATCTGCCTGAGGCAAGTGAGAGTGCAAGGCGTGGGGTCTACGGGGTCTTTAACCGGTGCCCTGGCAGGCCAGACTGACACTGATTGTAGTACTGTTAGCTTTGCTGAAGACTTGTGCCTGATTACAGCTAACAATTCTTTAGCTTTCATCTCACAAGCATCCAATATGAAGGGGCAGGGTAATACAGCTGAGCTAACAACACCTCCTGTATGCCATATAAATGTCTGAGGGTGCAATTTAGCCTCCCCAAGAATGGAGGGAGGAGAGTGGAGAATAACATGGTACCTGAAAGTTTTAAGAACTGTACTATTAAGATTGACAGCAATTTTTTGTGCTGGGCATGTTGTAGTTTAGAATTACCAACTTCGATTTAATAAAAATTCTCTTTATTACAAAAGAATTAAAAAGGTCTGAGACCTAAACATGTGACAGTGAAGCAAACGCACAAAACGCAGGAACACGAATTTAGAACACTGCAATAAAATCCTAGCAAGACCCCATATCTTGCACCTGCCTATCAGTGGAGATTTTACGCACCTTAGTTTGTGGTGCCCCCACTCACCAGTGGCTCTCCCTAGACTTGCCCTATCTGGCAAAATGGGGTGATGGAGAAGAGTGTCTTGAATTAGACTTAATTTGATAGTCCACAGTTGTACTGTATTGTCCTCATGGGAATCTTTGCTGGTCCATATCTGGTTCCCTATATTAAATCAATGAGTTTCTCCAATGGCTTAACATGTTTCACCCATGGTATCCATCCACAGACAGCCCACAGTGTTTTCTTGGACTGGTCTCCCTGAGATCAGAGATGTTCCCTATAAATTCAGGCCCAGCAGAGGAGTTAGTTAGGCAGTTAAATACGGAGCTGTTCTGAGGAAGACACCTGGTGAACGGAGCCACACTAGGCCCATGTCAGAGGGAAAGCTTAGCCAGTCTGAGGGACCCAAGAGTGAGTGTTGGAGGCAAGGCAGCCAGGGGGATGGAGTCAAACCGGTATATAGAAGAGCTACGTCGACAGCTCAGACACCGGAGTCTGAGACTGCATGGGTCCAGTTAGCCCAGCAGTAAAGACCAGAGACCAGGGAGGCTTCAAGTCTCCTGGTGCAGCACTTGGGGCACAGCTACTTAGCAGAGCCAGGAACCGTAGTGGATACAGTGGTGCCCGCAGCGGAGTTCGCACAGCCTGCCATACAAGTGAGGACTACAGGAGAGGGTCAGGGCCTAGCTACAGACAACCCAGGACCAAAGCACACACGCACAGCGTAAAAGGGAGGCCTCATAACTCATAGGATATGGTGATCCTGAACTGCTCCTAGCCTACCCGCACTTTACCCTGGACGTAACCTTGAACAGCAACATCAGTAAAGGTATAAAACAACAACCCTGTGTGTGTGACTGTTATTGTGGTTTCTGACCCTACTCCCTCCATAAACTATTCTACAACTCCCATCATCCACTACTGCCCCGGGGATCCTGCTCCACCTACAGGGAGCAAAACCATCTTGATGCTTCACCATCACCCCAGAGGTCTGTCCAGCAGTGCTAGTAACCTAACCGGAGCCACAGGTGGTGTCACGGAAAAAAACTACGGTATATTTATTAACTGTTCCACTTTTCAGTGACCACCAGGGCCACAGGACCACCCCAGTAAATCAACGTCCGGGACTGGGTATCCCACGGCACTGGGGCAGGTCACATCGGGGCAGGCTTATGGGGCAAGGCCTTGGGTAGGCTCTTTGGCTCTGCCATGGCTTCTCTGCTGTCTATCATCTTCCTTATTTAAATTCCACACCAATGCCATTCTAGCTGCTCATGGCGCTTGCTCAGATTGATCTCTTGATGGGTTTCAATAAAATGGTGCGCATGTTGAGCTGCTAGCAGTCTTTAGGAAAATAGCACTAGTGATAGCGCATCATGGAGTCGAGATCTTAATTTGCTCATGCGCTGTGGCAGCACCATTTTATTTAAGCACATTGAAAGATCAAATTGCACAAGTGCTGTCAGCAGCTAGAATGGCATTGGTGCAAAATTGAAATTAGGCATTAGAGAGGCCATTGAAGAGCCAACCCTCCGCAGTCCTGCCATATAAGCCCGCCCCAATGTATGGAGAGCAAAACTTATAATAAAAATCTTATAAAAAGCAGGCTATGGATTCAGTGAAAGTACAAGTATGTATTAAATCTGTATACCAGCGCCATTATGGCAATGCCATTAGTTTATTATGTATAACCCTGATGACAAGTTCTATTGATAGTGGTCAAAAGTGGTTGCACAGCCGCCGCAATAAGTGACTGGGTGCTGACAAGTGCCCACTATTAAAGAAAATAAATATGTAGTGCTCCCCACACCCATAATCCCCGCCAACTCTCTACATTGAAGCCGGCGCCAAGAGGTTGGTGATATTATGGCAGTAGGGAGCTCATCATATTTATTTCCTTTGGTAATGGGCACACTGTTAGCCCAGCATTGGCTCTTGCCACCTGTGATCTTGCTCTTGCCTCTTTTGACCCTCTTCTCCACTGACGTGACCTCCCCACAGCCATACACAGAGTATAAGACCCCACACACACACTTTCCTCCAAAATGTTTTTGAAGAAAAAAAATTACTTATTGTCCAAAAAAATACAGTTTGTTTCACCTGGAGTTAAGACATATCTTTAAAAACAAGCTTCTCAGTTTAATGAGAGAAGTTATTATAAGTAGAATCTAAGCAAGGATCAAATCAAAGTGTTGCCTTTAGCATTAACCAAATGGTTTGATACACGACCACCCTAATAGCACAACATTACAAATGTTTCCACTATTTACCTGTTTTCCTCCTGAGCTTGTCCTGAGATCCGCTTCCTTTGGTCAGAAATCCATCCAACGCTGTATATGGACTGAATCTGCAGTTTAGCTAATCCAGCAATGGTGAGTCAATTCTCAAGCACTTTTATGAGAACACCCTATGACCCGAGTTTATTGCTGCTGACGCTCCCTCTGTCCTTTGCCCAGGACATACTCTCATTGGTGTTTACATAATGAAATGCTAATGAAAATTCTGCCCAGCTATATGTGCGCCTCCCTTACCTGATCTAATACGTCACATCTCCACTGCGGAAAGCAACCTGTGCTACACGGTCTGCATTGTATCTCTGTTTACTGCTGTCTGGATATTTTCAACTTTTATGTCAATTTAACTGTTTTCATTATTCCATATAAATTTTCCATTTTTATCACTTCAGTACATTGTTTTCTGTATAAGTGGTAAATGTACAATCCTTGTCATTATTGCTTGTTGAACATTAACTTTAGTTTATGATCTAGTTAATGAAAACACTTTTTTTAACCAGTTGGATATACTTAACCTGTTAGCTATTGCAGCAACAATCTAGAAGTGGTTACATTTGGGATTTATACACATTGACTTTGTCCATTCAGGATGAAGACATAAGATGGTCCATGTGCAAAAATAGTACATGGGCTACGTGTAATATTCTATTGGTGACAGAAGATGCTTGCTGCTTTGGAGGTGGAAGGGGCCTACTTACCTCCCAAACCTCTATGCAGCTGTGCAGGTTGTCCCAATGGTATGCATCCCACTTTGCCAATTAGTAAATACCACTTCCATAATATTTAAGAGTTGGAAAAGAAAGAACGTGGCAATACATACGGTAATCTTTCTTAATTACAGTGCATACTTCATTTATGATATGGGAAGATAAAGAAAGAGGCAGAGGATCTTTTGACGTAATTCTGATTACCCATTGACTCACCTTGTAGACATTCCATAGATATAGACACAGTATTGGATCTCATTAAATATGGCCATGAGAAGTAGGAAAAAGAAGAGATCAATTTACATACAATATCACTATACTTTTTTTAAATACTCAATATGTAGAAATGATTATAATACATTGGATTAGGCAGAACCACTGTAGCTATCTCAACTCAACAAACTTTATTGGGACACCAAAAGCAGATGATGCTTGACCCTATTTACAAGTGATCTGATACATTGCTATTTAGGCTGCGTTCACACATTGCGTATCTTGTTGCGCTTTCAGCCGCGCAAAAAAGCGCAACAAAATACTCATGGGGCTTTCACATACTGCGCTTTATTTACTCCAGAAAGCGCAGTGATGTCACGGAGGAAGAATCCTGCTTCCTCCTCCCCTCTGTGACAGCCCCATTAGATTTCGCAGTGTATTAATATACACTGCGAAAATCTAAATGAAACAAAAGCAAGAGTATGAAAAATAAAAAAAAGAATGAATACTTCACCTGTCCGACGCCTTTTTCCGGTGTTCGGTGTCCGGTAATGAGGCCAGTCGAGGTGTCTTCTGCCAGGACCTGTGGTGACGTCAGAGGGGCGTTCCCGGCGCTGATTGGGCTGCTCGCGGTCATGTGATACGTATCACATGACCGCGAGCAGCCAATCAGCGCCGGGAACGCCCCTCTGACGTCACCACAAGTCCTGGCAGAAGACATCTCACTTGGCACTGGACACCGAACACCGGGAAAAGGCGTCGGACAGGTGAAGTATTCATTCTTTTTTATTTTTCATACACTTGCTTTTGTTTAATTTAGATTTCGCAGTGTATATTAATAGACTGTGAAATCTAATGGGCGGTCACACAATGTCACAGCGGGGAGGGGGAAGCAGGATTCTTCCTCTCCTCTGTGACATCACAGGGAGAAAACGCAGGAGCAGCTGCGTAAAGAATTGACATCTCAATTCTTTACGCAGCTGCGTTTTCTCCCATAAACGCACTGCGTATTTTTGCGCAATGTCTGCACTGCAAAGTGAATTTCACATTCACTTTGCTTAGCAGATAGAAAACAAGCGGTGTCAGAGGTTTGGAGCGCTAAAGAAACCACGGGTTGGTGATTAAATTACCAATAATTTATTGCATGAACAGCAGGGGTCCAGTAAGCCACAACACGTTTCGACGCACAGATGCGTCTTTCTCAAGTGGATCTTGAGAAAGACGTGGTCCACTTGAGAAAGACGCATCTGCGCGTCGAAACGCGTTGTGGCTTACTTGACCCCTGCTGTTCGTGCAATAAATTATTGGTAATTTAATCACCAACCCGTGGTTTCTTTAGCGCTCCAAACCTCTGACACCGCCTGTTTTCTATCTGCTAATCTCTTTCTCCCTTGTTGGGAGTGCGGTGTGTGAGCTGCTCTAAGATCCACAGTACCTGGCAGTACATCATAAAGACCCACCCTTGAATGATCAACTGATACACAGTGTGGAGCTGGGACGGAAGCCAGTGCAGCGAGTCTGCCTCTTCGGGTGGAGGAGTGAAGGAGCCCACCTCCATCTCCAGAGGAACTAAGGAGCCGACCACCAGGCCCGGAGTATCTGAGGAGGAGGGAATATTGGCCCTTGTCACCACAGTGATCCACATTAAGCCATCAGTCTGGTTGTGCGGGGTGTTGCACAACCAGTAAAGGTTAGTGCAAACATAGTAAAACCGTGTATTAAGTTCCTCCAGTTGCAGTGTGGCGCAATATCTGTTTTTTCTTTTAATTACATGCACTTTGCTGGCAGACAAAAGGCACATTGTGTATTTTGAAAAAGCGCGCGTAAAAAAGCGCGGCAAAATACGCAATGTGTGAACGCAGCCTTAAAAAGTATTGAAAATATTTAGAGCATATGACCAGTTCTCAATTGACAAAATAAATTGGTGCAGGTCAGCATTTAAATCAAAAGGAGAAAGAAAATGGACAGGACAAATTAATGGAGCATTTGGGTAAATATGTCCCCCATTGATATGAGGAATATCTCAAATCAACTCTGGTATGTCTTCATCCTGGGCCCCATGGTACTTATGCCCCCCATCCTGGTATATATGCCCCTATCCTGTGCCTCATCCTGATACATATGTTCCCCATCCTGGTAAATATGTCCCCATTCTGGTATATATGTTTCTAATACTGATATATATGTCCCCATCCTGGGCCCACCCTAGTTTATATGTTCCTCATCCTGGTAAATATGTCCCCATCCTGCCAGAAGAAGGTTCCAAGGAACTAAAAGGTTGCCTGTCAGCACACCATATGACCCAATAAAAGTCTGAACTTTGGAACTTTAATGGAGTGCTGCCTTCCATTTTTGTATAATTTTTTCTCTGTAGTGATAGATACATACATATGAAAAGGTTTGGGCACCCCTCTTAATATTACTTTTTTTTTGTTTACAATTTATTTTTTGCAACAGCTATTTCAGTGTGATATATGTAATAACTGATGGACACAGTTTTGAAATAAGGTTTATTGTACTAAGCAAAAATGTGAAATATGCATTATTTCAAAATTTGACAGGTGCCAAAGTATGGGCGTCCTTCTGATTTTCATAATTTGAATATTCCTAACTACTTTTTACTGACTTACTGAAGCACTAAATTGGTTTGGTAACCTCATTGAGCTTTGTACTTCATAGCCTGGTGTATCCAATCATGAGAAAAGCTATTTCAGGTGTCCACTTGCAAGTTGTTCTCCTAGTTGCATCTTCTCTGAGGAGTGGCATCATGGGCTCCTCAAAACAGCTCTCAAATGATCTGAAAAAAAAGATTGTTCAACATAGTTGTTCAGGGGAAGGATACAAAAAGTTGTCTCAGAGATTTAACCTGTCAGTTTCCACTGTGAGGAACATAGTAAGGAAATGGAAGACCACAGGGACAGTTCTTGTAAAGGCCAGAAGTGGCAGGCCAACAAAAATATCAAAAAGGCAGAGAAGAACAATGGTGAGAACAGTCAAGAACAATCCACAGACCACCTCCAAAGACCTGCAGCATCATCTTGCTGCAGATGGTGTCACTGTGCATCGGTCAACAATACAGAGCACACTGCACAAGGAGAAGCTGTATGGGAGAATGATGCGAAAGAAGCCATTTCTGCATGCACGCCACAAACAGAGTCACCTGAGGTATGCAAAAGCACATTTGGACAAGCCAGTTTCATTTTGGAAGAAGGTCTTGTGGACTGATAAAACAAAGATTGAGTTGTTTGGTCATACAACAAGGTGTTATGCATGGCGCCACAAAAACACAGCATTCCAAGAAAAACACTTGCTACCCACTGTCAAATTTGGGGGAGGGTCCATCATGCTTTGGGGCTGTGTGGCCAATGATGGTACGGGGAATCTTGTTAAAGTTTAGGGTCGCATGGATTCCACTCAGTATCAGCAGATTCTTGAGAATAATGTTCAAGAATCAGTGTCAAAGTTGAAGTTACGCCGGGGATGGATCTTTCAGCAAGACAATGATCCAAAACACCGCTCCAAATCTACTCAGGCATTCATGCAGAGGAACAATTACAATGTTCTGGAATGGCCATCCCAGTCCCCAGACCTGAATATCATTGAACATCTGTGGGATGTTTTGAAGCGGGCTGTCCATGCACGGCGACCGTCAAACTTAACTGAACTGGAATTGTTTTGTAAAGAGGAATGGTCAAAAATACCTTCATCCAGGATCCAGGAACTCATTAACAGCTACAGGAAGCGACTAGAGGCTGTTATTTTTGCAAAAGGTGGATCTACTAAATATTAATGTCACTTTTCTGTTGCGGTGCCCATACTTTTGCACCTGTCAATTTTTGAAAAAATGCATATTTCACATTTTCGGTTAGTACAATAAACCTAATTTCAATCCTGAAATATTACTGTGTCCATCAGTTATTACATATATCAAACTGAAATAGCTGTTGCAAAAAAACAATTTTTTAACAAAAAAAAAGAGTAAGATTAAAGGGGTGCCCAAACTTTTTCATATGACTGTATGTGTAACGTTGAAGCCTTGAAACCATTAAGCCCAGTACCTACAGAGACTCTCCTGTATGAACGCTTTACTTATTCTTGAACTTTTAAATTTAAGCATGGACCATATATACCACTGGAATGGTTGTGGTAGAGACTCCTTTGTACATATTCTTCACCAGTCCCGGTGTAAAAAGGACTAATCACCAGAGAGACTTCTTTTTGAACTCTTTTGGACTACTTTTTACATTTTATTGGTTTTTATAACTTTTTTACTTTTAAGATTCCGTACAATTTAATGTGTTTACCTGTCGAAAAGTTGCCACAGTCCCGGAGTACTGTCTTTCACTAAGGGGAATATGGCACCCCTGGGTCAATGTGCCACAGTGTCTTCACTGCCCCCAGGTAGTGGTGTTATCAGAGAGCAACAAAGTGTATTCTCATCAGGCAACACACACACACAACACCAACACCTCCAGGCCAGAAGGAAGTCAAGCCCGGGTTCAGGGTAAGCTCCCATATATATTCTGGTCTAGGCGGGAATAGTGCAGTTCCTGAGAGGACTGTGAAGAGTGCAGTTCCTGGGAGGACTGTGAAGAAAATATGGGTGTAAAGGAGCTGTGCTAAGCTCATCCCAAGGTCCACTGACTAAAACCAGGCCTAAGGCTTGGGTCTGAGGAAAGGAGAGGAAAAAGCTCACCTGGAGGTCGAGCAGCACTGTGCTTTCCCCAAAGAACAACCGCATAGAGTAGACACCGGAGTCTGAGACTGTTCAGGGTCACACACTCCGGCAGTCAATACCGGAAGGTGGGGAATTCCAGATTTCCCAGCCACACAGTGTCAGTAGGCAAATCAGCACATAGAGTTCAGCAACAATGACACCTAGGAGTGGGGTGTAAGTAAAGGACTCGAGCTGCCTGTCGTACGGCACGCGCAGGACAGAGTGAGCAAACAGCTTAGCTTCAAGCAACTGCTGGAGCCACAAGTAGAAAAGCAGGAAGAGGAATTGAGGACAGGGGTTGGAACCTGAAGGAACATCAGAGAGGGCCTTAAAGAAACTTTACATCCCTTGGTGGCTACCCGGCCAGGTACCCAAACTGTGACTGTGTACCTTGCAAACTGTTTGAAAATTCACATGTAAAATACCCAGTGAGCTCAACATGGTCCGAGACTGTTCCTTCCAGCATCACAGCAGAGACTTCACTTGCAGAGTCAGAGACTGCTTTCTCCACACACTGGCTGGAGGAGCTGCAGCAGCAAAGTATGTGAACTGCACCGAACACAATCCCTCACCAGGCCAACCATTGCCACTACACCTGCCCTTGGGACCCTCAGCCCTACCATCCATGTTGCCTCAAGTCACCGTCCCCAGCAGGAATACGGCAGTGGTGGTTCTACTAACCACATACTCTGGGTGGCGTCACGACAAATCCCTTATAAACACCCTTTTTTGGACTGATCCCAGGCCAAGGGACCGGGTCACGACTACCGTGATTCCCAGAGAGACCACGCTGGCCCGGTTCCTGAGTACCCCATAGCCTGGGGAGTGCATCAAATCAATATAATTTTTCAGGGTGTTTCAGGGAGCCCTTAATTGCATTGACTAATAAATCAATATTATATTCACCCTTTGATGTCTCGTGGAATACGGCAGGGCGGTTTTTAACCCTTCCTCCTCCATAATTTAATAATCTGGAATCATGACCTTTGGGTTTTTATTGGCTGTAAGCCAAAATCGTTAATAAACACTTGAAATAGATCAGTCTGTTTGTAATGACTCAGTATAATATATGAGCCTCGCCTGCTGCTAGCAGTCACCTACCCAGAGACTTTACTGGTACTTAAGAGCTGACCCTTGGAGTCAGCTGTCATGGCATTGATACCCCCTCGGTCTTCACCTGATGGCCACCTACCTGCTTAGCCTAGCTCTGCCTTTTGTGACTTTAGCAGAAGACTCGGTGGTCATCCAGACTCGCTCCACCAGGTAGAAATTGGTGTTAGAGACCAGTTGGTCCACTCACAACTTTACAGTTCTTACAAAATAATTCTCCTATTGAATCCCCTAGACTCCCCTTTAATTGCACCCATAGAGTATGATGCCAACAAAAGAGCCCCACAAACACTGAATGATACCCCGACATTAAATTCCTCCACAGTACCTCCAAACACAGTATAACGACAATACTGTACTCCCCCTCAACTATCCCGGCAGTGGATGGTGATCCCAATACAGTATGATCCACAACTGTGTATCCCACACATCCCAACATGTTGTATAAGGGGCCTACATACAGTATAATGGCCCCACACCTCATCACACTGTATAATGGCCCTTAAATAGCCCTCCATAAAGTATAAAGGCTCTCCTATATAAATAATATTATGAGACACACATAGTCCTCCAAATATCTATCATGGTCCCCACATACCCTTCCATATAGCATAATTGGCCTAACTTAGTCCTATATTTATTATAATCCACCCTGTAGACTTCCAAATATTATAATGTACCCCCATAATCCGCCATATATTATAATGTACAGCCCATAGTCATCCTTATGGTATAATGCATCCAATAGTCCTCCATATAGTATAATGCACCCCCATAGTCCTCCATATTTTATAATGTGTGGTGCCCCACTGGTCAGTGAGCCACAGTAGGGGTACTGCAACCATAACTGAGTCTGCAGAATTCCTGTCATTGGGGAGTGTAAACTCAACTTGAGGCTCTAATCGCAGCATCCCTACACCTAACATAGAGGACTAATTGGCCAACTGTTACCAGGGTAACCGATCCCGGTGGAAGGAGCGTTAGGGTAGAAGGAGCGGGAACCACTCAGACAGTTAAGGTACCGTCACACGCCGCCATATGGCTTCCATATCACTGGCAATTTGACGTGAGCGCGCACGTTTCAGGCACTTTTTTCTGATTGCTGTGGAACTGTCACATGTAGCTATCTAGTGTGCGATCTTCGATGATCCTGTGTTCCAGAAATCGCCTGCAGAAGACTGGAAGCAATCTTCCATTCACACATCGCCGCTTCACACTTCACAATCGTAGCAGAGATGTGGCCATACTGTTTTGATAGGGGCGTGCTAGAGTGTGTTTCACCGTGCCTCTATCACTGCGATTGGTAAACGGAATTCTGTGTTCCCGTTGGTCAGCCTTGCGTGAATGCACGGGTCATCAAATAAGGCACCTCGGACATGGCCAGCCAATCAGAACATAGTATCACCCACCAATCGCCGCAGATGCAGCGCAAAAAAACACATCCAAGCAAGCCTACGGGATTGTTTTCAGGATCACTGTGTACTTCGATATTGCCCTGTCACACGCCATGATGCGCTGAAATCGCCTGGTGGATATTGCCTGAGTTCACTGCAGTGCAGGGCAATCAGGCAATGCTCCACCAGCGACTTCTCACTGTAGAATTGCCCAGTTACACGCCACTACGCACATGCGATGTGGTTTCCACATCGCCGAATTCGGGAATTGCCGCCATCTCGCCGGCGATATGGCGGCTTGTGACGGTACCTTTAGGCAGTCGGAGGAGTCTAGTCTGAGGTATGAAACAATGAACCAGTCTCAGAGGTACACCACAGGGAGGAGCCCGAAAAAGAGGGGCGACCCAGACAGAAGGAGGAAACCCAGTGCCGGACCTTATTGACAGTTCGGGGGAATCCTGGTCCACATCACCGTACCGTTAAACTCGCCTGCACCGTACCGTTTCCGAGTCATGGTGCAGGCGAGTTTAACCCTGAGCCGTTAATACCAGTGGGTCGCAAGATTTGCCAAGCAGCCCCGACCTCGTCCAGAACGTGCATCCCCACCAGGAGCACTAAACTCGGTTGAACCCATTAGAGAAGAAGGGTAACCTCAGAGCACCCAATGGGCCTAGTAGACAAGTGGTTTGTTCAGGACAGCACAAGGATAGTAAGGAAGTGCAAGCAAAGACACAGAGGACAGTGAAGGTACTAAGCAATGCACACTCTGGGAGCCTCAAAGAGACTTTATCCTCCCCAGTGACTACCTGGCCAGCTACCCACAAAGACTGTGTAACTGTGTACCTGAACTACTAAGAACTGTTGCCAGTAAAGTACCCGTACAGAGTCAGCAAGCCTCCAGTGTCTTATTCTATTAAGCTAATCAACAGAGCTGCTACCACGACAACTAGCACAGCAGCTGCACTGCCCCGGGGATCCCGCTCCGCCTGCAGGGAGCGTTATCAACTGGCTACAATACCACCATCCCCGGTGGTCTGACAGTAGCGCTGGTGTGATCACCAGAAACTACAGGTGGCATCACGAGACTATTATTTTTTTTTATTATTTTTCCCCTTTTATCCAAGTGACCGCAGGGTACGGGTCCGGACAGGCCACCAGTGACATCTCCTTAAAGCAAAAACGCCCAGATACCGAGTTTCCCATAGACCCCTGGGCGGGTCAAATGCACACCCCATAGCCCTCCATATATTATAATGTAGCCCCCATAACGCTCCATATATTATAATGTATCCCATAAAGCCCTCCATATATTATAATAGAGCTCCCATAGTCATGCATATATTATAACTACCTGTAGAGCCCAGAGTTGCCTGGGCGTAATGCCCATATATGGTGATATCACCTATAAATGGTTATGTATGTTATGTATGTATCATAGCTCAACCCCACGAGGTAGTCCCACCCTTTCATAGTTCCTCCCCTACCTATAGCCCCACCCTTTAATAAAGTACCGGCGTAGGGGCTATGTAGAGAAAGCAGGGCTATGTGGAGAGGTGGAACTATTATACATACATACACATACACACTCAGCTTTATATATTAGATACAGCCACCAAAGCCCTCCATATATTATAATACCTCAGCATAGTCCCTCATATATTATAATGCAGCCCCATAGTCATTCATGTATTATAATGCACCCCTATAGGCCTCCATATATTAGAATGCACCCCACAGTCCTCCATATATTATAATGTATCCACATAGTCCTTCATATAATATAAGATTAAGGAAAGAAGATTACTGGCTAGGAGAGCTGGGGAGCACAAATAAGGAGATTACTTATGGGTTAACACGTTTATTTACCACAACGCGTTTCCACACTGGATTGTTGTCTTCCTCAGGTGGATTTTTTTTAAGCTGCTGCATTTTACAGGTGAGAGGTGACCCCTAATTCACCTCATAACTTGCCCTCATTGGACCACCAGGTTCTCCCTATGGGAGTGCTTTTGTCTTTTGTGTGTTGCTTTCATATGATATAATGCACACCCCATAGTCCTCTATATATTATAATGCACTCCCCATAGTCCTCCATATATTGTAATGTAGACCCCATAGTTCTCCATATTTAATAATGCAGACCCATATTCCCCATGAACAAAATAACATAACAAAACAGAACTGAAGCTGTTGAGCACAAAGGGCTAGAGTTCCCAGCAGCTGGGCCAGTGGTCAAGTTTGACAGTGGCTGCACCTAGTGCTGTAGCCCTGGCTAACATTGGTAAGGGAAAGTAAAAATGGAGGAAAATGAATAAATGAAAAATAATTATAGCTTGTGACACCAGTTGGTGTTTCCAGGCAGTAGGTGGCAGGCGCTGCAGGGAATCCCCGGGAATTAGGTGTTAATGCAGTAAAGATCTTTAACTCTTTCCAACTAGGGTTTAATTCCAGGGGTGATGATAATGATGTATTAGTAGTGGGATTGATGGTGCAGGGCAGCAGAACAAGAAATAGCAGGAAACAGTCTCTCTGCTTTACCTTTATACTGAAATATTACAGCAAGTCCAGAGTACAAGCAGTACAGCCAGTCTGTTGGGAGCTGGAGTCCGCTCTGCTGGGTGAGAGATATAGCCTAACTGCTGTCTTTTGTGGGTTGTTAGGTTTTAAGGAGCTGTCCTGTACGCCCTGTTTTCTCTCCCTCTCTATGATTCACCTCCTGCCAGGCTTAGCAATGCGGGGACCATGTAAGCAGCTGTGTCTTCTTACAGCTCTTTGGCCCTCTGTATTACTGTACCTCGGAAGTTCCACAAAAGTGTCCAGTGAATCTGGAATTCACCTTTCTCCAGCTTTTGTGTTCAGGTTCTGGAATACCTGAGCAGGCTAGGGACTGGATGCCTGCTTAAGCTCCCTTCCCACACCTTACTCCTTCTCCCCCTCCCTGTCTGCAGCTAACTCCACCCGCAGGCTAGAAGCTGAGCTGAATCAGGAAATCAGGTCCTAATGCTCAACTGGTTGATTAGGGATCTGACAGTGAGTACATACATTGGGTTCCTAGCATAGGGAACTCCAAGTCCCCTCAGACATGGCATTTACAATCGATTGTGGAGAAATACCATTTCTGACAGTCAAGCCACAGGTGTGCCACAATACTCACCTACCAATGGATCCTGAGGAGTCTGCCAGCAGAAAGGACCATTGCGGCGGTGTCATCGTGCCAGGACATACAGAGTCCTAACGTGATGACATCATCATGCTGCTCCATTTCCCTACCCTGTATGTGAGTCTCCCTGCTGTCCTGTAGACAGCAGGCCTCAATCGACCTGTAGCCTACTGAGCAGAGAGTGGTACTGCAGGGAGATCGAGTCTCACTGCTCTACTGAGGAGCCTAACTTTATTGGCATGCTGTGCTCGCTGATACAATTAATGTAGTGATAACTCTGGGTGGGCTCCAGAGATTGCGGGTGACAGCACCCTCTGCATTCTGGTAGCTATGCTCTTGATCATTATAGATTCTTACAAGATGAAGCACAATTTTTATATATTTTGTCTAAGGGTTCGTTCACATCTGCATGTATAAAATCGCTCAGATTCTCAGACAGAAAAGTTGGCGAAAGTCGTGCTTATGTCATTTGGTATGTTATGCAAGTGTGTGATTTTTTTCTTGTTTTGTATGAAATGGGAATACTCTGCGAGTTTGCAGTTTTTCCTCACCTAGCATACATTTGACACGTGTATGCAATGTGTTTTAAAAAAAATTACCTTTTACATCATGTAATCCACTATGTACATTAAAGCTAGTTTGCATAAATAATAAAGAAATCTTAATGTGTGTGCCAATTAATTTTTATTTCACACACATACTCGAGAAGTCTCAGCCAGTTTACACACATCACACGAAATTTCCAGCCAGAACCCTCCTGGCAACTAGCAAAAAGAAAATACATAGATAGATAAATAGATTTTGGGTCCTCCCTCTTTTTATAACTTGCAAAGGTAAAGCAGACAGCTGCAGGCTGATATCATGCTGGCAAGTTCTATGGTTATTGGGCCCTTTCCAGCCTACAATTACGAGTCCGAAGCTGTCCCAGAAGCTGCGCATCACATCAGATTCGCTTTGCTCAGGTCCTTTCCGAATGCCCTGCTGCGGTCTAAATCAGGGTAATAGAGGTAGTAATGTTAGTAATGGAGAGGTGTCTATGAGACACCCCTATTACTAACCTAGTAAGTCAAAAGCAAAAAACATAGATGCAAAAATATTTTATTTGTTATATGGATACTATAAGAGAAAAAAAATTGCAATCTCGCATGTCATATGGAATGACATACACATGACACTCGCATGATTATTGACTACTTTTCTGGCTCAGGATATGAGCGATTTTATATACCCAGATCTGCCAAATCTTTATAGAGAATTTTTAATCTCACCCAATAGACTGCAGTTGGGCACCATCTAGTGGAATAATGGACACACAAGAGTGATAGCTTGTACCGAATTTACTTTTCTAACTTTGTTTTGTAATCTACTATAGTACTGTAGTTGAACAACTGATGAAAGGAGAGATGTTTGATGGCATTTTTTTATATTCTGAAAGAACATTTGTTTTTCTAGCATATTTTTAAGTCATAAATATATTTTTGGGAAAAACAATGATGTCCAAACCCAAGCATACAAGTTTCCAAACTACTTTATATGGATTGTGTTTTATACCTTGCTAAAACACATGGATGCATTAAAAGAAAGTCAGTAAAAAAAAATCTTAAAGTTGCAAAATGCTGTGTAAATCCAGTGTTTCCTGCTTTAGATTTTGTGAGATTAGTTGTGCTTTTTGACATGCATTGAAGGTTTATAAGCACTGCCTAAAATCAGTGGTTTACCGCTAAAAATAACTGGCCACATGTCCTCTATGGGACCAGTCTGTTGGGGGACATGGTGCCAGTGCCAGACATGTGATCACACTTTCAACTGTGTCTGCATTCTTGATGCGGATTCTGTTGAAAGCTATGAGCGAACAGCTCCCTCCTTCATCGTTCAACCTATTTGTCTGATATCTCAGTGCAGTGGATGACATGACGTCGCTACATCACTACCACTGTTCTGAGCAGTGCAGAGCTTTGGACAACACACCACATGTTGCAGAGACCACATAAGTGGGAGAATGGCAAAGAGTGTCAATTTTTTTTTTTTTTTTAAAACAAACAGTGAGTACTTTGTGGGAGTCATCATGCAATTTAGAGAGCTACGTGGAGGGCCATCATTGTATAAGGAGGGCTATATGAATATTTGGAGGGCTTCTTTGGGGTGCATATACTGTTTGGAAAGCTACTTTGGGGGCCATCATATTAGTTGGAGGGCAATGTGGTGACCATTATAATCAGGGGTGGATTATGATGAGGGCAATCTGGGCTACTACCCAGGGCCCAAGCCTCCAGGGGGCCCAGCAGGGTCCAAAAAGTAATTTGCTATATTGTTCCGATTATAATCCACAGGACCGTTGTGCCGGTGCTGTTTTAAAAGATGCTGGGGGTGGCGGTACCTTGCTTCATGATGATGTGTGGCAGCTGGCATGACAAGCATAAAGAGCATGAGAACAGCTGTTGGAGCACTCGAGGAGCCACGCCTACCTGTCTGCCATGCTGAAGAGGAGCCTACTGTTCTGAATCTGCCAGGCCCGGATTGCTCGGAGTCACATCACACCAACAGCAGCATCACAGCCAGATTCCAATCCTGCTGAAAAGACCTTTGGGACGGCAATAGAGAAGAGAAGGTCAGGCGGTCACTGTACCTGCCTGAGCTGTGCTAGTTAAAAGTTATGCTGTTGCGTCTGTGTGGCACCCCAGGGATCATGTGCCACAGTAACACAACAAAGGGTTAACTCCCCACACAACCCACACCACTACACTAGCGCCTACAGGCCAGAAGGGGGAGCTAAACCTGCTTCCCTATATATTCTGGTGTGGAGAGGAAGTGGGCAGTTCAGTTCCTGGGAGGACTGAGGAAGAAGGACATGGGTGTAAAAGAGCTGCGTTAGGCTCACCCCATGATCCGCTGTGCAGTTCCAGGCCAAGCCAGGGTCTGAGGAAAAGGAGACAGAGCAGAGAGAAACACACCTGGGAGACTGGGTTACCCTGAAACTCACCCCAGAGGAGCGCAAAAAACGGATACCGGATCCGAAACTGTGCCTGAAACATACAGCACAGTGAACACCGGATTAGTGAAGATCCCACATCTTCACTGTACCACAGTGAAGCAATATGGCGGTGTCAGGAACAAAGGACAACACTCAAGTTGCCTAGCAAGTTGGTACCCGTGAGGGGAGACAGGGCCAGCAGCTTAGCTAAAGCTGCAGCAAGGCCACACACACAGCGCAGAAACAGGGAGCCAAAGGACCCGGCCAGGGTGGGAGCAACCCGGCCCCTGTACAGACTCCGTGGACATTACTCGGCTGAATTACCATCTGCAGTAAAAGACCTGGAAAGCTACAAAACCGTGAGTCTGTGTAATACTTGCACTTGAGTGCCGCAGCCCCTCACAAACTGTTTCTTTACTACTGCCCCGGGGACCAGGCTCTGCCCATGGAGAGCCATCACATCACAGGCTGCCATCCATCATCCCGGAGGTTCTGCAGCAGCGGTGGTTACCCTGACCACATACCACGGGTGGCGTCACAACTCTGTCCCCTGTAAACAACCCCCAACCTTTACTTGTGGGCTCGGGACACGGTCAGGACCAAGACTGCCGTGATAACCCCCGTGATATCCCGGTCCGGTACCGAGTACCAGGTTCCAGTGGGCTCCACAACTTGGCATCACAAACAGGATCTACCATACCCGGTAAACCGGGTACCGTGTGCCGTTATTCATGTGAACTGCGTCATATTTGAACTGCCACCATTACAAAGCATGTGACAAGTGGGAAGAAAAGGGGATGTCTCATCATGGGCGGTAACCTGCAAGAGCGCAAAGCAAGCCTCCTCAGTGCTGACGTCATCCGGGGGGGGGGGGGGGAAGAGAATTCCTGTCCCACCGCCGAACTTTTGGTAGACATGCAGACGGAAGTGAAAGACCAGGAGGGTCGACATTAACTAAGGGGGTGCAAGATGTCGCAACAAGGAGATGCTGTGGTACCGGACAATAGCAGAGCACCCGGCGGTGCGGTGGCGCAAGGAGCAGCACCCATCATGCCGTTTCTGATGCCGTACACTCCGGGAGCAATGTGGCTACCACAATACTCAGGTGAGCCCAATACCCTCAATGACTTTGTTACAAAAATAAAAGTGTACTACGTTATGTACCCCCTAACAGAAGCCCAGTGTGTCGGTATGATTATTGGGCAGTTAAACGGCAATGCACAGCGGGAAGATATGTCTTGGCCGGACACAGACAAAGACACTGTAGAGCATCTTGTGGCTGGACTGAAAGCAGTATTTGATCCAGTGCTGACACACGGGCTAAAATGAGGTTCTTTGGATGACAACAAAAGCCTAAGGAGAGTGCAAGAGATTATGCCTTAAACCTGCAGGAAGCGCTCAAAGCACTCAAATTAGCAGAACCTGCCTTAGCCCCAGGAGCTGATAAAATGCTGATAGATCAGTTCATAGAGGACCTCCTATCCCCTTCTCTCAGCGGACATTTGAGCATGATGACCATCCAGAATCCCAGAATAACTTTTTCCCAGCTAAAAGATAGAGTCATCTGCCTCCAGCAGATACAGGAGCCCCCGGATATAAACTCTATTCAAGGCCCTACAGCAGCACCTCAGCCGCCAGGAGCATCAGCGACATCTGCCATGTTAGGGACTGCTGCTGACCGCAAAGAGCCTATCTCTAATGAGGCCCTCAACCAAAAGCTAGATGCCCTGATGCACACTGTTGTTTCCATGGCTAAAGCCATCAAGGAGCTGCGTGGATACAAGCCTGCACCCAAGATCGAGTTGACGACCAGTAAGGAGGATGTCCCGTGGATGAGGCCCAGGAAGTACCAAGCGAAGAGAGGATGACCAAGCGACCGCTATCAGCCGGATGGACAGCCCATTTGCCGCCGTTGCAAGGAACCAGGTCACTTTGCCTGGGAATGTGCTTTAAATGAGGATCCCCTGAGAAGGCGGGCCTCTCCTGGTATAGGTATAAACTCTCAAGGTCCTACAGCCTGGTATGACAAGTTCGTGGGAGGACGTCCAGTCATCCCTATCGTGTTGGATGGCATTCCCTTCAGCGTTTTGTTAGATACCGGGTCCCAGATAACATGAATTCCACATGTTCTTTACAAGAGGTACTGGGCTGATTCAGACATTATTAGTGGTCCATCTAACATTGCATTGAACATATGGGCTAGCAATGGTGAAATAATACCACAAGTTGGGTTCAGAGAAATGACCATTCAGATAGGGAATAAAAAGAAAAAAAATAGTGTTGCGCCACCTGTGGATCTCTCCTGCCTTAAAAGCGGTCATATTAAGAATAAACTAACCTTTGAAGGTTGTGCCCGATCCGCAGAACCAGATTGTGAGCGTAGTTTGTGGCTCAGGCCGCCAGCCTCGGATCTGTAGTGCTCCTGTATTCTCAATTACCTCTGCTCCTGGCCTCGTGTAGTCCACGCTCTCACTCCAGGGTTGGGTTAGGAAACTCCAGGTTGATCCATTAACCCTATCCCGCCTGCAGCTGTGTCACCGCTTTCCCCAAAGGGAATTTGTTTGATAGAACATGCAGTTCTATAGTAGAGCGCAGGGATAATACGGGATACTTTAATCTTAATCTCCGTAACTTTATTCATAAAAAGCTCCAGACCACAACGCGTTTCGACGTACAGACGTCTTCCTCAAGTGGATGAGGAGCTATTAATAACAGACCATTATATACTTCCTCCAACCAATCAACCATCAGTGCAGCCTTCCTGACAGCCGAAAGGTTACACAATTTTAAGATAATTTAAACAACAATTAAACACCATCAGTTACATAACCGGTAAAACGAATAAGCATAATAATACGATGAATTTTTCTGTTGAAATAAATGATCATTTTGAACCCATAATCGCAATTCCCGAATCTCTATATTCTTCAGCTTAAGAGCAATAATATAATTCTACTGTCCCTGGTTATCTTATTTCTTCATTACACTACTTTTCCAGGAGTTGGTTACTTATTAAAATTTTTTTTTTTTTTTTTTTTATCCTTACAAGTCAAGACTGTGCATACAATCAATTAAATGTAAATTCTGATGTTTATTAAAAGCAAATCTTATTCTATAGAAGATTTATAGACGATCTATTTATAATATGGAGGGGGACTGAGGAGGAGGCTCGAGTTTTTACAGAAAACCTGAATAAAATTAACTGGGGTCTTAAATTTACAGTGAATACTTCATGCTCAGCCATTCAATTTTTAGATCTGATTAGTATAGATGAACAAGGAAAGATGAGTACATCAACCCATTTTAAAAAAGTGGATGTCAATAGCTATCTGAGCTATAAAAGTGGACACCTCCCTAAATGGATCAAAAAAATCCCATATGGCCAATATTGGCGTATTAGAAAGAACTGTACCCTGAATAATGAATATAAAAAAGAGGCAGCAATTTTAAATAAACGTTT
The DNA here is from genome assembly GCA_033576535.1 of Allobates femoralis. Classification (NCBI taxonomy): domain Eukaryota; kingdom Metazoa; phylum Chordata; class Amphibia; order Anura; family Aromobatidae; genus Allobates; species Allobates femoralis. The sequence goes on along the minus strand of JARQOC010000002.1, from coordinate 247,940,578 downwards.
TAAAGAAAAGGGATATCCCAAAGGTATACTGGCTGATGCATATAAAAAATGCAAAGAATTAACATAAGAGGATTGCATTAAGAAAATAGAGGATCATCAGAAGGATAAAAGAAGTCCCAGAATAAAAGGAAATACTAAAGAAAAAGAATACAGCAATAACCTTATAACAACATATAGCCAATCACATAAGAACATCTATGGAATATTAAAAAAAATACTGGTTCATCCTAAAGAAGATCTGGTATTATCCAAGTGCATAACTGAGAAGCCAGTAATAATTTTCAGGAAGGGAATAAATCTGCAGACTATAGTGGCACCAAGTAAATTGAGAAAAGTAAAATCAGCATGTAATAGGCTGGGTATACAGAGAGAACCAGGTAGTTCCAAATGTGGCTCTATAAGGTGTAAATGCTGCAAAAGTATAGGTCAAGGTGATAAAACATTTAAATCTAACACAACTAATGAGATTTTTACTATAAAACAATCGTTGAATTGTAGATCAGGTTTTGTAGTATATCTCATAGAATGTCCTTGCGGACAGCAATATGTAGGCAGGACAATACAGTGTATGCAAGCCAGGCTCAACAAACACAGAGTCAATAATAAAAAAGGCTTCATGGCACATAGTGTTTCCTGTCACTACACACAGGTGCATGACAAGGACCCCACTAGTTTGAAATTGATAATAATTGACCAAATTGAAGAAGGGATACATAACAGAATGGCAGCTCTCTGTAAGAGAGAATTGTTCTGGATATATAAATTGTGTACATTAAAACCCGAAGGCCTCAATTTAATAATAGAAAAACCGATGAAATAGAGGTATCCTTATAAAAGAACTAAATAATAATGTGGATCCCTTTTAACCCAGGTTGGGATTTAATCTTGAAAATAGATAAAAAAGAAAACATAGAAGAAATGATTGGAAGTAAGGGCTGGAGTAAATCTTGATAAAATAAAATAAAATAATCATCACTATCAACAGAATAAAGATGAATATGCACTAAATATAGAGTAATTGATAAATCAATGAGTGGATCGGTAGTGAGAGGAGCAATGGTGATGGAGTTTAGGTGCTACTGTTAATTTAGTGTGTGGTTATAAATAATTAATTGAAAGAATTTCCTGAGACAAATAATCATCAACATCTACAGAATATTATTGGAAATATCTGATTACTGACATGATTATAAGACTGACCTGGAAAGGATCTTTCATTATTACAAAGATAATTAGTGGGATTACTAAAATAGCCCTGTGAGGCCTTAATAAACATCAGAATTTACATTTAACTGATTGTATGCACAGTCTTGACTTGTAAGGATAAAAAAAAAAAAAAAAAAAAAATTTAATAAGTAGCCAACTCCTGGGAAAGTAGTGTAATGAAGAAATAAGATAACCAGGGATAGTAGAATTATATTATTGCTCTTAAGCTGAAGAATATAGAGATTCGGGAATTGTGATTATGGGTTCAAAATGATCATTTATTTCAACAGAAAAATTCATCGTATTATTATGCTTATTCGTTTTAACGGTTATGTAACTGATGGTTTTTAATTGTTGTTTAAATTATCTTAAAATTGTGTAACCTCCCACCTTTCAGCTGTCAGGGAGGCTGCACTGATGGTTGATTGGTTGGAGGAAGTATATAATGGTCTGTTATTAATAGCTCCTCATCTGCTTGAGGAAGACGTCTGTACGTCGAAACTAGGGATGGGCAAATCTACTCGCTAGGACTCGTTACTCGGCGAGTAGTAAGGGACTCGCAGGACTCGGTACTCTGCGAGTTTCCCAGCGTTTACTTGCACGAGTCCAATGCAAATCATTGGCAAACGCTGACAAAACTAGGATTGCCATTGTTTGCATTAGACTCGGCTACTGTGCCAGTGATAGCAGGGAAACTCGCAAAGTAACTGCTGTTTCTTTGCGAGCCGAGTCCAGCTGTCTTCTCTGTGCAGGCTGCCGCAGCTCCAGGGTCCTAGAGCCCGCCTGCTCACAGACATGATGTAGCAGTGCTGAGATTGTTCTCAGTCTGCTCATTCCCTGTGCATAGACATCTATATCTATGCACAGGGGATGTAGCAGAGAGGACATTGCGTTTTGGACTACGTCGGACGGAAGAGGATTTTTTTAATTAAAGATGGAGTCCCTAATGGCTTTTTTTTTATTTCAAATAAAATTTTTTCTCTGTTTTTTTAACCCTTTATTGGAGATTCTTAGTGGCTGGGTCAAACGTGGCCTGACATTAAGAATCTCGGGCTTAATACTGTTAGACGGAGGCCATGGGTACCAAGGCCTCTGTCAGCCATCTTGTCTTGTGTAAGCGTTTCAGTTTAAGAACTTTTGCAGTAGGTCACAGGTAATAACAGATCAGGCTCCAGAAGAGAAACAGGCATGGAGCTAATTAGGTTTGGTCTGAGCATATATCAAAAGTTCATCAAGATTATAGTTAACCGATTCACTATCTATTCTTATTGTCGAGTATTTCTTGATATTTTACAGTGTATTCTATCCCTCTAGGCTAATATGACGTTTCTCATGATCAAGAACAGAGCTGATTAATGTCAATAAGTTGTGATTTGTGCTTGGTCCCAAAAAGGCTATTATGAGATAATTTATGTGAATAAGTTTAAGTGTAGTATGTAGTTAGTAATGAAATTAGTGTGTCTTTTTCATGTCTACGTGAAATGTAAGTATTACCTTTGTCAGGATGAGGTCATTGTGTATCCATTGACAATAATGGCCACTAACGTTATCCAATGATTCTCTATGGAGAAAATTGGTATAAAAACTCCCTGCTTTAGACAGGCGGGGCGACACTATTCCATCTTGTGTGCCATGCGCGCCTGTCATTCTGGTAACCAGCCAGCCATACTGCTTTTGCCGTAGAACTCTGTGTATTTTTTCCTACCCGAATAAAACCCACTTTTGGTTCTGAAGACGCAGTCTATGGAGTTTATCGAACGAAGAAACTGAGTAAATTATTTCTAACAAATGGCGAGCTTCAGCCCGGTGGAAAGGGGGGAGATGATCCTATATCCTTTCTGAAGAACCTAGAAGATTCCTGCAAGTAAAGCTGTGAACCAAAGTGGTGAGAGGGTGAGGAATGGACTTTTCTTTCTCTTTTTTTTTTTGCCTTTATTGTTAAAAAAGGCGTGATGCATCACGTGAAATCGCATTAAGGAAATCAGCCGCTGAGAATCTATCGTTTGCGCTCCTATCTACCCTGAAGTAACCAAGACTACAGTGCCTCTACGTGAGTTAAACAAGGACGTGCAGATTAACGCCGAGGGTACGGAGAAGGAGACGTGTGGCAACGTAACGAGTGAGGCTCATCATACGGCTGGACCTCTTTTGGTTGACCAAAGCCGGCACGTGTCTTCCATTACAGAGGTGGGAGTATCTAACTTTTGCCTGTAAATTGCATTAAGTTGATACTAAAAGCAGTTTATTAAAGTCATCCTTGTGTTTCCACCGCTATGGAGTGGCTAAGGAAACGGACTGACAGGCACGCTGAAACCCCCATAGCTAGAAGGGGTTAATGCTGAACCACTTGGTTAAATTGTATGCAGTAGTTCACAGAAGAAAGTAGACATCTTGACAAGAAAAAATTATTAGCAGAAAGGGCAGCCGAATAGCGGCTTTGTGTAAGTTAGTTATAGCTCAGATCAGGCTAGTGATAGCTTCAAAGACAGAACGTTAATGTAGTTACACAGGGAGGGGCAGCGGAGCAGTGTATGGAGAGAACGCAGCAGCTACTGATACAATGATGGGAGTAGTAGTATCACAAAGGAGGGGTATGAGATACAGCGGCTGGAGGCAGACAGAAAGGAGGAAGAAAAAAATCCATCCATAGATTGTAGCATCCTTTAGAATAAGGAAAGGAAATTATCTTAGAATTAGAAGATGGGCTGCCTGGTGTGTAACGGTTTGATAAGTATTTTTTGATAGAATAGATCAGAAAAGATGATTATGATCTGATGGAATAGATTGTAGAGAATACTTGGAAAGGTTTTGCAAGTTAGGGATTTTACATAATGCTAAATTTGTGGAGGACAAAATTAGGGCATTGGTAACCATTGTTAGGGAAAATGCCATCCTAGACTAAGGGCGATGATACAAATGTTTTTGCGTATCGCCCTGCCCGGAAGGCATCTGCTGTGGACAGGAGACCAGGACTTCCTGGGGGTTTTGGCCAACTGCCGACAGCGGGCCAGTCCCAGTCGGCTGAAACCCCTCGGAACTCCATGGGTCCTCTTGTATGTTATCCTTGTGTGCAATCAGGGTATCTTAGACGTAAGTGTTCCCATTTAGCTCCCAGGGATGATCCACAGGTGCACCTCTACAATGTCCCGAGATCCGTATGAGGGAGCCAGTGCTCCAAATCCTGCTATTAAGAACCCTGGACAGCCAGTGGTTAACGGCCCCAAACCGTGCCAGCAGTACAATGGTCCTCAGATAGTTAACCCTGTTTTTCGGGAGCCTTTTGCCCCGTCACCCAATTATGCGACCCTTGTCCATCCCAGCGCACAGATCCATGCTGTGAGGAGAGCTCACCCTCCTCCGGGAGGAATTCCTCCCACCCTTATGCTCCACTGATTCAGGAGCTGGGGGGGACGAGGAAATGGCTCTTTCAGGCGATCTGTCCGGCTCGGAGGTGACAGCAGTGGGCTGTAGAATTGCCTCTGGTGAGGTTGGTGAATTTTTTTGGGGCTTCCTACTGCCGGTTCTGATTGATGCATTGAACCCCCCCCTGTTCCCCTGTACCTCTTGGCACAATTATCCCTAGGCCAAGATGGACCGACCTTATGTCAGAGGGGAGGATAGAGGATACCAAAAATTGGGAAGATTTTTTTTAATTGATAACAGGAGCCTCTGTTTCAGTAACAGAACACAAATTGCAGCTCCCCCCGGGCTGCCAGACACCCCAACTTTAGTGGGATTTGAGGGCTCCTGTATACAGGCGAGCATTCGGTGTGAACTTTGGATCAGTCCGCAATTAAAGTTTTTTATTAATGGGTCAAATGTGTTGTCAGCCATGGGTATCATTGTTAATTTGGGTATCATTGTTGATTTGTGTAATAAGGTCTTATGGCGTGACAAAGGAACTACTGTTTGTTCAGTTATTATGGATGCTGCAGAGTTGAAAATGTCAGTCATAAATTAACCGTTGCTAGTTAGTGCTCAGTTGATAATGATGATGACATGCCTGAGATAAATTTTGCAGACACGGCTTTGAAACATGAATTGGTGCAATATTTTCCTCATTTATGGGTTTCAAAATGTACAGATTGCGGACTGATGCAAATTTTAATTAAGATTGACAGCGACCGTCTACCATCCTTTCAGCGCCAATACCGTATTCCTGAGGAAGCAATTCCTTACATAAGGATTGCTGTCAGTGAATTGGAATAACAGGGCGTGATTGTACGAGGCAACCCCCCCCCCGTGCAATAGCCCAATCCTGCCTGTAAAACAAAAGAGGATGGTAGCTATCGCATGGTCATGGGTTTAAGACTTGTAAACAAATACACCCCTCAGCAACACATCTCGGTCCCTGAAGTGATGTCACTGCTGAGGAGTGAATGTCAGGTTTTTTTTTTTTTTTTCTCTTGTTTGAATATTGCAAATGGCTTTTTCTGCATGCCTATTACACCTGAGTCGGCTCTCCGTTTTGCATTTACCTTAGAAAATGTCCAGTACCTGTTCTAGTCCAATTTATTTGTATCAGGTGTTGGCACAGGTATTGGAACCCCTGGGGTACGGAGACAAAGTCCTGCAATATGTCAATGATTTCTTGATTTAAAATTTATGGACTCAAATTGTTGATGAAACTGACAATATGTGTGATGCATTGTGCAACTCAATATTAAATGTGAGTCGGGACAGAGTACAGCTGAATGCAACCAGAGGTTAAATGTTTGAATGTGTCAGTTTCAAAAGAGTGAATGTCCCATTCATTCAAGCTGTACCTGTGCCAAATCAATATCACAGAACTCAGAACGTTTCTAGGTCTTGTGAATTTTTCCAGAGAATTTATTGAAATTTTGGCTTGCCTTGCTAAGCCTTTGTATCATCTTCTAAAAGGTATTGAGAATGAGTTTACCACAATCACAATAGAGGGAGACGCCCTGCAGGCTTTTGAAAATGTAAAACATGCACTTTAATTGGCTTTTCACCTTGATTCTGTAGACCCCCCATGTAACCTTAAAAACACTGCTTACAGGCAAAGCTTGGGGTGTGAATTCTCAGAGAATGACCCAATGGATTGTTGACTTTGAGACTAGGGATTTGCAGGTAGAAGTGGGAGATAAATATCACTTAGCACAATTGCTGCAGTATGCAGGTCAGTCTCATGATTGCCAAATTGAACAGACTCATGTAGCTCCCACCCCCTTCCGTGCAGACTTTCAAACCAATGTCCCCTGTGTATACATAGATGGGGCTCGGTATTGGCATGATGGCAAATACGTCACAGGTTACGCTTTGTGGTTCCCTGACAACGAGAATTTATTGCAATATAAGCTTCCTGGACATTTTTCCGCCCAGCGGGCTGAATTAGAGGCAGCTTTGCAAGTCATTCTTTTGTGTATTGATCCCATGATATTTTCAGCGACAGTGCTTACGTTGTCTCCTCTCTGACATTGTATTTCAATGTATGGTCACAGAGGAAGATGGTAAACTCCCAGAACAAGCTGCTTCAGCATGCAGATATTCTCAAGCAAATTGTGCAGAGAGGCAAAGAATTTCCAAATTTATGGTCCTTCTGTAAAATCAAAGGATATCAAAAGCTCACATCTGACCCCCACATCGTGGGCAATGCATATGTAGATTCCGCAGCCAAAGAAGCCGCCCTGATGGGCGTTGACAGATATCCACAGGCTACTATCTCTGCTGTCACGTGAAGACCCGGGGAGGAGCCCCACCCTTACGCATCTCAGTTCCACAACCTCTTAAAGGCACAGAGAGAACAAGGTGATGCATCTTTATTTAACTCCCTTGAATCAATACCCATTGATAAAGGAGAATGTCGGTATTACAAAAGGGTTGATGACAAAATGTTACCATATATCCCAACTATAATGATTAAGTCTCTGATTAAATTTAATCATTCAGTCTCTGTTCAGCCAGAACTAGAAGCGCTCTTACAGCTAGTACAAAGGAAAAATGTGCCATCAGCCAGTCGATTCAAATTGACTTCATTGGTCCATTCCCTCCAGCAGAGGGAGGATTCAGGTATGCCTTGGTCATTGTTGATGTTTTCTCAAAATGGGTTGAGGCCTTGCCTGCCACAAACAACAGCCGCCTCTTGTGGAAAGATGTGTTTTCACACTGGGGCTTCCCAAAATTAATTGAAAGTGACAATGGACCTCACTTGGTGAGACAAATCATGACCCACTTGCCTGGCAATAAGAGCTGTAGCCTCAAAGTCAACAGGATTATCTCTTTTTGAGCTGATGACAGGAAGATAGATGCCTGTCTTGTTGCCTAGTGATATTGTGCTGCTCAACCCGCAGCAAGCTGTGGTACAGTTGCATAGAGTCAACAGGAAATTATATGAGTCCAAATTTGTTGTGGGAGCTTAGTTCATGGTTAAGAATCTTAGGAAAAAAAAGGAAAGTGGAATTCCAATTACAAAGGCCCATTTGTTATCACACAGGTGATAGGCCCAACTGTTTTGGGAGTGCTAAGGATTAGCAAGCCAAGAGGGTTAAAATTGTTCATATTGATCAATGTAAGCTTGTTATACTGCCATTTGAGAATCCTAGTGATACTGGTGAGAACTGATACTGCGCTTTTATTTTATTTTTCAGGTCCCCTATTGGATCGGGATCCATGAATCCGCCTGTTTCCCTGGAGATGACATCTCACACCATCCAGTGGGACCCGGACAGTGTGATCGAGGGGGAAGACAGTGGAAGTTCCGAGGGAACAGAACAAGATCGAGAGCCACGGATCAAAGGACTCAGACTGTTATGGGACTTGGGACTCGGACACTTTATGTTTTTTCACTTCTGTGATGATTTTTTTGTTTTGTTGTGTTTTTTGCTTCTTTTTAGGACTATTTGCCCACACCTGAACTGTAAATAGGACCTTAGGAGCCATGGAACAAAGACAATTTTTGAATTTTTTCTTTTTTTGAAAGATTGTAACGGGACTCATTAATACTTAAGAACTCTTGCGTTGGTGATATTTACTGTAGATTTTTTTGCTACTTTGTTTGTTTTTTTCCTATATGTGTTTAATAGGTAGTAACCTAAAAGTTTTTCAAAAAAAGAATCTGGCTCATGTTGAGGAACTAAATAACTTTCAGGCCCGTGTAATAACACATAGTACCACTTTTATTAGACTATACCGGAGACTTGGTGCGGGTCGGGTACTTACTCCCAGACCATGCTCACTTGTAGGTTGTACACCTATTGTTAGGGCCCTTCTTACAAGGGTACCTTCAGTCCCTCCCAACACTCCTACTGACCAGGGAGTGTACGAAATTATGCATTCCCTCAATAATATATATGAGAATTAGGACTAGACTCATATGCCAATTTGTACTTTGGGTAAATTATCAAATTACCATAAGTACAACAGAGGGATTTGTTAGACGGAGGCCATGGGTACCAAGGCCTCTGTCAGCCATCTTGTCTTGTGTAAGCGTTTCAGTTTAAGAACTTTTGCAGTAGGTCACAGGTAATAACAGATCAGGCTCCAGAAGAGAAACAGGCATGGAGCTAATTAGGTTTGGTCTGAGCATATATCAAAAGTTCATCAAGATTATAGTTAACCGATTCACTATCTATTCTTATTGTCGAGTATTTCTTGATATTTTACGGTGTATTCTATCCCTCTAGGCTAATATGACGTTTCTCATGATCAAGAACAGAGCTGATTAATGTCAATAAGTTGTGATTTGTGCTTGGTCCCAAAAAGGCTATTATGAGATAATTTATGTGAATAAGTTTAAGTGTAGTATGTATAAAACAAAAAGGAAAAGGGGCGCAAATGTGTAGGATCCCCTTCTGGGGACTCTCATTAAGATGGAGAGTTTCTGGATTTTTAAAATGGGAACGCTGAGCCCGGAAGGCCATAACCTGACCCTTGAGAATGTAGCGAAACATTAAGAATAATATGAGAAATAAATATCATTACAGCTATATTACAGGTAATTTTATTCAGGAATTGTAAAAATTCTTTTTAATGTTAATTTTATATTTTTATTGTGAAATATGAACATACATATTGTACAGCCGTATACTTGCACATTTTTTTACTGTTATCTTTATTTTGTTTTTATATGCTATTTTTATCCTATTTGTGTGTTTTAAAATTAGTGTAACATAGAAACTAACTATATTTGTTGTATATATAATTTGGAGAAACCTTTGTGCTTTGTGGGGATAGATTAATGGGAAGTGTGCCCTCTATAGGTAAACAAGAGATTGGTTTATAATTAAAAAAAAAAAAAAAATGCTTTAAACACACAGCAGCCTTATATCTGGTGTGCGGCTCTGCAGGTGGAGGTGAACAGGAGATTGTTCTTTGTTGTATAAAGGAAGGGGTAATTGAATAATTGTGAACCAGCCAGTTGGAAGCAAAGCATTGTTTAACAAAAGACCAATCATGAGTAACTGCTATCTATATAATGCCAATGTCCAGTGTACCCCCTTACACCACCTGATGAAGACTGTTTGTATGCAGTTGAAACGCGTAGTGGAGCTGTGAGGGGAGCTAAGAAGTTAATAAAAGGTTTGACATTTATGAAAACATCTTACATGTCTGCTTGTTCCTTAGAGCGCTCCTAATTAGACCGCCATTACTATTTTTTGCATAAGTGTAGTATGTAGTTAGTAATGAAATTAGTGTGTCTTTTTCATGTCTACGTGAAATGTAAGTATTACCTTTGTCAGGATGAGGTCATTGTGTATCCATTGACAATAATGGCCACTAACGTTATCCAATGATTCTCTATGGAGAAAATTGGTATAAAAACTCCCTGCTTTAGACAGGCGGGGCGACACTATTCCATCTTGTGTGCCATGCGCGCCTGTCATTCTGGTAACCAGCCAGCCATACTGCTTTTGCCGTAGAACTCTGTGTATTTTTTCCTACCCGAATAAAACCCACTTTTGGTTCTGAAGACGCAGTCTATGGAGTTTATCGAACGAAGAAACTGAGTAAATTATTTCTAACAAATACCAGCTTGTATAACAAAGCTGGTATTAACCCCTTTATTACCCAGCGTGCCACCACCACCAGGGCCGCTGGAAGAGCGGGGTTCAGCGCCAAAGGATGGCGCTTCAATGAACGCGCCATCTTCTGGGGCGGCTGCGGGCTGCAATTTGCAGCGGGGGGTGCCCAGAAAGCTTGGGCATCCCTGCGCTGCGGATTCCAGCCCCCAGCTGCTTAGCTGTACCTGGCTAGACATAGAAATTGCGCGGAGCCCCACGCATTTTTTTTTTATTATTTCATGAATTTCAGAGTCTCAGAGTCAGAGTCTCAGAGTCAGAGTCTCAGAGTCAGAGTCAGAATCTCAGAGAGTCAGAGTCAGAATCTCAGAGAGTCAGAGTCAGAATCTCAGAGAGTCAGAGTCAGAGTCAGAATCTCAGAGAGTCAGAGTCAGAATCTCAGAGAGTCAGAGTCAGAGTCAGAATCTCAGAGTCAGAATCTCAGAGAGTCAGAGTCAGAATCTCAGAGAGTCAGAGTCAGAATCTCAGAGAGTCAGAGTCAGAATCTCAGAGAGTCAGAGTCAGAATCTCAGAGAGTCAGAATCTCAGAGAGTCAGAGTCAGAATATCAGAGTCTCAGAGTCAGAGTCAGAATCTCAGAGAGTCAGAATCTCAGAGAGTCAGAATCTCAGAGAGTCAGAATCTCAGAGAGTCAGAGTCAGAATCTCAGAGTCAGAGTCAGAATCTCAGAGTCAGAGTCAGAGTCTCAGAGTCTCAGAGTCAGAGTCAGAATCTCAGAGAGTCAGAATCTCAGAGAGTCAGAGTCAGAGTCAGAATCTCAGAGAGTCAGAGTCAGAATCTCAGAGAGTCAGAGTCAGAATCTCAGAGTCTCAGAGAGTCAGAGTCAGAATCTCAGAGTCTCAGAATCTCAGAGTCTCAGAGAGTCAGAGTCAGAATCTCAGAGTCTCAGAGAGTCAGAGTCAGAATCTCAGAGTCTCAGAATCTCAGAGTCTCAGAGAGTCAGAGTCAGAATCTCAGAGAGTCAGAGTCAGAATCTCAGAGAGTCAGAGTCAGAATCTCAGAGTCTCAGAATCTCAGAGTCTCAGAGAGTCAGAGTCAGAGTCAGAATCTCAGAGAGTCAGAGTCAGAATCTCATAGTCTCAGAGTCTCAGAGAGTCAAAGTCAGAATCTCAGAGAGTCAGAGTCAGAGTCAGAATCTCAGAGAGTCAGAGTCAGAATCTCAGAATTTCATGAAATAATTTAAAAAAAAATGCGTGGGGCTCCGCGCAATTTCTATTTCTAGCCAGGTACAGCTAAGCAGCTGGGGGCTGGAATCCGCAGCGCAGGGATGCCCAAGCTTTCTGGGCTGCAAATTGCAGCCCGCAGCCGCCCCAGAAGATGGTGCGTTCATTGAAGCGCCATCCTCTGGCGCTGAACCCCGCTCTTACAGCGGCCCTGGTGGCGGTGGCACGCTGGGTAATAAAGAGGTTAGGGCCTGCTTTGTATTATCAGCTGGCCCTAAGCCTGAAATTTATGGCGGTCACGCCAATATTAGACATGACCGCCATGAATTTCTATTAAATTGTTTTAAAAAAAACACAACACAGAGAAAAATTGTTATTAGAAATAAAAAAAAATGGCATTAGAGACTCCATCTTTAATTAAAAAAATCCTCTTCCGTCCGACGCAGTCCAAAACGCGATGTCCTCTCTGCTCATCCCTGTGCATAGATATAGATGTCTATGCACAGGGAATGAGCAGACTGAGAACAATCTCAGCTCTGCTACATCAGGCAGCAGGCGGGCTCTAGGACCCTGGAGCTGTGGCAGCCAGCACACAGAGCAGACAGGACTCTTATCTGTGCGAGTTTCCCAGTGATTACAGTTCCAAAGTAAACGAGTCTAATGCAAATAAATGGCAAAACTAGGATTGCTTCAGGCTGAAGCTTCCGAGACACATCTGCGATTTGTAAATCTCACACTACTCGCTATTACTCGCTTCCCCATTCATTAACATTGGACTCGCTAGACTCCCAACGAGTAGCGAGTCCTGTGCTCGGACTCGCTAGAGTCAAGCGATTCCGAGTAATTTAGGATTCGCCCATCACTAGTCGAAATGCGTTGTGGTCTGGAGCTTTTTATGAGTAAGGTTACGGAGATTAAGATTAAAGTATCCCGTATTATCCCTGCGCTCTACTATAGAACCGCATGTTCTATCTGAATTCTATCATTCAGATAGGGAAGGTAGAATTGAACAATCAGGTAGATGTAGATGTTGACCGGCGAGAACGTGAACCAGTAATGTTACTAGGAATGAATGTAATTGAAAATTGTTTTTCCGAGGTAATTACTGTCTTACAGCAGATCACCGATACTGCCAGAACCGGGCAACAGAGACTCCTGCAAAAGGAAATAAAGCCCTGATGCTGAAACAACAGATAGAAATGACAGGAGGTGAAATTGGCAGTGTAATGGCCACTTTACACACACCAACTTATCTGTCCAACTTCTGAACAACTTACTGGTTGCAGTGAAATCATGGACACATTGTTCCATTTGTACACAGCCACAAAGTGGAGCAATGTGTCCATGATTTCACTGCAACCAGTAAGTTGTTCAGAAGTTGGACAGATAAGTTGGTGTATGTAAAGTGGCCCTAAGGGTAAGTGACCCGATACCCATTGTAATACCTCCCAAACCTGAAATGTTGATCTGGTGTAGAGCCGCAAGGGCGAGACTATCAAGCCCTGGTAGAACCCGTGTACTCAGACAGTAGGCCCACTATACTGATGGCCAGAGGAGTAGTTGAGGTACACCGGGGAAGAGTGCCAATACGCCTTCTAAATTGCGGGGAAGATGAGGTTACCGTACCGAAGTATGCTACCATGGCTAAATTATTTACGGTTGATAACAATGCCATCACAGCCGTCGAGCCCTTGAACCCATCAAGTCAGGCAGATGACAATGGCTCAGGGGAGAAGCTGGAGGATTGGTGCCAAAAGCTACATGTGGGTACCGGTTCTACACCATCCCATCAAAAGCATGGAGTATACCGGATAGTAAAAGAATATGAGCAGATATTCAGCAAACACCCCTTAGACTTTGGACAAATTAAAGGGGTAGAACACACTATACCCACAGGTAACCATCAGCCTATAAAAGCGAGGTATGGACCATTACCACCCGCTCACTATCAAACCACCAAAGACTTGAAAACTGCAGGTGTAATAAGAGACAGTTGCAGCCCCTGGGCAGCACCTTTAGTGTTGGTTAAAAAGAAGGATGGGAGCATGAGAATGTGCGTAGACTACCGGCAGATCAACCGCATTACACACAAGGATGCATACCCGTTACCTAGGATTGAGGAGTCATTAGCCGCATTAAAATCTGCTATCTACTTTTCTACCCTGGATCTGACTAGTGGGTATTGGCAAGTTACTGTGGCAGAGGCTGACAAGGAGAAGACAGCGTTTACTACGCCGATGGGCCTCTGTGAGTTCAATTGTATGCCGTTTGGAATCTCCAACGCACCCGGTACTTTCTAACGGCTGATGGAGAGCTGCCTAGGCCATACAAACTTTGAAACTGTCCTCCTGAACCGGGATGACGTCATAGTCTACTCCAAGACATATGAACAACATCTACAAGACCTGGAAAAAGTGTTTGAAGCCTTGTCCGGATACAGCATGAAGATCAAACCATCCCAGTGCCACCTTTTCAAGCCAAAGGTGCAGTACCTAGGACATGTCGTGAGTTCAGAGGGAGTAGCACCAGATCCTGATTAAGTCACAGTGATAAGGGATTGGCCAAGACCCACTAATGTGAAAGAGGTGAGGCAATTCCTTGGACTGGTGGGCTATTATAGAAGATTTATCAGAGGGTTCACAAAGTTAGCAGCTCCCCTACAAGACATCCTGGTAGGACAGTCAAAAAGGTTTTCAACCCGTAATCCCCCTTTCCAATGGGCTGACGAGAGGGAAGAGTCCTTCAAAAAGCTGAAGTGGGCGCTGACAGGAGAGTAGATCCTGGCGTATCCGGATTACCATCAACCCTTCATTCTGTGCATGGATGTCAGCAATGTGGGACTGGGAGCAGTACTGTCACAGAAGCAAGGAGGCAAAGAGAGAGTTATTGCCTTTGCAAGCAGGAAACTCTGGCCTACAGAAAGAAACTCTGAGAATTATAGTTCCTTCAAGTTAGAACTACTGGCAGTAGTTTGGGCTGTAACTGAGCGTTCAAGCACTACATGGCAGCTGCAGAATTCACCATGTACACTGATAACAACCCATTTACCAAACTTGCATGGCGGAGAGAAGACATGGCACATTGAGGGAGCAACACACATGAGTAGTAGAATAGTGAGAATTATAATTTTATTAGTGCAATAGACCAAACAAGATTAAAAACAATTAAAACCATGGGGTGTCAATGTAGAACACAACGCTGAACATATGTACAGAATACAATGCTGACAAAACATGAGCAGGATATGACACAATATCGGTGATCACAACAGGTTAGACAAAATACAGGATTGAGTTGTAGGGAGAGACCCGAGGGTGGGGGATGAGATCAGGTACGAGAAGTACTAGTGCTCCTTCACCACAATATTTTACATAAATACGCTTGTTAGCCCAATATAGGGTGGACAGTGTAATGGGTAACCACATCTATGTCAACTATTATGAAGCACAAATCACAGGGCCACAGAATGGTTGGTAGTGCTGGGAGTGTTAAATATGATTTAATACTGGCCTCAGCAGCTGGAATAAACAATGTTTATAAGCGAGACAGATACCAATATCTCATGCAAGTGAAGTCTGCAGAGGCACAGACAATTATAGAGAAAATTTCACATATTATAAGTTTACCCAAGATTCCGTAAATCATCCAATGAGTAATGCTAGGAGTCGTTTAGTAGTCCCAAACACAGTGGTCCCTAGGGGTGGTCACATATGGATGATAACAAAGGTCTTAACCATGAGCTAACTAACAGTATAATTGATACAAAGACCACCCATATATATTGGGTACCCCCTATTGTTTACATATAGTCAAACAGTGTAGGTCACCGTGTCCACTGACAGTGGAAGATAAAGTGCATATTACCAGTCCGTAAATTGTCCGAAGTGTCAGTCCGAGGTATGAAGCGAGGTGACTGCAGGGCACCCAGGCCCCACACGTATTGCTGCCAGGGCGCAGCTTCCTCAGGGGAAGTATAAGTCTGTTGCACATTGGGACTCATTTTATATCTGTTGGTAATTAATGATTAGATACAGCTGAGAGAGCACAATTAGACCACATGATATTGCCATAGGCGGAAGTGACATCACAATCACAACTCAGTGACCATGGCAATAAGTAAACAGTATATCTTATACCTATTACAGGAAGTGGAAGTGACATCGCAGTCACAACTCAGTGACCATGGCAATAAGTAAACAGTGTGCCTTATACCTATTACAGGAAGTGACACAGCGGAAGTGACATCGCAGTCAAGGCTCAGTGACCATGGTAACAAGTAAACAGTGTACCTTATACCTATTACAGGAAGTGACATAGCGGAAGTGACATCGCAGTCACAACTCAGTGACCATGGTAACAAGTAAGCAGTATACCTTATACCTATTACAGGAAGTGGAAGTGACATCGCAGTCACAGCTCAGTGACCATGGTAACAAGTAAGCAGTATACCTTATACCTATTACAGGAAGTGACATACCAGAAGTGACATCGCAGTCACAGCTCAGTGACCATGGTAACAAGTAAACAGGATATCTTATACCTATTGCAGGAAGTGGAAGTGACATCGCAGTCACAACTCAGTGACCATGGTAACAAGTAAACAGTATATCTTATACCTATTACAGGAAGTGACATAGCGGAAGTGACATCGCAGTCACAACTCAGTGACCATGGTAACAAGTAAACAGTATATCTTATACCTATTACAGGAAGTGGAAGTGACATCGCAGTCACAACTAAGTGACCATGGTAACAAGTAAACAGTATATCTTATACCTATTACAGGAAGTGACATAGCGGAAGTGACATCGCAGTCACAGCTCAGTGACCATGGTAACAAGTAAGCAGTATATCTTATACCTATTACAGGAAGTGACATAGCGGAAGTGACATCGCAGTCACAACTCAGTGACCATGGTAACAAGTAAACAGTATATCTTATACCTATTGCAGGAAGTGGAAGTGACATCGCAGTCACAACTCAGTGACCATGGTAACAAGTAAACAGGATATCTTATACCTATTGCAGGAAGTGGAAGTGACATCGCAGTCACAACTCAGTGACCATGGTAACAAGTAAACAGTATATCTTATACCTATTACAGGAAGTGACATAGCGGAAGTGACATCGCAGTCACAGCTCAGTGACCATGGTAACAAGTAAGCAGTATATCTTATACCTATTACAGGAAGTGACATAGCGGAAGTGACATCGCAGTCACAACTCAGTGACCATGGTAACAAGTAAGCAGTATATCTTATACCTATTGCAGGAAGTGACATAGCGGATGTGACATCGCAGTCAGAACTCAGTGCAATAGGTATAAGATATACTATTTACTTGTTACCATGGTCACTGAGTTGTGACTGCGATGTCACTTCCACTTCCTGCAATAGGTATAAGATATAATGTTTACTTGTTACCATGGTCACTGAGTTGTGACTGCGATGTCACTTCCACTTCCTGTAATAGGTATAAGATATAATGTTTACTTGTTACAATGGTCACTGAGTTGTGACTGCGATGTCACTTCCTGTAATAGGTATAAGATATACTATTTACTTGTTACCATGGTCACTGAGTTGTGACTGCGATGTCACTTCCACTTCCTGCAATAGGTATAAGATATACTGTTTACTTGTTACCATGGTCACTGAGTTGTGACTGCGATGTCACTTCCGCTATGTCACTTCCTGTAATAGGTATAAGGTACACTGTTTACTTGTTACCATGGTCACTGAGCTGTGACTGCGATTTCACTTCCGCTGTGTCATTTCCTGCAATAGGTATAAGGCGCACTGCTTACTGGTTACCATGGTCACTGAGGTGTGATTGTGATGTCACTTCCGCCTATGGCAATATCATGTGGTCTAATTGTGCTCTCTCAGCTGTATCTGATCATTAATTACCAACAGATATAAAATGAGTCCCAATGTGCAACAGACTTATATTTCCCCTGAGGAAGCTGCGCCCTGGCAGCAATACGTGTGGGGCCTGGGTGCCCTGCAGTCACCTCGCTTCATACCTCGGACTGACACTTCGGACAATTAACAGACTGGTAATATGCACTTTATCTTCCACTGTCAGTGGACACGGTGACCTACACTGTTTGACTATATGTAAACAATAGGGGGTACCCAATATATATGGGTGGTCTTTGTATCAATTATACTGTTAGTTAGCTCATGGTTAAGACCTTTGTTATCATCCATATGTGACCACCCCTAGGGACCACTGTGTTTGGCACTACTAAACGACTCCTAGCATTACTCTTTGGATGATTTGCGGAATCTTGGGTAAACTTATAATATGTGAAATTTTCTCTATAATTGTCTGTGCCTCTGCAGACTTCACTTGCATGAGATATTGGTATCTGTCTCACTTATAAACATTGTTTATTCCAGCTGCTGAGGCCAGTATTAAATCATATTTAACACTCCCAGCACTAACAATCATTCTGTGGCCCTATGATTTGTGCTTCATAATAGGTCTGTTGACATAGATGTGGTTACCCATAACACTGTCCACCCTATATTGGGCTAACAAGTGTATTTATGTAAAATATTGTGGTGAAGGAGCACTAGTACTTCTTGTACCTGCTCTCATCCCCCACCCTCGGGTCTCTCCCTACAACTCAATCCTGTATTTTGTCTAACCTGTTGTGATCACCGATATTGTGTCATATCCTGCTCATGTTTTGTCAGCATTGTATTCTGTACATATGTTCAGCGTTGTGTTCTGCATTGGCACCCCATGGTTTTAATTGTTTTTAATCTTGTTTGATCTATTGCACTAAGGCTGCTTTCACATAACGATTTTCGGTCATCCGATTATATCCGTTTCAAAACGGATACAATCGGATCCGAAATCGGACCCATGTTCCCCTATGGGAATCGGATGGGAACGGATGTGCCACTATTGGCATCCGAATTTGGCACCATCCGATTCCATCCGATGTAATCACGGACACAAAATCGTAGCCTACTACGATTTTGTGTCCGTGACTCACATCGGACAGCCTCAGATCACTGCTGATCCGAGGCTGTCCGATGTGCCCACAGCATAGGAGCCTATGGACATCGGATCTGAGTTCACCTCAGATCCGATGTCGGCTCCGTATCTCCCTGTCTTTCCCTACTCCTGCCTCCTCCATCTTCTTCCCTCTCCTACTCTATATGATGTGCCCCCGCTATTCTATCTGTGTCCCCCGCTCTTCTATCCTCATCTATCCCTATCCTGTCCCCTGTCCTCTCCCTGGGTGTAAAAAAATAAAAAAAACTCCTCCGGGAGTATACATTACCTGTCACCGCTCCCACGCTGCCGCACGATCAGGGCTAAAGGACCTGTGATGATGTAAGAGCCCGGTCACATGACCCGGTCAGCTGACCGGGTCATATGACTCTGACATCATCACAGGTCCTTTAGCCCTGATCGTGCGGCAGCGTGGGAGCGGTGACAGGTAATGTATACTCCCGGAGGAGTTTTTTTTATTTTTTTACACCCAGGGAGAGGACAGGGGACAGGATAGGGATAGATGAGGATAGAAGAGCGGGGGACACAGATAGAATAGCGGGGGCACATCATATAGAATAGGAGAGGGAAGAAGATGGAGGAGGCAGGAGTAGGGAGAGGCAGGGGACCGCAGGATCCACACGGATCCTGCAGATCGGATGGCTATTTGCCATCCGATTGCAGGGATCCGTATGGATCCGTGCCTGTCCGTGGGATCCCCCTTCAAAGTCGGATCCCACGGACAGGCACAAAAACGTTATGTGAAACCAGCCTAATAAAGTTATAATTCTCACTATTCTACTACTCGTGTGTGTTGCTCCCTCAATGTGCCATGTCTTCTCTCCGCCATGCATATCTGTCCCCCTTGGCACGGTGAGCGACCCCTCCTTCTCTTGATATAATTCAGATCATTGCGGTGCACCCTGTTTTCTGTTGAAACTCATTGACCAAACTTGGATTCAACAAAATTAGGTGCGTTAGAGCAGCGATGGATAGCCCGGCTGTCTAACTACAATTTTGTCATCAAATATAGGACAGACCGCAAGAACGGGAATGCAGATGCCTTATCCCGGATGCCACACCTGAAAGACGTGGAAGAGGAACCGAAGGAGCTGGAAGAAATTGAACTACCAGCCTTTCACCATTTTAAGGTAGAACAGTATCAACCCGGCATCTACCAAAAACAACAGAAGGCAAATCTCAACCTGTTAGCGCACTATGGATGGGCTGACACCCAGGATAGCGATCCAGCTGTGAAGCTAGTGAAAGAACTGCTTACACAACAAGGTGCGTACCCTAATCAGAACGCTCCAGCTGAGACCCAAAAACTCTGGAAAGAAAGAAGCAAGTTGTTCCTATATCAAGGGAAGGTCTGCAGAAGGCACACCAACCCTAAAACACATGAGTTAGTCTGGCAGATTATCGTACCCAAGAGAGATGTCAAAATGGTCTTAGAAGCCTACCATGACGGTGCAGGTCATTTTGGATGGAAAAAGTTGGAAGTGGTCTTAAGAGAGAAATTCTACTGGGTTGGCATGAGAAAATCAATTGAAGATTGGTGTAGAAAATGTGGCCCGTGCAACCTCAGAAGAAAGGATCACAGAGTCAGGGAGCCCCACTCCAGTCCATAGTAACCAAGCAACCACTTGAGTTAGTTGTGTTAGACCACGTCAAGTTGTCACCAAGCCGGTCAGGCTATGTCTATGCCTTAAAATATGGGAAGCAAGGTGTACCACGGTCCGCGCTGCTGAGTCCACAAAATCACCTGGGATGCAAGATGTTGTAGCAGTATACTTCTTTATTCCTTCCTACACGTTTCGGCGCCCTTCCTGGCACCTTCCTCAGGGATATTCCTCAGGTGCCAGGAAGGGGGCCGAAACGTGTAGGAAGGAATAAAGAAGTATACTGCTACAACATCTTGCATCCCAGGTGATTTTGTGGACTCAGCAGCGCGGACCGTGGTACACCTTGCTTCCCATATTTTCTGGCAGTTTTTCCACGTTGGAGTGGTTGGTGGAGGTCCTGCAGCAGTTGATACTGTGATATGCTGTTTATCCAGTTGTGGGTCTCACATCTGAGTGTCACTAGTGATAGGGCACTATTGCGCCTCTTGTTCCCCCACCTTTTTTGCATGTCTATGCTTTGACCATCGTGGACCATTACTCTCCCTTCTTAGTGGTGGTACCCGTCAAGGACCTGACAGTGAAGACAGCTGCAAGAGCATTTCAGACACATTTCTGTAGACCTCATGGCTACCCGGAATAAGTCCTTGCAGATCAAGTTCCAGCTTTCGAGTCAGAGATTTTCCAGGAATTCTGCAACATGTACGGCTGTAAGAAGATTCGCACAACAGCCTATCATCCCCAAACCAATGGCTTATGCGAAAAGATGAACCATATGGTGATTGACCTGTTGAAAACCTTACCAGAGTCAGAGAGGAATCAATGGCCAGTGAAATTACCCGACTTGGTAGACTTGTACACCCATGTCCCAGTGAGTTCTACAAACTTCACCCCATCCTACCTTATGCGAGCAAAGCCTGGTAAGCTGCCAATTGATTTAGATATGGGAATTCTGAAGCCAGATGCAGAAGTTTAAGAATCCAATTGGGATACCCTACGTCAACAGCAGTATCGCCAAGTACAAAAGTGGGTAGAGAAAATTCTCCAGCAAGCTAAAGAAAGACAAGAGAGAACTTTTAACCAACATGCTCTAGCAACCCCATTACAACCTGGTGAGCAAGTTCTCAAGAGAAAGAGACGCACCAACAAATTGGATAATCAGTGGGAAACCACCCCATATACAGTCTTGCCATCAAATTTAGGCAATGCCAAAGTGTGTCTAATCAGCAAGAACGAAGGAAGGACATCAGCAGTTGTGTCAAGAGACCATCTCAAACCGTGTCCTGAAACCCTGAAGACACCAGAAGTAACCTTGCCCGTAGAGGTCCAAACTGTCAGGAAAGAAGAGAATGTGTTCCATACCGTCTTAGGAAATTTCCCCAAAACATGGCCAAATTACTATGGAGCAGTTGTAGTTACCAATATTGCCTTCCCTCAAGTGGTAGAACCAAAGCCAGAACCCGTACCACAAGAAGTCACAAGACATGAAGAACTGGAAGTTGAGCCTGAAGAGGAAGAACCAATTCCTGGTCCCAGTGAGCTTGCCAGTCCTACTGTCAGATTTCCAACCGCAATAGTAACGGATACTCTAAGTGAGTACACGTCCACCCACACCATTATGCTAAGTACATAAGTACACCCAGTACACCAGCATTACGTAGATCACAGTGTAGTATCCTGGGTCAGAGACCGGCTAGGTACAATGAAACTGTGGAATCAAATGTGAAATGTAAATATGTTTGTTATATAGCTCAATAGAACCCTTTAGAGTGTAAGTGTACGAAAAAGGGTGAAAAGGGTGAGAGTAGCATGGTGTTAGGTGGCAGCCACGGAGAGTAAGAACTTGGCCTCCTATGGGGTGACACGAGGGCTTAGGAGCTTACTGCACTTAAACCAGAGACACCCGTAGAGACTTGTTATATTGGTTTGCAACATTAAAAGCCCAGTATCTACAGAGACTGTCCTGTAAGGACTCTTTGCATATTCTTGAACTTTGAACTTTCTTTTCCTTTTTATTTACTTATGGACCATACTTACCACATAACTGGTTGTGGTAAAGATTAATTGTATATATGTATCAGCCCCGGAGGCAATAGACTAAACCCCCTTTAAGACTGCTTTTTGAACTTTTTGGACTCTTTTTGCGCTTCAGTGGTTTTTGTATATTTTTACTTTTAAGACTCTGTATATAATAATTGTTTGTTATGTTGTTTGTTTGCTTTTCCTACAGTCCCGGAATACTGTTCTTTACTAAGGGGGAATGTGGCACCACAGGGTTCATGTGCCACGGTAACACCACAAAGGGTTAACTCCCCACACAACCCACAACACTACACTAGCGCCTACAGGCCAGAAGGGGGAGCTGAACCTGCTTCCCTATATATTCTGGTGTGGAGAGGAAGTGGGTAGTTCAGTTCCTGGAAGGACTGAGGAAGAGAGACCTGGGTGTAAAAGAGCTGCGTTAGGCTCACCCCATGGTCTGCTGTCCAGTTCCAGGCCAAGCCAGGGTCTGAGGAAAAGGAGACAGAGCAGAGAGGAACACACCTGGGAGACCGAGTTACCCTGAAACTCACCCCAGAGGAGAGCAAAAAACGGATACCGGATCCGAAACTGTGCTTGAAACGTACAGCACAGTGAACACCGGATTAGTGAAGGTCCCACATCTTCACTGTACCACAGCGAAGCAGCACGGCGGAGTCAGGAACATAGGACAAGACTCAGGTTGCCAAGCAAGTTGGTACCCGTGAGGGGAGACAAGGCCAGCAGCTTAGCTAAAGCGGCAACAGGGCCACACACACACAGCGCAGAAACGGAGCCATAGGACCCGGCCAGGGTGGGAGTAACCAGGCCCCTGTACAGACTCCGTGGACAGTACTCGGCTGAATTACCATCTGCAGTAAAAGAACTGGTAAACTACAAAATCGTGAGTCTGTGTAATTCTTGCACTTGAGCGCCACAGCCCCTCACAAACTGTTTCTTCACTACTGCCTCGGGGACCAGGCTCTGCCCGTGGAGAGCCGTCACATTACAGGCTGCCATCCATCATCCCGGAGGTTCTGCAGCAGCGGTGGTCACCCTGACCACATACCATGGGTGGCGTCACAACTCTATCCCCTGTAAATAACCCCCAACCTTTACTTGTGGGCTCGGGACATGGTCTGGACCAAGACTGCGTTGATAACCCCCGTGATACCCCGGTCCGGTACCGAGTACCCCGTCCCAGTGGGCTCCACATCTGCACTGCACATGACTAGCAGTGGGCAGCTCTGTATGTGCATTTCTATAATATTGTGGGTTGGGTCAATGATCCTGGGCAAGGACAAGGTGTATAGGACGACAGACAGTGGAGGGCTGTTTGAAACTACATGATGGGACAAAAGCTGCAACTGCCTGCACACTGCCCCTCCATCATGGATAGTTGAATCACCTTTCAAATGTCCCAGCATACTATGTGTGCCCCCATCATGTATAGCTGCATCATTACAAATGTCCCAGCATACTATGTGTGCCCCCGTCATGGATAGTTGTGTGGCACCACTGTGGGGGATTGCCACAGGTTCCACTGGTGCAAAGAAGGACTTACATCTTGGTTAACACAGCACACACCACCTTCCACCCCAGACCTGAAGAGGGAGCCCTACTGGCTGAATTAAGTCAGTTCCCCTTTAAGAACACTCAGGCTGGAGGGAGGAGGCAGTTAGTCCCAGGAGTTAGCTTCAGTTCAGTTAAGTTCGTGTGAGGGAGAGATTCAGGCACAGGACCAGGGACGACTGACCACTGTGCACACCCCAGGGAAGGGGCCAGAGGCAAAAGGAGGAAACAGGGAACTGAGAGAAGGGAATCTGTAACTATAGCCCTTTAGTACACACGGACACTGGAGTCCAACACTACCAACCTGCAAAGCTGCAGCAGAAAGCCCAGAAGACTCAGGAGGAGTGCAGCCCTGAGGAGATAAAGTAAGAGACACTAAACTGACCAAGCATAGGACCAGGGGCCACAAGAGAAACAGGGACCCCGCAGAAGGACCTCATTGTCAGCTTAGGACTAAGATCAGAGAAGAAGAAGTGGTGGGTTCAGGCTCAGGCAGAACTCATCCCACACTGCAGAGCACAGACACAAAGGAGGCCTCATAACTTTCTAAGGTGGAAGTCCCAAATTACACCGGGGACCTGGTTACTACTCTGGACTGTACCTGTTACGTTATCACCAGTAAAAGGTACCAAAACAACAATCCCTGTGTGTCTGTGTGCCTGTCTAACTGTCGCAATTCACAACTGTGTCAGAAAAGACTTGACTACTACTCCTATCATCCATCCCCGCTGCCCTGAGGTAAAGCTCCAGCTGTGAGGAGCTGTTCCACACACTGCTGCACCCCCCATCACCTCAGTGGCTGGCTGCAGCGCTGGTATACCCGTTACCAGGTACCATAGATGGCGTCACGTTATTAACCCTCTTTACCCCCCCACCATTCCCTGCCATTGAGGGTCAAGGGCACAGGACCGGGGACCGACCAGCCGTGATTCCTCATCAGAACCGCCATCAGCCCCGGTACCCGAGTACCCCATACCCTGTTGACCGCCTCAATCCTGGCATCACGAACAGGATCCCGTGCCCGGTAAAACCGGGTACTGTGTGCCAAGAACTGAACTTTATTAACTGTTTTAGAACTGTATAACCGGTCGCCATTACAGAAATTGAGCTGTGCCACAGCACTGGTAGAAAAGAGCAGGAAGATAAGCCCCGCCCGTTCACTCTGTCAGAGATTCGCGAAGCTCAGCTCCCTGCTCCGGAAATACCCGAGGTGCTCTGCTCCCTCTGCAGAGATGACGATGACCGGAAAAGTTCGTTTCACCTCACCGGTTGGCAGCGATTAACCAGGGGGGCCCCATCATGAGTGATTCGGATGATGTGCGGGTCCCTGACGGGGGAGATGCCCACAACGCAGCACCTGGAGCAGCGGCCCAAATAATGCCAATAGCCTTGCCGTATATACCAGGTGCCAAATGATTACCAACATATGAAGGCAAACCCGGTAC